>CM076577.1:1165772244-1165846083 GCA_034641835.2 Pinus albicaulis
GGATTTCAAGTCTCATGCGCAGCTGAGACCCACATGACCTCCAATCAGAACTCAGCCTCACGTACCCCGCAACAACCCTTAGATTGTGAAAACAAAGCCAAATGCATTCAATTTCAACAATTTTCATCCGAGACCTAACAAAATAAGAGCTATTTCATTTCACAAAGCTATCTTCAAACACTCATAGACACTATTTTAATGTAATATAAAAGATTCATTGTCGTAATGCCAAAGAATTCTGAGATTATCTAAATACTTCGAGAAACTCTCCCTGAGGGGTTACAAGACATAGACAGGTTTGCTTTGGCTTTAGGTGCCGAAAGTCTGAGCGGTAATTTTCTGTTAAAATCTTCTGGGACTTGAACCCTGCCAGAAAAATAGTAGTATATCATGATAGGCAGCTCAACCTATTGAAATTGTTAGAGCACTATTCTAATCTACTGTGAAGTCAAGCTTGTTAGCAAATTATGAGAAATACCCAATCTCTAATCCCAAAGGATTAGAGTCAAACTGTAATCCATCTTTGGACTGTAAATGTACTTGTTACTTCCTGTCCAGCCCAAAAAATATAAAATAATACCACTTGCAGATATCAGTGTGGTCCTTACCACAGTGATTATGCTTCAATGAACTTTCATCATGTATTTCAAGAAATCTCTGAAATTGGGTCCGGATGTTCAATAAATATTGTAAGAAGGTATTAATCATCCTCGATCCACATTTTCTGCGAGTTTCCCAATCTTGCCAGCCAGTTCTAGCGAGAATTTCTTGGTGGGCCTTTTAGTGGGAAAATCTAAGTCCCAAATCTCTGCAATATCCTACGAACTCCACCCTGCACTTCTCAGAGAATTTGACACTGAATCTGTTTTCAATAGCAGGCCCTCTAAAATTGTCTTATTGTCCAAACATATATCTTCAGTGCCCAATGGAGAGGATGGGGTCTGAATCATGCCATTGATTTCCTGTTCGTTCCAACCGCCATTTATGAGCAGAGTTGTCAGCTCCTGGAAGTAGTCCATCAACCATCTGGGCTTACAGAAATTAGAACCAGAACGGCCATTATAGTATTGTGGTTCCTTGGCTAAATCTAAATTTAAATTTAAATCAAATTTATCCTCAGGAGAGGAGATGTGCAGAGAAGAATTGGACCTCTCTTCTGCCAAATCACTCCAAAACTCTATCCACCTTGGATTTTTTTAGGCGCAGAGAGGGCACAAAGACAACACTGCAGAGACTTTTGTTGTTACCGTAGCGTATTATAGCTTTTAGCCAAGGAATCCAAATACCCCATGTCTCTATGGTCCTGCTGGATTTTTTGTCCCCCAATTTGGCGGGAATCTGCTCAAATTCATCCCTCCTGTGAAAACCCACTGACCTAGCCCTCCTAAAGCCATCACGGGCATGCCTGAAAATATCTGAAAATTCCAAGGGCTCATGGACACCGAAAGTCTCCCTCTCAAAGAACTCAGCCAGGTCTTTCCCACAGCAAACCACATCGCTCTTATAAACAGAAAACACGGGATTTCCTGCAAGATCTGGAGACGAAGGAATATAGAAATGCCCATACAAAGGGACCAAAACAGGCACCTTTGCCAAGTTCTCTCTCGCTATTTCAGCTACATTTTCTCTGTTCCGGGGCTTGTCACCCCATTGTTTGCACCAGAATCGATCTTGGGACACCTCATACGAAAGCCCTGCAATGGGGATTTCAAGTCTCATGCGCAGCTGAGACCCACCGGACCTCCAATCAGGGAACCCAGCTCCCACAGGGACACCCTGCTGCAGAACAGCCCTTAGATCAGGTGGAAAATTGAAGCCAAATGCACCTTCAATTCTCAACAATTCTTCATCTGAGAGACCCTTCTCAATAGTGACCTTGTGTTTTGTCTTCAGATACTGAATAGACTTCCCTGCAAAAACAGATAAATTCATAGGGCATGAAATTAAAAAGGAAAAAATGCCATAATCGAGTATGTAACCTCTGCAAGCGCAATGAATTCGTGAATGGCCTAGCGATTCTGAATAAAAAGAAGCCCTAAAAATTTTCAACTAATTAAATATTTGCAACTACCATTGCTTTTTCATCGAACGGCTGCATTTGTTTCAATCGTCTAACATATAATCTAACGGTTTCACATTATGACACGATGCACATCAGCAAAGTTGTTTTCAAATAATAACGCCTTACGGCGTAAATATATATATTTTTTTCTTCTCATAACAATGTCTTTGTCATTTTCTTCCAATTTATTTTGAAATTTAAATAATTTTTAATGATTTTAATCAATATAAATAATTTTAAAACTACATTTTACTTACCAAAACCACAACCGCACTTATCTTCTCTCCAAAAACTCTCTTTGCTCATATTCTTTTTTTTATTGATTGTCTCAACTTTTCTTTCTTTCCTTATTTTCTCAACTTTCTTTATTATCAGCTTTTTAAATCTTTTACGACAACACTAAAATAAAAAACAAGAAATTTTCTCCACTCACAATTAATTTCCATTTCTTATCTAGCAGCTTTCTCAACTTTCTTTATTATTTCAGCGTTTTAAAGCTTTTACGACAACACTAAAATTAAAAACCAAAAATTTTAATTTCCATTAATCTCGCAGTTTTCCATTTATTACCTACGATCCAATCGTGATCTACTTACCATTCTCAAAATCACTACACTTACTATTCTCACTGCACTTGCAATTCTCAAATTCCTGGAAAAACACAATAAATCCCGAAATTTCTGTCATCCAAAATAAGCTGTCATTGAACTTCTAACTAAATTTTGAATGACTATTCGGCGTATGGATCGCATCCTTAATTTCTTTTTTATTTTTTTCCAATCATATTTTTTTCAATTCTAAAGTGTATTTGAACACAACTTTTCTACGAACTTTTCAACTTATCGAGAACTGTTTCATCGGGTGGCAGACAATTAAGAGGGTTTTTTTGGATTTTTCGCAGGGCCTCATTCTCCTAAGTTGCCAAGCACTTTGATCAAGTAAATAAGTTATAAATGGCATTGATAAAAAAAATACCAAAAATAAAAATGTGGAATTAGATTACGCTAATAAAAAACAACTTCATCAACTTTATTGTTGGAATTTAATTCCAACTGCAACATAATCAGTTTGGACCAACGGAAAATCCGATTGTTGTAAAGATATTTCATGGCGGATGCAGTCGAAAATAAATTTGCAGAAGTTATTGAGCCGATAGACAGCCGACTTCATTTTTCCAAAAGCCAGCACGTTAACTCCCACCACCTCCTGTGCATTCAATACGCAGATAAGCTTTAGTAGATATTTTGTATTTTTAAATATTATAAGTCAAATATGTTTTTCACTTATAAATGTAATGAACAACAGTTCGTTTTAATGTTAGAGAGTTTGAGAAATAGAAAAAGACAGAGAAGAAGGCAGAGCAGGAAAAATAGGAAAAAAACAGAGTCGCTGTGTTTTGGAGCAGCAATGCATTCTACAGGCAGTTTCAGCAACTGTCAGTGTGTTTCAGCAATAGACTGTGTGGAGTTTCAACAACTATCTGCCTATTGTTGAAACACAAATCTGTATTAAAAAACAGAGTTTGTAAAAATAGAGTATGGAGTTTTTGATTATTCCAGAACTATAATTCTGAAGAAGTTTGTAATTTTTATTGTCATTTTTATGGTTAATAAAAACAGAGCTTTTCTCCATCTTCTTTGTCCAGATTTCTCTCATTTCTTTGTGTTGAGTTGAGGAACTTTGCTTCCTCTGTTTTGTTCGAAATTAACAGAAATTTCCATCATGGTATCGGAGCTGGTCTAGGCACTCAGTGAGTCAAAAAAAGGGTTTGTTTTTCCACTGCAGGAGCTGTAAGAAGCTTACTGAGCAGATTTTCTGCAGCAGAGAAAGTTCTTGCTTGTTTTAATTATACAGTCAATATCTTTTCTTGATTTTTACAGTTAAGATGGCAGATGCTGGAACTGGTTTGACAAATTCCCAACTGCCACAGTTTAATGGGAAAAATCACAGTTATTGGTCCATAACAATGAAAGCATTGTTTGCTTCTCAAGGAATATGGGAGCTGGTTGAAACTGGCTATGCTGAACCTGCAGATGCAGCAGCGTTGGCTGCTTTGACAGTAGCAGAAAGAGACCTGTTGAAGAGCGACAGGAAGAAGGATGCCAAAGCCCTCTTTTTTCTCTTCCAATCAGTACATGAGAGTGTTTTCCCACGGATTGCAGCAGCAACAAAATCCAAGGAGGCATGGGATATTCTCAAAACTGCTTATCAAGGCATGGAGAAGGTGAAGACTGCAAAGTTGCAGATGTTGAGGAGAGACTTTGAAACACTCAGCATGAAGGAATCTGATACAATAGATTCATTCTTCACTCAGGTTATTGGGTTGATAACCCAGATTAGATCTCATGGTGAAATCCTTGAAGAAAGAAGGATTGTAGAGAAGATCTTGAGAAGTTTACCCTCAAGGTTTGAAGCTATTGTGGTAGCAATAGAAGAAACAAAGGATCTCTCATAGTTCACAGTAGATGAACTGAGTGCTTCTCTTATGTCTCATGAACACAGACTGAGTAGAGGAACAGATTCCTCTTTTGAGCAAGCATTCAAGACTCAGATGTCTTTCGGCCAAGGAAAAGGTCGAGGCAGAGAAAATAACAGGAGTCGTGGAAGAAGCCAAAAGAAAGGCAGAAATAATCCTGCAAGCACAAGCGGAAGGAGCTGCAATTAGAACCAAGATGAAGGTTCAAGCAAACAGCAAGCTCATGGACAAAGGTATGACAAATCCCAAGTCCAATGTCATTATTGTAAGAAATATGGGCACTATGCCAATGAATGTAGGAAAAAGAAAAATGACATGAATAATAGGCAAAATGCTAATTTTGCAAATGAAGAAGATAAGAATCCAAAGATTGTGCTGTTAACATGTAATGTTGCACAAGACAAACAAGAAGATTTTTGGTTCTTAGACTCAGGTTGTAGTAATCACATGACTGGAAATATTGCAATGTTTGCCAATCTGGATGAAAATGTGAAATCTGAGGTAACAATAGGAACTGATAGTAAGATATCTGTCAAGGGTAAGGGCAGATTCAGTATCCGAGCAAGAAATGGAGAACATATGATTGTGCCAGAGGTATACTATGTACCGGGTCTGAAATGTAATCTTTTGAGCATTGGACAGCTCATTGACAAAGGTTACAATTTGTTCTTCAAAGATGATATGTGTACAATCACAGACATACCTCCAAGTAATAAGATCATTGCACGGGTGCAGATGACCATCAATAGAATGTTTCCTCTCAAACTCAGGGCAGATTTGAAGGAAGGAAGAACTATTGCAGCTGTAACACAAGAAGTCTTTCAAGAACAAGTGAAAGATGAAAATTGGTTGTGGCACTTGAGATTTGGACATCTCAATTTCGGAGGCTTGAATCTGTTGCACAGAAAGGGAATGGTAAAGAGATTGCCATTGATGGAGAAACCGGACAACCTTTGTGAATGATACATCTTGGGCAAACAACACAAAGAAAGCTTTCCAGCAGGAAAGAGTATAAGGGCAAAAGCACCTTTGGAAATTGTTCACTCTGATGTGTGTGGACCGATGCAAATACCATCATTTGCTGGAAATAAATATGTTTTAACTTTCATTGATGATTACACCAGAAAGACATGGGTGTATGTGCTGAAACATAAGAGTGAAGTGTTTGAGAAATTCCGCCACTTCAAAACTCTTGTTGAGAAGCAGTGTGGGCATTATATCAAAGTGCTCAGAACAGATAGAGGTGGAGAGTACATCTCCAAAGACTTTCTGCGTTTTTGCAGAGAGAATGGCATACAAAAGCAGTTCACCGCAAGGTACACACCTCAGCAAAACGGTGTTGCAGAAAGGAAGAATAGGACCATTCTTGACATGGTCAGGAGTATGCTGAAGGCAAAACACTTGCCGCATGAGTATTGGGCAGAAGTTGTCACTTGCGCAGTTTACATCTTGAATAGATGCCCAACTAAAGCTGTCATGAACAAAATACCAGAAGAAGCATGGAGTGGTCAAAAGAAAATTGTCACTCACATGAGAGTATTCGGCTGTGTAGCATATGCACATGTACCGGATCAGCTAAGGAAGAATCTTGACAGTAAGGGGGAGAAGTGTGTTTTTATTGGCTATTGTGATGAGTCAAAAGCATACAAACTCTATAATCCATTAACCAAGAAGTTGATAGTAAGCAGAGATGTGCAGTTCATTGAAGATGAAGCTTGGGATGGAAGCTTAGAGAAGACCGTGAATGTGAAGACAATTGTGTCTCATGAAGAAGAAGAGGAAGGGACAGCAGCAAATAATCCTTCCTTGGTGGCTCCTCCTCCACCACAGCAAGTACAACAAACCACACCACAAGCTGGAATTCGAACAGCCTTGAGAAGTCAAGGAAGTGCTTCTCCAAGCACACCGCAGGGATCAGAAATACCCTCAAGTTCGGATGGAACTCCAAGCACACCAAGAAGACCAAGATTCAGAAATCTGAATGAGATTTATGAACAAGGAGAGGTAAGTACTAATACCGGTCTGAATTCATTATTCGCTTTATATTGTCATGTTGATGACCCAATTCATTTTGAAGATGCTGTAAATGAAGATAAATGGATTGAATCAATGAATGAAGAAATTGGTGCAATTGAGAAGAGTAAAACATGGGAGTTAGTGGACCTCCCTGAAGGAAAAGATGCCATTGGAGTTAAGTGGGTCTATAAGACCAAAAGCAATGTTGAAGGCAAGATTGACAGGCATAAAGCAAGACTTGTTGTGAAAGGCTACAAGCAGCAACAAGGCAAAGACTATGATGAAACCTTTGCACCAGTAGCAAGGATGGAAACAGTCAGAACAATGTTGTCTATTGCGGCACAACACAAATGGAAGATTTATCAGATGGATGTTAAATCTGCATTCCTGAATGGAGTGTTGAAAGAAGAGGTTTATGTTGAACAACCTCCAGGCTATGAAGTTGAAGGCCAAGAGCATAAAGTTTGCAAACTGAAGAAGGCTCTTTATGGGCTGAAGCAAGCTCCAAGAGCATGGTACAGCAGAATAGATGCTTATCTGATTGAGAATGGGTTTGAGAAGTGTGATGGTGAACCCACACTCTACATAAAGGAGAATGACGGTAAGATTCTTATTGTTGTTTTATATGTAGATGATTTAATATTTACTAGCAATGATGCTTCTCTCATTGCTGATTTTAAAGCAGTCATGAAAAGTGAATTTGAAATGACTGATTTGGGCTTCTTAAGATATTTTCTTGGAATTGAAGTAGACCAAAGTGAAAATGGTGTTTTCATTTCCCAAGTTAAATATGTAGAAGCAGTGTTGAAGAGATTTAACATGCAGAACATCAAGGCAGTTGTGACTCCAACTGTAATGGGGTTGAAATTGACCAAAGAAGACAGCAGCAAGGATTTTGATCCAAAATTGTACAAGAGCATAGTTGGCAGCCTCATGTACTTGACTGCAACTAGGCCGGACATTATGCACGCAGTGAGTTTAATCTCCAGATTCATGGAAAGACCGAAAGAAACTCATTGGCAGGCAGCCAAGAGGATTCTAAGGTATGTGAATGGAACGAAGGGGTTTGGTATACTTTACTCCTCTTCTGAAAGTTTCATGTTGACAGGTTACACTGACAGTGATTGGGCTGGAAGTGTTGATGATAGGAAAAGCACATCGGGATATGTGTTTCATATGGGATCGGGAGCCATCTCATGGGCTTCTAAGAAGCAACCAATTGTGGCTTTGTCAACAGCAGAGGCAGAGTACGTGGCAGCAACAGCAGCAGCATGCCAAGCAGTGTGGCTGAGAAGAGTTCTCAGAGATTTGTGTCATGAACAAGAAAAGGGCACAACCATTTACTGTGACAATAGCTCGGCAATAGCATTGTCTAAAAACTCTGTTTTTCATAAAAGGACAAAGCACATAGACACCAAATTTCACTTCATACGTGAATTGGTTAACAATGGTGAGATTGTTTTGCAGCACTACAGAACAGAGGATCAGTTAGCTGACATCTTGACAAAACCATTGGCAAATAAAAGTTTTGATCATTTCAGGAAATGCCTGGGTATGCAGAAAAACCCAGCAGTTGAAATTAAGGGGGAGTGTTGGAATTTAATTCCAACTGCAACATAAACAGCTAGATAGAAAATCCGATTGCTGTAGATATTTTAGCAAGGCGGATGGGTGAAAGTCAAGAAATAAATTTTTAGAAGTTATTGAGCCTGCAGACAACCGATTTTATTTACCAAAACCCAGCACGTTAACTCCCACCGCCTATCTGCATTCAATACGCAGATAAAGATCAGAAGATATTTTGTATTTTTAAATATTATAAGTCAAATATGTTTTTGCTTATAAATATGATGAACAACAGTTCTTTTTAAGGTTAGAAGAAGTTAGAAGAGAGTTTGAGAAATTGAAGAAGGCAGAGAAGAAGACAGAGCAGAGAAAACAGCAAGAAAACAGAGTCGCTGTGTTTTAGGAGCAGCATGCATTCTACAGGCTGTTTCAGCAACTGCGTCTGTGTTTCAGCAACTGTAATCTGTGTTAAAAAACAGAGTTTGTAAAAACAGAGTATGGAGTTTTTATTTATTCCAAAACTGTAGTTCTGAAGAAGTTTGTAATTTTTATTGTCATTTTTATGGTTAATAGAAACATATCTTTTCTCCATATCCTTTTTGTCTATATTTCTCTCATTTCTTTGTGTTGAGTTGAGGAACTTTGCTTCCTCTGTTTTGTTCGAAATTAACAAATTTTATCATTTATCAACATGCTTTGAGTTATTGGCGAGTGCTCAGCATCCCAGAACATGAATAGTCTGAGACACCCGGTTGAGTATATTTAATTACTTCTGTGAACCCAGGAAATGTATTTGCCAAGGATGATTAGAATCCAGGTTCTCCACACTACAACGTGGGGCCACTGTTGGATGATCCTTAATTGCACACGTCTATGGACAAAACCCCAGATTGTATTACAGATGGCCATAATTGTTTCTTTCAATTTCACTTTTCTAAGTATCAGCTTCACTAAAAATTCAAACTCAATATTGTGTTTGGATCGGTATAATCTATGATCAATCTTAAATACAAAGATTATGATATTTTTTATCCTCATTCAGATTAGGTGTCCATAGAGAAATCCTCTATTTCTTCAAACACATTGTTGAAGGCCTCAATTTGTGCTTTTTTTTAAATGTTAAACACAGCTGGTTTTTATTACAGAGATTTCAACATCAAGGAGGTGCATGAATCGTCTAGCCAACTATTTATTACAAGTCTTCAAAGTTGCATTCACAATTTATGCACAGAGTCCACCATACGTAAACTTCTTGAAGTGATACCACCGATACCACGTCTTAGAGGCGAGCTGGTATGTTACAAGTGTCCGAATTCATTACTTGCATTCGTTCTTGAAAAAACAGTTGAACACCATAATTGGGTTTCAAGGTAGCAACATGCTGAGAAGAAATGAACGAAAAAGACGAACAACCAACAAAATACTACAGGACCCAATAGTAACTTGTATAAGCAGCAGGCCCTGTTTCTTGAACCAAGAGAACCTGTTAAAGATTTTCTCAACCCCCATGGCTGGTCTTCAGTCTCGTTTCTCTTGCAAAGCGGTAAGACCTAAACGAATTTTTTCCTCATTTTCAGTTATATGAGCAGGCTTTTGATTCTTCCACTGTCTATGTTATTTGTTTGAATTGTAACATGCCGAGTGAATTTATTCAAAATTATCTTAATTTTATTTCCCACTGTTCAGAAGTTGTATGCATTCTTTCTTTGTTGGAATGCTTTGCTACATTTTTTTTTTTCAAAATACAGTAATGCTAAATTTAATTTAAAGCATGCAAATTTATAGTTTTTCTTTGGATTTTGGATTTTTTTTTCGGGTTTGGTTTATTTAGATTTTTAATAGGGTTATTTAGATTTTGTAATGAGATAAATTCGTGAGAGAGTTTAATGGAAATCGAAAAATGCCTTGCTATGATGTGTTTTTTCAGTATGAATGAAACCTAAAAATTGAAATTTCCTTGTAACGGTTATGTCACTATTTCAAAAAAATTTGCAAAAATCATGAAATGCCTAGCACATTACATTACAATCAATTAAAAATTCTATATTCAAAAAATGTAACAAAACCATTTAATTACAAATTCCATATTCAAAAAATGTAACAAAACCATTTAAAGAGGAGAAATAACCTTTGCTAACGATAATAAGGAAGAGGTCATCGAGGATGATGGGGCTATAGAAAAAATCCACAATAGGCCTTGAATGTCCATGGCAGACGATTGGCACCACCACCTTCTTCTTTTCCATACTGCCACTTTTTACCCCCTTCTAAATAAGAATTAAAAGAAGAAAAAGATGCATACCAAAAACTATACTTCTCTTTTGTACAGAGAATAAACTTCTATTTAGGGAAGGGCTTCCCTCACTTCTTCAAACTATACAATTTTCAGCGCTGCTTTCTCCAAACTGTACAATTTTTTGCCTTCTTCAAACTGTACAATTTTTAGCGCTGCCTTCTTCAAACTGTACATTTTTCAGCACTTGAGGTGCCATTTTTGAGATATGCTTGGAACTGAGAGTTTGCAGTGGGTCTGAGAGTTTGCAGTGGTTTTTAATTAAATGTAAATTTAATGAAAATTGACAGACTAAGTAGAAACGAGTGAAAATGCAAATGAATGGCCAGGTGATGGTGTACAAAAGATCACAACACCGACATACCGACATGACCACAAAACCGATATTTGCATGGTAGTGTAGGTGGCATACCCACTTGTCTTCTGCCAGGATCTGGAACTGAATCTTCTTCTGCTAGTAACGAGGCCAACCTACTTGTCTTCTGCCAGGAACTGGACCAGGAACTGCTACCTGGGGAAAAAATAATTTGAGCTCAAAATATTCTTCAAAGAGCTTTCCCAAATGTTGAAAAATAGCTACGGAACTCTGCTCTTCTCCATCCATGTATGGTGAAATCACCACATGCTTCTTTATTTCAACAACTATTGCTAATTAATGACAAGTTTTCGTTATTTCAGATCACTTTTTTCTTGGGAAGTGGAATTTCCATATATCCAAGAAGCAAGAAGCATGAACACATAAGTACAGAGTCTTCAAATGGAATCTTCAAGCAAGAAAAAAAAAAATCACCTGATACTCAGGTTTTCATTACTGAAGATTTCATTAAGGGGAGAGGAAAGACTATTACAGAACCTATCTCATTGACAGGCGAAACCTATTTCATTGACAGGCGAAGAAACAAGATTTCGCCACTTGCATCTTTCATGCAAACCACCTGTCCTATATATGATATAGATACCTGTCCTAAATGACATACATATGTTTGTTTCAAAATGAGATACTCATATGTTTTTTATACTCGGTATTATCTCAAACATTAAATGCTCCAGGATTAATGGTAGCATTACCCATGTTTGAGAACAGTGATATTGAATTTATAATATAACATAGCATATAACAATGCTGAATTTACTTAATATATCTGTATCGCCTCGATATGAGGCCAAATAATATGACAAACTTTTTAGTTGGATGAAAAGGAATATTCACTTCTGAATTTCCTTAAGACTTTGGCTAAAACATAAAATGAGCTTTGAGTTTGTGGCAGGGACTAATGAAAAAAAAAATTCGATTACAATAGTCCCTGCCATGCCGCAAGCAGCAAGGACTAATAAGAGGAAGAAAGAACTTAAGTCTCCCCATAGTGCTTGAAGTAACTATGGTAGTAACATATTTCTATTGGCCCCTCCCTTTGTCCAATGGTGTCCAATAGTGATTGTGATGTAATAATTTTTTCCTAAAATACATGAGGGAATCTTCAATATTCTCTAGGATGTAATGTTATATATGCGGCATGATGTGAGGTGTGGAGCAATAAGTAATTTGTATAATGTAGAGTGATGTAGTATATAATAAGGAGTATTTATTTTTTATTGACTAAAGGAGACTATATAGTCACTTGTAAGGAGCTTTTATATTTTATTGAATAAAGAAATATGCCATATAGTCACATGTAAGGAATGTCATAGAGTACTTAATAGAATACTAGGCAAGGTACTTAGGAGTGATTATACATATAAAATATGTATCTATTTAGATCATATGTATTTAGAATTTAAAATATATTAAATTTTAATAGTGTAAAAATAGTTGTTTAACTTTATTTAAAAATAAATTGTGATGAATTCTCAAATATTTAATATTATGTGGATATATTATTTATTATCTGTTATTAAAAAATAATAATTTTAGAAAAATTTGTAACATTCAATGACACATAACGTTAAAAAAAATTACATGGAGTAACTAAATGACTACCCTAACTTATTTACCATTCAATTTATTGATATACAATCATAAGATAAGTACTGGGACACATATTTCAACCTGTACTCTAATCAAATAACATATCATAATTAAGAATTATACTTGTACAACAATCGTACTTATTGAAATTGTCTTACGCCAAATATATTTCTATGGCTTATGTCTTCGAACGACATTTTGTTTTAATTGAAATAATTGTCGCCCCTTAATGTCAATTCGTCAACCCACCTATACACCTGTACTGATCTTTATGACTTGCACAATAAAATCTGGAAATAGTAAATGGTGTTAATTTTGCTGGTTGCAGATATTTATTTGTCACTGAGCTGTCAGGTCCTCGACCGAGGACAGATGGGACTTCCTCCACCCTCGATTTTTCCTCTGAGATCCAATGACGGAGGAGTCTTAGGGTTTACGGATAGACCTTTCATATCATAACTGCTTGGAATGAGTTCTCTGCTCATTTTTCGCGCTTCCACTCTGGTGTTCTCTGCTCTGCAACGAAACCTCAAAGCGTTGGTAATGGGGTTACATAGTGATCTCAACCACCAGGTGATTCCAAATGAAACTCAGTTAAATCTTCTTGGCGTTCTTCGGTTGTCTTGATTCGGAAGTTTTACCTGAAGGTTATTTGTATTCTTTTACTCGTCTTAGAATCATTATTCATTTCCCGATTATGGTTCAAGGGTTTAGTCTATTTAGCACCCTGATACACTAACTATTACTGTAAAAGTTTTCCCTCTTTCTGCTTCACTATGGAGCGAAGACCCTCTTTCCATTATGCGCAGCAAAATCCAGCTTCCAAGTGAACCTAGACATCTCTTGACTTCTTTCGCCTTACCTGTAATTGTGCTATCAGTTTATTTAGATTAATAATTCAAAGTTCCATGCCAAACTTTGCAGATGGATCTGCTGGTTCTTCTGCGTTGCTAAAACTAAGGTAAGATTTTGCAGAAGTTCAATTCATTTTTTTGTTCTTTTCTTACTCTTCCAATAAAGAGTTTTGGGTTTTCGCTAATTCTCTAATCTTGTTTGTCTCTACCCTTACAGGTAATTATTTTTAATGGAAGAATGGACATAACAGTTCGCAGGTCGAGCTCGAATAAAAATCTTCTAACCCATTTCCGGTCTTGCCAGGTATTCCTGTCGTGAGTTTCATGGGTTTCCAAAGATGTTGAGTCTCAAAGATAAAAAGGGTTTTTATGTTTTACTTCACAGTTCTTCATTTAAGAATTTAGCTTGGCTCAGAAGTTTTCTTCAATAGTCTAGCTTCCAGTTCCAATACCCTATAAGGGCGAACCTGGCTATTCTGTAATAATTTGTATTACCACTTTAGTTTACAGTACGCAAGTAGTGACACAGTTTTCCTGTTTAGTCTTGTTGTTCTAGTTTTGTCCTCAACACATTTGGACTCGAGTTTTCTTAAGAATAAACTCTTTTTCTATATTATCGTAAAGATATTTCTTGTAATAACTGTGTTATTCCTCATACTTAAGCATAGATATTTGTATGAGATTTGTTCTCGTTTATATAGTTCTTTTGCATAAGAATTCATCTTCTATGTAATTCATTTCTATTGATGTTATGTAACTTCATCTGGAAAGTTGATGCGTTATTTGACATGAGTATACCCAACCCTTGCATAGATTTTCCAAGTTCTTACATATGATTGTATCATCCTAACCTTTTAATTTAAGGCTTCTAAATATTTTCCAATTTCAATGAAAATACTATCAGTTGGGTTTTTGCTTTACTGTCATTGCGCTATGATACAAAGCTTGTAATATCTGGTATATATTTTGTTTAATTTAACAGAAAACTTTGTTTAGATATAGGAAACATAATAGCGTAAGAGTATTTTTCTGTCTAGTTCTTTCTCAGAAAAATAATCTATGTTTCTCTATATTTCAATAGTTAGGAAATTATAGTATGAATTGTAATTCTTTACATAAGGTTTATATTCGATATTTTCTTATTTTCCCAAATTTGCTATAACAGAAATCTTTAAAATAACTAGTTAAAGATGGCGAAACCATTATGTCTATGATTTATTCTATGTATAGTGAATGACTTACTCGAGGACCTCTTCCTGAGGATTTTGAGTTAACAGTTCACTGTTTCCAATTGTTAAAATAAAACTGTATAGCATAACATTTATTCCTATGAAACATAACAGTATTAAGCATTATCTCTTTTCAGGAAGGAAAATACTTATTTACATACTTTTCTTTTCATAGAAAATAATTCACTAATGCAGTACTTATCTGTTCTACAAATTTTTCCTGACTGATGTAGTTCCTCCCAACCTTGAGAGAGGTATGGCAACCTCTTCTCTCCCCTGTGCTCCAAGTCGGAGCTTCATAGTTGACAAAAATTTCTCGAAGAGATCTCGGGACAATCCGGTCCAATCTCCAATTCCAACAACATCATAAAATCTTGGATTATTCCACTGGTTAGCACCAGATCAGGAATTCTCCTCCAGATTATTTTTCTTTTTCCAGTTACCCAACAGAACCCCCAAACCTCACTGGGATCAAACCTTTATCTGCAGAGGTTAGGCAACTATTTGAACTGAATTATGTTCAAATAACTCTCAAATATTGAAATTACTTTTACCATCAGTCTTTTACTTTATGGAACCAATTCCATAATAAATTTTCATTAAATCAAAAATTAAATTCATGTTCATAGTACTTTGTTTTTTTTTTTTAAATAATAACAGTAATGTCTTAAAAAAAATTTAACAATAACTTAACCAATAGTTAATGATTAAACCAGTGGTTACAAAAGCATTGAAACTAAAAAATAAAATAAAATTATTAGATTTAAGAAATATAATTTATTAAATTTATAAATCTGAATTAATTTTTTTGGCAAAAAAAGGTAGGAGTAAAAAAATAAGAAAAATTAAAAAGGATGCTTAAAATTAAGTAGAAAGATAGAAAATACGAAATTAAATAATAATAATTAAAAAATAAATTAAATTAAATTAAAAACAAAAAATACTAATTGTCAGTACAGTGAATAGTAGGTGTTCAAGATTTTTAATTTTTTTTATCTATTTTCCAAATTAAAAATATTAGAATATTTTCCAATTTCTAATGCTTTTCAAAATGTCTAATAAAATTCTAACTTTAAATTTTAGTGTAATCAAAACATATAAGATGATTAATTTTGTGGAAGTGTTTAATAATAATTAATATAAAAATATTTAATGTACGTATAAAAAATAAAAATAAATAAAAATAAAAATAAAAAATAACTTTTTACCATAAGGATAATGACTCTAACCAAATGTATCATATCAAATTCTAACCCATAATACAATAACTAAACTAAAGATTATTTGGAAACTCTAATCCTTACACATTATATGATTGCATTTTAATTTACAAATACAAACCCAATTACCATGGATTACTTTGACACCTCATATGCGTTGCATTAAGGTTTCTATATAGTTTTATTTAACCGTCGGAAAACTTACTATTATAATGTCAATATTGAATGTTTGTCATCCCACCAAGTACATCCACCGCATCGGTGATTCTATCGAGAATATAGCTGGCATGTCTGGGAGTTAAGGCAGTAAGTACTGGCATTAAACCTTTACAACAGCTATAGAGTTTGCCATTAATCTTTGTTGTTTTCGATGGTACTAGCTTTGATCTTCACCGTCGATTTTTGGTAGATCAAGGGTCCATATTTCTAGAGGGAATTTGTCTTGGTTAACCACGCCATCCCTAATTCACTCCACCATTTCTCCATTTGTCTTCATCGAGAACCCTCATCCATTCTGAGGGTTTGTTCCGCGGCTTCATTCGAGCTCTTTTGCTTTTGGTTTGAGGGTTTTGTAATCTCGGCGGCAACCATGAGTTTCATCTTGTATAGTGAGATTAAAGGAGGTGTAACACCTCATAACTCTGCTTCATGATGGAGGATAGGTTTTGCAATGCACAGTGAAGAATATTCTGTGGTTTTTGTTTTCAATCCACCATGGCCATGCTTTTGAGATACTGTGCGTTTCACCACTACACTGTCAGGTAAAATAAAACACACTCATTTGCTTTCATGGTTTTCTTGTTTGTTTTACCAAATTTTGAGTTTTATCTCTCTACACGGTTTGTAATATTGCGTTATATTCTTTATGCTATCATGTCTTCTAGTTCGTTGTTTAGGAGGGACGTAGAAACTTCTTTCTCAGGTTTAACTTCTCACTAGTCCACATACGTATTTATTTCTATTTGCCTTGTTTATTGTTAGCTATTCGACACCTTAATTTTTTACTCACAGAAATTCGGTTCCATGTTTGTTGGTGCTCGTAGGTTAGTCTTCCTGCTGTTAACAAGGCAGAGCTTTCTACATCAATTTTGAAGTTGCTTTCCAAATTTCTCCAAAATTCCTATTATTAATTTTGTATTTCTCTTACAGGTATTCTTAAGGAGCTCACTTCCTAATCGAAGTATTTTCGTCGGGTTTGGCTAAGGGTTTAACTGTCAGGCCTTATATATATTGAATTTGAGTTATTGTATAATAGATATTCCTCTTATCTGGAAGGTTTTAAACGTTAAATTCTGGCCAGTTCCTTAGGCCTTGGTTTAAATCATTCTCGCACCTCTTGTGCTACAAGTTTATCTGTATTAGGTGGTTATCATTTCTGTAATGCAACTCTAGAACTCGTTATTTTTCTCCATGCCGAGGTTTGGCTGTTATTGTAATATTTAATTTGAGTCATATTATTACCATTCATGTGTATTTATGAATTTCAAGCTCTTATTCATACTGCTTTGATATGTAATCTATCATTTTACATTTATTGATTAACTTATACGGAGAGGTGTTCTTAAGCTCTTAGAATCAGTAAAAGTTAAAAAGGGTTACTCTATTTAATTCATCATACCTTCGTTCTTTCTTGTCGATGCATTGTATATTGTTTTTCTTCTGTCATATAGATTCTCTGTTTTTGTTTAAGAAAAAAACATAAGCCTAGTCTCCAATCGACATGCTTGTTTTATCCATTTTAGTAAATCTATATATAAATGTTTTTCACTGTTTTTTTTATATTAAATGATTAGTGATACTCTAACACACTAAAACATGTCTACGAAAGCATATTTATACAGATTTACTTTCTTCATATATTACTCGTATATTTCTTTGAGTACTCAAATATATAGTTCATATACTGATAACAAGTTTGTTATACAATATTCCACTTAATATATTTTTCTTGCAGATGTTACTTATTTCATTAACTGTGGAATAATTCCATACCCAAGTAGGTTTTACTTTCTTCTAGGATAAGGTGACCGGACCACCCAGATATATGTCCGAGTATAGCTAGAGAAGAATGAATGATGTATCCTAGGTTTTTTCCATTACCCAGAATCAACAGTTCTATTCCGGCAGTGAGGTTAAATCTGTCCTATGATTTTCTTGATCGATTTCTGTTCCTTTCCTAACTTAGCACAGTAAAATGTTTTATCTCAACTCTGCCACAACTTAAACAATAGTTTTTCCACATTTATAAATAAACACAACAAAATCAATATCTAATATTCATTTAAAAATAAATACAACATATCTCTGTTTTTCAAGTCTATAATCACTTCAATACAGTATTCAACAATTTACATTATTCTATTACTCAAATCATAACTGGATTCTAGTTCATCACTCAACTGAAATTAAATCAGATACTTATCTCTACAAAAAGCACTACTGCTGATGTTCCTCCCAACCTTCAAGGGAGGCAATGATGTCCTGCTCTTCCCCCATGCTTCCACTATAAGGTACAGGTTGACAGTAGAGTTTTCTGCTATGACCTCAGGACTCCAAGTCCAGTCAATGCCAGAAAACTTCAGGAATTACTGAGTGTTTTTCCACTGGTCTCTACCAGCTCAGGAAATTCTCCACTCTTTCCTTAGCCCATGAACAGAACCCATACTCCTCACTGGGATCAGTCTCTTATCCCCAGAGGAGCAGGTAACTATTTTCAACTGTCCAAACCACCTTCCAATTTTTGGAAAACATTTACCATCAACTTCTACTTTTTATGGAGTCACTTTCCATAACTGATTTTTATTATTCATAATTAATCACTAATGAAAATAACTTTTCAACAAAACATTAATAATTCTAGTCTTTTCTTAAAACAAATAATTAAAATGTCTTTTAACTAGTTAACAACTAGTTATAATTAAATGTAGTTGCCACAACTTCCCCCCTGGAAGTAACACCATCCTCAGTTTTTCACTCTAGCTCTGAAAAGAGCTCAGGGTAATCCTCACGCACAAATCTTTCATCCTCCCAGGTAGCCTCATCCGGGCCGAAGTGCTTCCACTGCACTTTACCTGGGTGATGACTCGCTTCCGGAGCATAATTTCCCTCTAGTCAAGTATGCATTGCGGCTCGACTAGAAAATTTCCATCCAGCTCTACCTGCAAACAACAAATTTCCTTGTCAAATTCTCGTAAAGAAATCATATCTCAAGTTAGGATTTATAATTCTATCATACCTATATATTCTGCCAATGAATTACGTGCTTCGAATCATGCACATAACGCTTCAACATGGACACATGAAACATATCGTGTACCCAGATGTGACTGGGTAAAGCGAGCCAATAGGCCATAGGTCGTACCCTTTCCAAAATTTGGAAAGGTACATAGAACCTGGGAGCCAGCTTGGCACAAGAGGTCCACTGCAAGGTACTCCTCTTGGGTTTGATCCTCACATACACATGGTCTCCCACTTTGAATCCCGATAAGTCCTCTTCTTATCTGCATAGATATTCTGCCAATATTGTGCAACCTTTAAATTTTGCCTTATCTTCTTTACTTCTGATTCCATTTCATTAAGCATTTATGGTCCCAACATTAGTTTTGTTTCGGGGCTGCTCCAATTTATGGGTGTTCGACACAGCTTCAAAAGGACTCATTTTAAGGGACTCCTGATAACCATTGTTGTAAGAAAATTCAACCAGATGCAAGTAGTCTTCCCATTTGGTTGGTTGTTGCATCACGTACATGCACAACATGTCTTCCAATACTTGGTTCACTCGCTCTGTTTGACCATCTGTCTGGGGATGATAAGTTGTACTAAAGTTTATTTGGGTCCCCAGACCTATAAACAAAGTCTTCCAAAATGTTGATGTAAACTTAACATCCCTGTCTGAGATAACAATATTCAGAATGTCGTGTAGCCGGAATATTTCTATCATAAAAATATCCACTATCTATACAGTTTTATAAGTAGACTGCACAGGTATAAAATGTGCAGATTTAATCAATATTTCAACTAACACCATGATGGAGTCATTGTGCTTCTTCAATCGTGGTAAACCTGTAATGAAGTCTAGGGATATGACCTCTCACTTCCATTCAGGTACTTGTATGGGCTGCAACAATCCTACGGGATGTCGATGCTCCACCTTAACCTGCTGACACTACAAACATTTATTTAGATATTCAGCAATAATTTTACGCATACTAAGCCAGAAATATACTTTCCTAATAGCTATTAACATTTTCTGGTATCCTGGGTGACCCGCATAGTTACTTCTATGGTATTCATCCATGATTATCTCTTTTAGGTCCACACCGTTTGGTACATACACCTTTCCTCTAAAGGTTAGCATCTGATCATTATTTACTCCATATTCAGAAGTACTTCCTTTCTTTCTGGTCTCTTCCACTGGTTGCCATAGGAATTGATATTCTGGATCTTTTTGTGCTTCTTCTTTTACTTGATCTAAGAATTCACTTTCAAGCTGATTGTAGTAAAGCTCATAGACACAATGTAGCTTTCTACTTAAAGCATTAGCCACCTGGTTTTCCTTACCCTTGACATGCTATATTTCCATATCAAACTCACTTAGGAAGGCATTCCACCTTGTTTGTCAGGAGTTTAAATCATCTTGCTTGAAGTAACTGGTTAGGCTGCTATGATCTATTTTTAACACAAATTTCTTACCCAGCAAGTAGTGTCTCCATACCCGAAGTGCATGTACTAATGTCGTTAATTCTAGATCATAAGTTGAGTACCTTTTTTCATGTTCCTTCAACTTTCTTGATTCGTATGCCACTACTTTGCCTTCTTGAGACAAAACTTCCCCAACACCCTCTTTACTAGCGTTTGTACAAACTTCGAACTCTTTATTAGGATTAGCTACTCTCAACACTGGTGTAGTGGTCAATAATTGCTTTAGCCTCTCGAAACTGTTTTGGCACTCAATAGTCCACTTAAATACTTTTCCTTTTCTCTGCAAGGAGGTAATGGGAAAAAAAATTCTGGAAAATCCCTCGATAAACCTCCGATAATACCCAGCTAATCCCATAAAGGATCGAATATCTGCCACATTCCGGGGTACTCGTCATCCCATGATTGTCTTGATTTTATCTGGATCAACAACAATCCCTTCTGCTGATATAAAATGGCCTAAGCACTGGATTTCCGTTTTGAAGAAATCAAACTTGCTGAACTTAGCGTACAGCTAGTGTTTTCTTAGCATTTCTAGTACAATCCTTAAATGCTCCTTATGTTCTTCCTGGTTTTTAGAATAGATTAAAATTTCATCTATGACTATAAGTATAAATTTATCCAGTAAAGGATGGAATATACCATGCATTAACCTCATAAAGGTTGCTAGTGCATTTGTTAACCCAAAGGGTAACACCACAAATTCATAATGCCCGTACCTGGTACGGAAAGCAGTCTTGTAAATGTCTTCATCCTTAATTCGGATCTGGTGATATCCAAATCTTAAATCTATCTTTGAAAATACTGTGGCCCCCTTCACCTAATCGAACAGGTCATCAATCCTTGGTAGAGGATATTTACTTTTGTCCATTAACTTGTTAAGCTGTCTATAGTCCATGCACATTCGCATGGTCCCGTCCTTCTTCTTAACGAACAGAACTGGTGCTCCCCATGGGGACACACTTGGACGAATATAAAATTTGTCCAACAGTTCTTGTAACTGAATTTTTAACTCAGTTAATTATGGAACACTAATTCTGTAAGGAACCCTTGACACAAGTGACGCTCATGCCATTAATTCGATGTAAAATCAATATCTCGTCTTGGTGGTAATCCAGGAATATTTTCTGGAAAAACATCCATGAAATATTGTACCACAGGTATGTTTTCCATCATAGGTGATTTGTCCTTAGAATTAGCATATCCCACCTAAATAGCATATATCTGGCATCCCTTCCTTATACATTTATTCATTTGGGATGTTGTAATTGGACGTCGCTGTAGCGGCTTCTTGATTCCTTGAATCTCCTTGCGTGTTCCATCTTTCATTCTGTAATAAATAATATTTTCCTTGTAATCCACTAAGGTCCAATATTTTTCTAACCAATACATGCCTGGTATAACATCATAGGACCCTAATGGAAGTATGTTCAGGTCCACATTCAACTGTTGTTTTGTAATTTCCAATGTACAGTTTGGAATCTTGGCAGTTACTTTTCTTTTTTCTCCTGTGGCTAGCTGTACCAGCCATGAGTTTTTGAATTTATGCCCTTTTAATTTACAAATTTCCACTAGTTTGGGATTAACATAACTTAGACTTGCACCTGGGTCTACCAAAATAGAAACAGATTGAGACAGTAATTTACCTTCCAACTCAATCATTGTTGGCTAAAAATATGCCTGTCAATCCTCCAACGCCACGTTGATATGGGGAATATTTCATGCCACATCGCCTAATGTAGAAGCCTCCTGCAAGTTTGCAACTGTGTCATTTCTTGCTCGCTGTGGGAAGTTTTTATAATAGTGAGCCTCACCACACCCCCAACATTGTAGAGGTGGCTTGGTCACCTGCCCTTGCTCAAGTTTGCTAGATGCCTCTGTAGGCTTCTCTTCTGCTGGCCAGCGGGTTCTTTGATGATTTTTGCCAAATTTTTTACTGACAAAATTTCGTGCAAAATTCTTAAAGTTATTGTTGTTGGCTCCTTTGAAGTTTGAGCTTCTTTTCTATCCTTTTCTTGGCTACTAACTTTTTCCAACCTCCCCTTTAGCCTTGGAATGTTGATAGCACATTCGTGCCTTATGAATGGCTTCGTCCATTGTTATGGGATTTACAAATTCAATTCACTCCTTCATATGTGTTGGCAAGCTGCTCAGAAATCTTTTCACGTTAGCCTTTTACTCTCGAAGGTAAGGAACATATCGTAACAGGGAGGTGAACTTGGTGATATACTCGTCCATAGTCATCTTTCTCAGCTTCAAGTCATGTAACTCTTTAGATTTATCATCATAGAAACGTTCTGTTAAATACTTGTCTTTAAAGTATTGCTGGAACAATTCCCAAGTAACATCTTGTTCCTCAATGCTGCGAATGTTCTTTACTTCTTCCCACCACAGAGTGGCTTTCTCCCTTAACTGATATTTGGCCAATCTGGCCTTCAAATTGTTGTTGTATTCGTACACCTAGAAATACATGTTCATGTTTATTAACCATGCCTCTGCCACTACCTCAGCTTCACCATCACATGTTGGTGGTTTTATTTTCCAAAACTCCCCCTGAAGTTCCACTTTATGCTTCTTAACTTCTTACTGATCCGACACATTGCCAGATTCTACTTCATTATAGGTTCTGTTCTTATTGCTTTGCTGAGATGGGCTTCTTTCCACTCTGTCAGTGGTGTGTTCCCTTGTTTGTTGCTCGTCACCTTCTTGCATGTCCCTATCAACACTAGGGTGTTCCATTTCTTGATTTTGCTTGTCTGACAGGCTCTTGTGTATATTTTCTTGCTCTTGCATCAAGTGCTCGTTATCACTACAAACTCGCACCATCTCTTCCTGTAGTTTCTATACTGTACTCAACAGTATGCTGGTTTGATTTTGATGTTCCTCCAGCAGTCTACTCGTTTGCTGGTGTTGATCGACACTCAGTTGAACCCACATATCAGGGCTCACTACTGGTTGTGTTTGGGGTTCCCCAGTGTCTTGGGGTGGTTGTTGCATTGTTCCCCTTCTCATGATGTTTTCTGCTATGCTTCTATTATGTGCATCAGTATACACACAACTTAATCGTTAGTTGACCCTTAGGGTCCTAGCATATGAACGCTACTCTGATACCACTTGTAATGTACATATAAAAAAAAAATTACTTTTTACCATAAAAATAATGACTCTAACCAAATGTATCATATCAAATTATAACCCATAATAAAATAACTAAACTAAAGATTATTTGGAAACTCTAAACCTTACTCATTATATGATTGCATTTTAATTTACAAATACAAAACCAATTACCATGGATTACTTTGACACCTCATATGCATTGCATTAAGGTTTCTATATAGTTTTATTTAACTATCGCCAAACGTACTATTATAATGTTGCTATTGAATGTTTTCCATCCCACCAAGTACATCCACAACATTGGTGATTCTATCGAGAATATAGCTGACACGTCTGGAAGTTAACGCAGTAAGTACTGGCATTAAAATTTTACAATAGCTATAGATTTTTCCATTAATCTTTGTTGTTTTCGATGGTACTAGCTTTGATCTTCACCGTCGATTTTTGGTAGATCAAGGGTCCATATTTCTGGCGGAATTTGTCTTGGTTAACCACGCCATCCCTAATTCACTCCTTCATTTCTCCATTTGTCTTCGTTGAGAAGCCTCATCCATTCTGAGGGTTTGTTCCGCAACTTCATTCGAGATCTGTTGCTTCTGGTTTGAGGGTTTTTTCATCTCGGCGGAAACCATGAGTTTCATCTTATCTGGTGATATTAAAGGAGGTGTAACACCTCATGACTCTGCTTCACGATGGAGGATAGGTTCTGAAATGCACAGTGAAGAATCGTCTGTGGTGTTTGTCTTCAATCCACCATGGCCATGCTTTCGAGATCTTGTGTGTTTCACCACTACACTGTCAGGTAAAATAAAACACACTCATTTTCTTTCATGGTTTTCTTGTTTGTTTTACCGAATTCAGAGTTTTATCTCTCTACACGGTTTGTAATAATGTGTTCTATTCTTTAGTATATCATGTCTTCCAGTTCGTTGTTAAGGAGGGATGGAGAAACTTCTTTCTCAGGTTTAACTTCTCACTATTATGCATACGTATTGCTTTCCATTTGCCTTGTTTATTGTTAGCTATTCGAAACCGTAATTATTTAATCACAGAAATTTGGTTCCGTGTTTTTTGGTGCTTACAGGTTAGTCTTCCTGCTATTAGCAAGGCAGAGCTTTCTACGTCAAGTTCGAAGTTGCTTTCCAAATTTCTCCAAAATTCCTATTAATAATTTCGTATTTCTCTTATAGGTATTCTTAAGGAACTCACTTCCTAATCGAAGTATTTTCGTCGGGTTTGGTTAAGGGTTTAACTGTCAGGCCTTATATATATTGAATCTGAGTTATTGTATAATAGATATTCCTCTTATCTGGAAGGCTTTAAACATTAAATTCCATCCAGTTCCTTAGGCCTGGATTTAAATCATTCTCGCACCTCTTGTGCTGCAAGTTTATCTGTATTAGGTGGTTATCCTTTCTGTAATGAAACTTTGGAACTCGTTATTTTTCTCCATCCCGGGGTTTGGCTATTATTGTAATATTTAATTTGAGTCCTCTCATTACCATTCGTGTGTATTTATGAATTTTAAGCTCTTATTCACACTACTTTGATATGTAATCTATCATTTTACATTTCTTTCTTAACTTATACTGAGAGGTGTTCTTAAGCTCTTATAATTAGTACAAGTTAAAAAGGGTTACTCTATTTAATTCATCATACCTTTTTTCTTTCTGGTCGATGTATTTTATACTGATTTTCTTCTGTCATATAGAATCTCTGTTTTTGTTTAAGAAAAAACATAAGCCGAGTCTCCGACTGGTATGCTTGTTTTATCCATTTCAGTAAATTTGTATATAAATGTTTTTCACTGTTTTTTATATATATATTAAATGATTAGTGATGCTCTAATGCACTAAAACATGTTTACGGAAGCATATTCATACAGATTTACTTTCTTCCTATATTACTCATATATTTAGTTGAGTACTCAGATATATAGTTCATATACTGATAACAAGTTTGTTCTACAATATTCCACTTAATATATTCTTCTTCCAGATGTTACTTATTTCATTAACTATGGAATAATTCTATACCCAAGTAGGTTTTACTTTATTCTAGGATAGGGTGATCAGACTACCTAGATATATGTCCGAGTATAGCCAGAGAGGAATGAAGGATGTATTATGGGTTTCTTCCATTACCCAGAATCAACAGTTCTATTCCGGTAGTGAGGTTAAATATGTCCTATGATTTTCTTGATCAATTTCTATTCCTTTCCTAACTTAGCAAATTAAAATGTTTTATCTCAACTCTGCCACAACTTAAACAATAGTTGTTCCAAATTTATAAATAAACACAGCAAAATTAATATCTACTCTTCACTTAAAATAAATATATTATATCTCTGTTTTTCAAGTCTATAATCACTTCAATACAATATTCAAGAATTTACATTATTTTGTTACTCAAATCATAACTGGATTCCAGTTCACCACTCAACTGAAATTAAATCAGATACTTATCTGTACAGAAAGCACTACTGTTGATGTTCCTCCGAACCTTCAAGAGCAGCAATGACATCCTGCTCTTCCCCCGTGCTTCCACTGTAAGGTACAGGTTGATAGTAGAGTTTTCTCCTGTGACATCAGGACTCCAAGTCCAGTAAATGCCAGAAAAATTTAGGAATTACTGAGTGTTTTTCCACTGGTCTCTACCAGCTCAGGGAAATCTCCACTCCTTCCTTAGCCCATGAACATAACCCCTACTCCTCACTGGGATCCGTCTCTTATCCCTAGAGGAGCAGCTAACTGTTTTCAACTGTCCAAACCACCTTCTAGTTCTTGGAAAGCATTTACCATCAGCTTTTACTTTTTATGGAGTCACTTTCCATAACTGGTTTTTATTATTCATAATTAATCATTGATGAAAATAACTTTTCCAGCAAAACATTAATAATTCTAGTCTTTTCTTAAAACAAATAATTAAAATGTCTTTTAACTAGTTAAAAACTAGTTATCATTAAATGCAGTTGTCATAATAAGTGTACATGAAAATCCTTCATATTGTGAAGGGTCACCTACCTACAAGAGAAGGCCTTGTTTAATATTTTTACATAATTAAAAAGTGGGAAAAAATAAAATATATATATATATATATATATATATATATATATATATATATATATATATATATATATATATATATATATATATATATATATATATATATATATTGGCTTATGATAGAGATACATATGGATGATTAGGGGTGGGTATCCAATTTAAAAAATTCTATTGGTATAATGAATCATTTTTTTGTCATATTTTTTCGTTGATTTTATATGGAAAAATTAGTCACCTTTTGATAATTTGTTGATTCATTTCTAAATTTAAAATAAATTGTAAAGAAACAATTTCATCAAAAATTACATCCTCGGTAACTTTATCGGTCACCAAAATCTTTCCTTTGAAAAGAAAAAATAATAATTTTAAATTATTAAGATTTTATAATTTAAGTATTTCAAAACATAAAATGTTAAATCTATTTTAATATTTTCAATATAATATAAAGAACAAAATATTATAATTAAAATTAAAATTACATCACTAGAATTGAAAATGGAAACATATACTTATTAAAGTATATAAAAAGAAATCCAAATTACGTCATTGGAATTTTGGAGACTCTAGGTTGAATGTTGCACTTAATTTGATTGTAGCTTTCAGGAATATCTGGGTATCCAATGGACAATAGTGAGGTATTGGCCTATTAATCTCTTCTGGGTTGTCAGATGACTTTTGAAATTGTGAAATTGCAATATTATGATTTGGAACTTAAATTACTAACACCCAAATGTAATTTGATGATGATTTAATAGCCTCTGAATAATTTTCCCCTCCCATAGAAAATAGTTTGGCTTTTTATAAGGGGAATGGATCTCACATCAATAAAAACACCTTTACTATGAGTAAATAGTTAATATGCATTGTTGGTTCATGCCAAATAGCAGGGATTGGGAAGTTAGTGCGTTGGAAAATATCAATGCTAAAACAAATTCGCAGACGATCTCATATGTTTTTATTTGATTAACTCACCTTAATGGAAGTCCTCGGATGTACTACCTGTTTGGAAAATAGCGTCTTATATCTGCATGGTTTTAGTTTTGAGCAACAAGTTTGTTCGATATGCAAAAATTTATGTATGGCTCATAATTATACCGAGACATACTAAGCTACATTCCTCTCACCATTAGTTGTTCTTTTGACAAGACAAGCACAGGGTTACAAATATCGTGGATCTTATGATAAAAGGCTTTAACTTAAAATATTCAAACACTAATTTCTATGTGGAGTTCAAGGGACATTGAGATAGCTAGAGGGAAAATCCAAAAGAAAAATAATGAAGGGGATGCATTTGCGGTTCAAGATCAAATCCATGGTGGCCTTTATTACCCAACTTGGAATATATTGAATTTATTGTTTGGGGGGCCAAGATAGGGTTACATTATTTTCTGATATGATCATATTGATGCTATATTGAGCTCATTTTCTCACTGTATTTCACTGAAAGTTCATCTTTGTATGCAGAAAATTGAATGTTGATTTCTTTTGAGTTGAAACAACGGGTTGATGATAATATAGAGACAACAACCAGATGGGCAAAGCGAAGAAAATGACAACATGGCCAAACTTTTGCAAAACACATCAATAGGAAATGTTGGCAAATAAAAGTTCGACAACGACATGTGAAATTCGAAATCATCGATGAAAATCATGAAACAATTTCAACTGTGGTCAAGATTTACATAATTGCAAGGAAATTAGATTTTATTTATAAAAAGTTGCATAATAAGGGAATTAATTATACACATTTTATATTTGAAAATGGATTTGTAAAAAAAAAAATCATAAAATTAGGCTAACTTATACATTTGATTTTATTTAAATCTATTCATTGGTGTTTAATTTTTGCATTAAAAAACCAAGTAGAAATTGATCACTCTTGCTTGGATATATTTATGTTTTGTAAATGCCAAGTTTTTGCAAATTTCGAATGATCAAATGACCATTAAGGAAACCAATTGTGCGCACAATTGGTCTTCAAACTACTAATTTCATGAGAAATTTTGAGAACAAGTCCATGAACATAAACGAAATTTCCAGAAAATTACAAGTTCTTGCAACTTCCTGTAATAGCTTAATGGTTTGACATGTTGCATGACAGATTAGCAAAATTCAAAGAGCTGGGTTTGTTCGTAAATGTCCAAGGATGGTGAAATACCTATCCACGTTTGAATTCGAAGTCTACAGGTGGCTGGTCAATGCTGGTCCAACTCAGCTATTTTAGCAGAAAGTCAAAAATTAAGAAGCAGATTTGCTATATTTAAGAGTTTGCATGCCATAATTCATTTCTTTTCAGCAAGAGTCATTATCCATTTCCCATTACCCACATACACTTCATTACATTTTCTTCAATCCTAACCCACCAATAAAATCAACAAAGCTCATCTACAAGATTTTTGGTCCACTTTACATATTCATTGTCAGTTTCCTTTTTCCTATACTTGCAAATAAAACCTTGCTTCCATACACCATTGAGTCAAAGTCCTAGAGTCTAATAATTTTCAAAAAAAAAAAAAATACCTAGAGAATTGCATGCCTTAATGGCAAGTACTCTTGCCAATGAACAATGGAAGTAAATTAATATTCCTTGTTCATTGGATCTTCTAGGTGACTCGACCACAACAAATTTATTCCTGCCTACAAAGATGTGTTAGGCATCTTGACTCCCATTGGAATCAATGGTGGGAGTTCTTGTGTTGACTAGTGGCATTCATTAATGGCCACTAAGTTAACAATTTCTTGCTATGTTCGACACTGGAACATTTATTCACATAGTAATTTTTGTGCCATTAAGCGTTGAAGACTTGAAGACCCATATTTTGTAACAATTGAAGCAGATTTCCTTTCATTTTTTTTGATGTAAATGACTTGAGGACAAGTCAATAAATAAGGCTGGAGGGGGAGTGTAAATTCTAAATTTTGTATACCTTCCAAGCCTTATACATTTTCAGCCATATTCAGCAGACTCATCAAATTCATCAGACTATCCAGCAAATGATCCAACAGTAGATATGACAATACAGATCCATCTTTCATCCACAACTTGTAGAAGAAGCTTCAGATCAGAATTGCAGTAGCTAAACATGCATGATTTATCCACTTCTTTAGGTAAGTAAGGTATGATGTTTTCTAACCTTTAATCTTGAAATTTTTTTTAGATGCTAAAATGATGATATTTGGAAAATATTCCACTATTTCACTATTCCCTTTCTCATTAAAAATTGCCAAAAACCATCAGTTGGGGGGGAATTGCACACTTCATTTCTTTCTCTCATTCATATTACATCTTAACCCACATAGTCTTCCCACAATAAAAACTACTACAAAATGATGAGCATATTAAATGACTTCTTAAAAATGATTGATCTCAACAAAGTAAATAATGATTGTAACACAAGAACCAATCATTAAAAAGAGATCTCAACAAAGTAAATAATGATTGTAACACAAGAACCAATCATTAAAAGATGTAAATGCTTTGCAAAAATAAAATTTATCAAAAGATGTGCAAAGTTAAAAGGAAGTCCATGATTGAAAGATGGTTGTTACACAAGAACCAAACATCTTGTAATTCAATCAAAGAAAGCTCATCTAAGAATCAAATCAAATAATTCATTGTAGTAGCTTGCATGAGGACATGCAAGAGCTTCACTTGGGAAGTGTGTTGGGCTTCAAAATGTCATACAAATATCACTCATTACCATACATTTTTCACCTGTGCTTCCATTATTTCACTCATTATTCACTACCATGTCACTTCATTTTCCCTGTTGTTCATCATTAATGGGTCTCATTTATATCTTCCAAATATTATTTATTTTCAAGCATTTTTAAGAGAAATTCTTGATTAAATATTAGAAAATAATATATTTTACTTCATATATGGAAAGTGGATTTTTTTTGTGACATGTGTAGGTTCCAAGGAAGCTTCCAAGACACCTTTATGTGGCCTTGAATGATCAATTTCGGATTTGATAAGATAAGCCTTATGGAAAAGATCATGATCTCATGGAGAAGATCAAGGACAAAAGGGGGTTATGTGCCTAGATGGTTGAGAGATGTATGGAACTAAAGAGAAATTAGTGGATAAACATTATGAGTTTGTTATCTCATCCCATTGTATAAATAGGAGTACAATCTCCTCCATTTGTAATCTTAGAGTTGGTTTGTATATCATGATGGAGATTTTGAAATAAAGAATCATACTTTGATTTTGTTGCTTCTACATTTGAGTCTCCTTTGAAGAGGTGTGCTTGTGGAGTTATGGAGGCCCCCCATGGCCTCACTTGCATGCTTATTTTAGGTATAATTTAATTTATGTTTTTATTTCATTTCAGCTTTTAAGTTTTTGTTAGATGTTCTAATATTGGAAGAGATCCTAAAATTCATGTGTTCTTGTAAGAGAACCATAAGATCTCAGACAATTATTAGATTTAGGTTTGTTTAGTTGTTGGAAGAGATCTTGACGAATGTGTTCTTGTAAGAGAACCATAAGATCTCAGACAATTAATAGATTTAGTTTTGTTTAGTTGTTGGAAAAGATCTTGACGAATGTGTTCTTGTAAGAGAACCATAAGATCTCGGACAAATTAGGAATATTTCTAGACCTATAGGTGGCACTTCTAAGTTTACCTTCCCGAGTTGACATTAATTGAACTCTGATTGAAATCATCAATTAGATCCCAACAGTCATGCATTTCAACCGTATGCCTCACCAGCTCAAAAGAATGAGAAAACTTTTTTGTGAGAGTTACAAGGCAGGCTTGGTTAAGTGAATATCCAGGAATGCTTCCTCCAGAAAAAGCAATGTAAAGAATTCTCTGGCCATTGTGATAACCAAGGCTAAATAGAGGGATTTAGTCATTGTTAGTTATCCTCACCAGTATGATGCCTTTGTTACACAACATCCTCTCAGTAGATATCCAAGTCACAGAGAGAACTTGGAAACTTGCTCCATTTGAGCCCTGAGTCAAAATTAGAATCAAACCAATCTAGAATGTGGGCACCTAATAAGCTCAAAGTGTACATTTGAGATCTAAGTCTCACTAGGCATGCATTCATATGACACATAAGAAAAGGAATTTGTGTGTGATTTGAAGAATTTTCAAGTCATAAGGATTAGTGGGGTGGACATTTAGCAGTTGGCATAGATTGTAATCACGGTGATAGTTCCCTTGTAAGTTGTTATCTGGACCTCACAAGGGGCCATCTACTACATTTTAGCCTCAAATATCACCAACTCAAAATCAAAATAAAATTAATCCAGAATGCAAGAAGCTAAAAAATTTAGGCTGTATGTTTGAAACCTAACACTGGGCACACATCCATCAGATACATGTTAAAAGGAATACTAGGAACCCATGTTCTCATCAAGATTTAGATGAAGAATGTGCATCACTGAAGTGCCCTACCTAAAAATAAGAAAATGTAGCTAAATTTCATACAAAATTAATAGAGAAATGTGTCCATTCTGACACAATTATTTTGGTTTTGAGTTGATGCAACTCAGTGATCAAAATAATCCATGTTTATTGGGAACCCACGTTCTCTCCAAGATCTTAGATGAAGAATGTGCATTACATTCCTAAATTATCCCCTTGCAAAATCAAAATCTAAAAGAAAAATGTCAGTTTAGAAGAAACTCTATGAGCTCCTAATTCTAATTTTGTCCCTTTTGAATTTATGCAAAATCAAAATTAAAGGGAGTTAGTTCTGGAAAATCCACTTGCACTATTTGAGAATTTTGTTTCTTCATAGAAAATTCATAAGAGCGCAAACTTTGAAGCCAGATTAACAAGCTTTCATGTGCTTTGAAATTGAATGGATGTTGAAAACAAATGAATAAATAAACATTCATACGTGCAAAAACAATTTGAAAGCCTTTAGCACACCTTGCCCATAAAATGCCATTATAAAAAATTATGAAAATAAATCACTATATTTTCATGCTTGAACTCTAAAGTAATTAATATGAATAACCTTTGCTTTCAACAACTTTAGTTATTAATTTGTAAAGTAATTAATATGTTATGAATAATAACTTTGGTTATTACTTACTTTTTATTGATATAAAAAAAAAAAAAATACCAAATAGCAACTGTTAAACTTGTTTATTTATATATTTGAAATTTTACTTAACCTAATAAAAATTTGATTTGTTAAATTTTTTAATTTCATAATATTCCCCAATTAAAATTTAATAAAAATTAAAAAATTCTGTAACAATTTAACTAGATACTAAATTATTCATATGTCGTGTCGTCGTGGTTTTTCGAATATTGATATATGACTCTTCGCGTTTTGACCAAAATTTCAAAGTTGCACGCTCGTTTTAACAAGTCGCTGAAGTGTACTTTAACACATTTTTGTAAGTGTACTCTATTACGATTGTTTTGACTCAATTTTGAATATCAAGTTTTATATATATATATATATATATATATTTCAAAATTTTAAAGTTGCACGTTGGTTTTAACAAATTCATGTAAGTGTATTTAATAATTTTGTAAGTGTACTCTAATATGATTATAATTGTTACGAATTGATCCATAAATTGTGTATAAATTTTTTTGGTGAAAATCACATTCAAGCAGATTTTGTCAACTTGTTTTGACCTAGCGAATATGGTTCATCCATCCTAGGGCAAGATGAGAAATCTGATCTTGGTTCATCCATCCTAGGGCAAAAATCACATTCAAGCAGATTTTGTCAACTTGTTTTGACCCAGCGAATGTGGTTCATCCATCCTAGGGCAAGATGAGAAATCTGATCTTGGTTCATCCATCCTAGAGCAAAATGAGAAATCTGATCTTGGACGCAGTTTGACCTGAATAAGAAAATACAAAAACAAATTAATAATTTATTTAATAATTAAAAGTTTTGAATATAATAAAATATCTATATATAATTAATTTAAATAAATAAATAAATAAAAATGAAAATGAAAATAAATAATAAATAAATAAATAAAATAAAATAAAAATAAATAAACAACAATAATAATAGTTGAGAGTGCAAGCTTCTGTGATCCTTAACATTTTAATTATAAATCTTCCAAAATAATAATAATAATAATAATAATAATAATATAAATAAAATAAAAACAAAAATAAAAATAAATAAATAAAATAAAATAAAAATAACAATAATATTATAATTCTTCTAAAGTTGGTTTCGTTAATATGGAAAATTTCTAGAAAATTTTAAACATGATATTTTGATGGTCCTTTTCAAACTACGTACATATCCGAGGAAATGAGTGAGCGGCAGGTGTGAAATTGAATAGATGGAAAATAATAACGAAAAAGCTTTAAATCCAACCAGATGAGTCCGTTACAGGTTCGAAATTGGATTCCATTTAAAAAATGCACTTCAAATATAAATTTGTATCAGAAGAAATGACTCCCATAACCATAGCATTTTACATTGCTCATTTACATCGAACTTAATAGCGTTGTCGATTGTTATTTACACCAGACTTAATGGGGTTGCCCATTGCTCATTTCTTTTTTTTCAGGAGAAAAATGCCCATTGCTCATTTCACCACACTTACTTACACCAAAACTCAACACACAAAATTTTCCAAGAAAGTGACCACACAATTGGCAGTTAATACACTAATATTCTCCACTAGTTGCAATATGTGGAATTCAGCTGCTTGTTGAATACAAGGAAATGATTGAACGATGCCAACAGCGGCACGGAAAAAGAATGTGATGAATGATATTAACGGAGAAGGAAGCGGAGGAAATATATGACAAACACCACGGAAGCGGCCGTCAGTCTGAGGTGGAACTCCTTGCAGAGGCACGAACCATCGGAACGCCTACCGGAACCTCGTGGCAGCAGCAATCCCGTGTTCGAGGTTCCATCAGGCACCGGCGTCAGCACTTCGATGGCATCCGGCGCTGCGGCGGCGGCGGCGGCGCCGGAGGGCCTGGATGTGGGCAGGTCGGCACCGTAGCGAGTGAAATTGAGGAGGTCAGCTATGCCATGGACGGTGAAGGTGCCGTCGTTGAAGATGTCGGGGTGCGTCACCACAACGTCGTCGAGGGTGTAATTGGACTGACCGTTGCTCGTCACCAAGATGGTTTGGTTGGGCAGCATCGTGGGCAGCCGCATACCCATCTCGAAACGCTGGAGATCGTAGTAGGAGAGCTGGTGCGGAATTATGTGGTACTGCAGGATGGACGACATGAGCTCCGCCTGCATCTGTACCCTCGACAGTGCATCGTCGCTGGGGACTAAGAACGTAGCCTTTATGGGCAACACGGCGGGATCCATGGCGTACAGAACGTTTGCCCACGCACCAAAGTCTCCAGCTCGGATCATTACTTCCATCATGTTTGCCATCTGGTCGTTTCCGGCAGTGAAGTTGGTCGCTGGAATTCTTGTGGCGGCGGCGCAACCAGGAATATTGCTCGCTGCACAGATTATTATGCAGAGCCCAAGAATGGCCGGAAGACGTGATTTCTCTCGCTGTGCTCCGTTCCCTTGATTGCCCATGGCTCTCTTCTTGATTGAAGCAGCCAGTCAACTTTCCAATCTACGTACGCCATGGAAAAAAAAAACGATCAGATACCAAGATCGAAACGCATAAATGCTTTTGTATGAATCTGAACAAGAAATTATTAAGAAAGATCGAGAATACCTGAGATTTGATTCCTCGTAGCGATGTGTGATAAATGGTGCAGATATCAGAACTGTGCGATTGTTTGTTCTTTCGGGTAGCATAAACTCGGAGACGGATAGAAATGATCGATCGAGGAGAGGAAGCGTTGCATTTTAAACTATAATGACTGTTGCTGGCGTTTGAAAGATCACACGTGTTTTCTTGGTATTGGTAAACAGAGAGGCTATTCAAATTCAAAATTTAGTTGGTAGTATTTTTGTGTTAGAGCCATACATTCTTATATTTCGAAAGATATTTCGTGAGTTTTCACATCCCGAGAGAGGATTTTGTGAATATTAAGAGGAATTTGGGGTTTTAAAATAACAAGTATTGAGTTCTAAAATTTATTATGGCCTAGTTTATATATATAAATGAATTTACAATATCTCTATAGATAGGTATATAAAAAGTTAAAAATGATATTTATTGGTATATATTAATATTATTTATTAATGTGGTTATGGTAATTATGGATTTAGTGTGTTTCTGAGGATTAGTAAATCATGATTGACTATAATTGATTATGGTTAAATATGTTCAAGTTATGATTAAGAAGAGTTTATTATGCTCAATATATAGTTGACTATGGATAACCATTGTTGTTTACAACTAACTAAAGTTGACGATGATTAACTATGGTTGATCATAGATATTTATGTTTAATGATGGTTAATCATGTTTACCCATGGTTGACTATGGTTGGGCATGTTAATTATGTTCACCTATGGCTAACCATGGTTAACGTGCCCAACTGTAATATTAATATTAATTTTAACATTCCCAACCATAATCAACCATGGTTGACCATGGGTTAACATGGTTTGACCAATTTTACCATGGTTGACCATAGTTTTCTTTCATAGATTATGGTTGCCCATGTTGAGAATGGATGGCCATGGTTGATTATGTTCTACCATGGTGACCTTGGATGAGCATGTTTAACCATTCTAACCATGGTTGAGTATGGTTTGCCATGGTGAGCATTGTTGTGCATGGGTTGACCACAATTTTCCAAGGTTTACTATGGTTAACCATAGATGACCATCGTTGACCATCATTGACCATGGTTAACTATGACTAATTAAAGTTGACAATGGTTAACTATGGTCAACGATGGTGACTAGAGTCAACAATTATGGTTGATGATAGTTGGCCATGCAAACCAAAGTTAACTATGGACTACCATAGTTGACTATGGTCAATCTAGTTAACCATAGTAAACTATGGTGCCAATAATTACTATGGTTGAATTGACTATGCTTCATTATGGTTGACGATGGTGACTATGGTTAATTGAAGATGACCATGTTTGCTGATGATTGACTAATGCTGATAATGGTTGATTATGGTTCATCGTTAACTCTATGGTGACCATGGTTGCTTGAAGATGACCATCCTTGCTCATGGTTGACTGAAATTTTCCATGGTTGACTATGCTTAACTAAGCTTAACATGGATGACTATGGTAAACCTTAGTCAACTATGATCAACTTTGGTAAACAATGATCAACCATGGTTTGATTTTTGTTTGTCACATTACAATGTATATTTTTGTTCATCACATTATCACAAGATTTTTTTTGCTCATCATATGTAATGCCAATTTTTGTTCTTCACATTGTGGCACCAATTTTGTTCATTAGATTGTACGCTTAATTTTTGTTAACTATGGTCAACATATGGTTGACTATTTAAACATTCAATATAAAGGTTGGCTATGTTTTACTATGTCATCACATTGTGACATTGTTATTTGTACATCACAATGTGACATTACCTTTTTGTTCATCACATTGCAATGTTGATTTTGGTTTGTCATATTGCAATGCTGATTTTTTGTTTCTCACAATACAATGTTGATTTTTTTGTTTATCACTTTGTGATGTTGATTTTTTGTTTGTCATATTATGACATTGATTTTTTTTTCATTACATTGTGACATGAATTTTTTGCTCATCACATGCAATGCCAATTTTCGTTCAACACATTGTGAAGCCAATTTATGTTCATTAGATTGTGATGTTGATTTTTGTTTTATACATTACATTGTTGATATTTATTCTCAAATTGCAATGTCTATTTTGAACATGCTTCTGTATAGTCAACTATGGTTGAACAATATTAACTATGGTTGTCAATGTTTAATTATAGATGAAAATGATTTTTCATGTTCACTATGGTTGACCATGTTAATGATGGATTACTATGATGACCATGGTTAACCATAGTTGATCTGTTTCAACCATGGTTGAATATGCCTGAACTATTGAAAAAAGTTATATTAAAAATTAAATATGGAAAAGACTTAAAGATTAAATAAACCTTAAACCTTATTCATAAATTTTATTATTACACCTTATTAATATTATTAGTATTTGAATGTAGGCTTCTGCGAGTGTGACTATTTAGAAAAATGTCTTCAAGATCCATCACATAAATATTTTAGTGCCAAAAAAAGACTTGTTTCAAACCAACTAATGTGGTTCATCATGAGGGCGAAAAGATAGAGACAATCTGATTGAACAAGGATATACAAAGAGCAAAAGTCAAATTCTATTATTAGTATTAGAACTTTTTAAACTTATATGTTAAGTAAATCTTAAAACTTTTTTCTAATAAACTTTAGTAAAACTTATTAAATACAAACCTTAAACCTTATTAATAAAAATTATTTGTGATATTAATAATAAACCTCATTATTATTATTATTAAAAAATAATAGTCAACCAGGGTTAATTGTAGTTGAAAATGGTTGACTAAGCTTGACTAACGATGTCTATGGTTGAATAAGGTTGACTAAGGCTGACGATGATTGACTATGTCACCATGCTGTCACATCATTTTTTTTGTGTCACATTGCAATGTTGACTTTGGTTTGTCATATATTGTAGTGTAATTTTTTTTTTAATCGCTCTGCAATGGTGACTTTTTAATTGTCACAATGGGACATTGATTTTTTGTTTGTCATATTATGTTGTTGATTTTTGTTTGTCAAAATGCAACAATAACTTTTTGCTCATCATATGCAGCATCAATTTTTGTTCTTCACATTGTGAAGGTGATTTTATTAATTAGGTTGGAATGTAGATTTTTGTTTGATACATTACAATGTTCATATTTATTTGTCACAATGCAATGTCAATTTTTGAACACATTTGTCTATGTTCAACTGTGGTTGGCTATAGGTGAACATTGTTGACCATAGTTATCAATGTTTAATTATAAATGACTATGGTTGACCATGTTCACTATGGTTAACCATGTTAATAGTGGATGACCATGGAATATGTTATATTAAAAGTAAAATATTAAAAAAACTTAAATATTAAATAAACCTTAAACTTTATTAAATATAAACCTTAAGCCTTATTCATAAAACTTAAGATAATATTACTATTAAATTTTTTTAATATTAATATTAACATAAGTATCAATATTAAATATTTTTAAACTTAAATATTAAATAAACTTTAAATATTATTAAATATAAACCTTATTAATAAGCATTAATATTGCTATAATTAATAAACCTTATTGCTATTAATATTATTATTAAATATTTTTAATCCTTTATGAAGGTTAACTATTGTTCACCTCGTTGACTAAGGTGAATAAGGGTTGACTAGGGTCAACAATGATTAGCTATAGTTTAATATGGTTGACTAAGCTTGATTGAGGATGACTAAGGTTGACTAACATGGTCAACATATTTTTGACTAACGCTAACTATAATTGACTATTTAAATGTTGACTACAAATGTTGGCTATGTTTCACTATATCATCATGATTTAACATTATTATGTGTTCATCATAGTGTGAATACTAAGGTTGAATAACATGGTCAACATATGGTTGACTAACGTTGACCAAAACTAACTATTTAAATGTTGACTATAAAGGTTGAGTCCAAAGGTTGGCTATGTTTCACTATACCATCATGATGTGACATTATTATTTGTTCATCATAGTGTGACATCATTTTTGTGTACATCACACTACAATGCCAATTTAGTTCTTCATATTACAAAGTGGATTTTTTGTTTATCACATTGCAACATTAATTTTTTTGTTTATTATATTGCAACCTTGATTTTTGTTCATCACAATGTGATGTGAATTTTTCGCTCATTACATGCAATGTCAAATTTCTTTCATCACATTGTGACACCCATTTTAGTTCATTAGATTGCATTATTTGACACATTGTGATGTTGTTATTTATTTGTCACTGCGTGATGCCAATTTTCAATCACGATTATCTATGGTCAGTTGTGGTTCACTATACGTGAATGTTGTTGACCATGGTTATCAATATTTAGTATTAAACCTAAGTCAACTTAGTAAACATAAGTTGACATAGTAAACCTAAAAAAACATGTTGAAGGTTGGCTATGGTTGACCATGGTTAACTAAGGATAACTATGTTGAATGTGATTAACCATTGTCTACTATAGTTGAATATGGTTGACTAAGGATGATTGTATATAATTGATTATGTAGACTATGGGATGATGTTGACTATGGTCAACCATGTTGCAATGATTAAGTATTATGATTATGTTTGTTGATGAGAATTTCAATGTTATTAATAAACCTTAAACCTTATGAATAAATACTTAATAAACTTTAAATATTATTAATAAACTTTTATTAAATATAAATCTTGTTAACCATGCAATTGGATTTTCATAAACACATTAAACATCCCTTTAGCGTGTTGTTTCATGTTTCTATGTGTCCCTATGGTCTATTTTGGCTTGTATCTAGTGTAACAGGTACTTGGAATTCTCATGGGGGTGTGGATTTCTTTCGATTTTACAATGAGTCTCTCATTCCTGAATGGACAAGGCATCTTTCCTCTTTTTCAAGTTTGTTTCTTCTTTCACCAATATTCCATACACCTTTCCCCACCTCCTCCTTTTCTCATTCTCACCAAATAATTCTCAACTCTGTTTCTTAGCCTTGTTTCTGTGGGTCCCTCCCTATAACTCTTGATCATATCTCCTATTAGTGTGTATCTTCTCTTTGGTCGTGCCTTCCTCTTTTTCAGACACTATGTCACACCAACACATGATTAGTCTATTGCAACCTTATTCCACTCCACTCCTGCTCATATCCAAGAAGAAACCTATGACCTTTAAACAAGAGTCACTTAGGATAGAAAAATGTAATTGGATTCATAAATGCAGGAGATAGTCATTGATCGACTCCTAGGCACAAAAAAAATTTGTGGTCAATGTAATCATTACTTCCATTTGGTTGCACTTTAATGAAAGATGATTTTTTTTTGGGGCTGGGTTCTCCAAGAGAAACAAGAGGACCACAAAGAGATCATTGTATTACTGAGAAACATCTAATGCATCTAGAGGCGCATGTTCACTTGTTTGGTTAGATTGGATGCTCGAATAGGGAACATTGAAAAGATCATAAAAAAATGACAACCAACCTTCTTCAAATCTTAACATCATGGCTAGATGGCTACAACTTCATCCTCCGATGAATTCTAATGATTCAAGTTTGCTGAACATTTTCTTTCTATTTTGTATTCACATGTTATTTAGTCTCTTAGTTCTATAGATGGGTCTTGTTTTCCCAGCTAACAACTCATGTCCTTTATCATGCTTTCCATTGGTGGTGAGTATGAATGCACAATACATTTATTTGTTTTGCATTTTCTAGAGTATATACATAGTAACAATTTTGGATCTCCACTGTAAACTGAAGTTTTATCTCTATTGTCAGTGGTCTGGCTTCCCATGTGGAAAACCTCAACATTAGGAAGACATATTGTATCTTTTGAAATATGAATTAATGGAAGTAGGAAAAGTAATAAAACAAATTATACTTTTAAAAATTCATTAATAAAATATTTTATGTTATTTTTAAATTGAAATAAATAGATGTTCATTTATCATAAAATTATTTTTCAAGGAAATATGAATTTAGAATTGATATATGTTGGTTTTATATAACAATATAAATTTTAAAACATACAATACACTATTCAAACTTCAATTATGTTGTAAGACATGATAAATAACAATGATATCTTAAAATATAAACAATTAAATTTATTTGTTATTGTCTTTTTTGTCATAATGTGATTATACATTTTTTGGTGAAATTGTTATTCTTGATTATTTGAAATGGATTTAAGATCATAAAAATATTTGGAACACTCCATCTATATAAATTTAACAAGTAAAATATTTCAATACTACAAATTTTAACCAAATTTTAAATAAAGTAAAACACCTAGAATACATTGAACTATTGGTTTGTTTTATTTGAACTTCTCAATTTGACTAATTTAGATATTAATATATTTCATTAAAGTGAGAAAAATCTCCATTTTATTGATTAATTCCAAATTAGAGGACCTTTCTTTTTATAATTACTCTATTATTATTGTTATTCCTCTTGTAAGCCACATATGTGTTAAGTTGCATGTTGGCCACTTGCTATTTCACAATTCTCAATCCCATAAAGGTGTAGTTTAACTTATAGATGAAATAACTTTTTTCATCGAAATCCGGCCATATAATTTCAAGCAAGAATGTGATTTTTGTTGTTGTTTAAAATACATTTTTGAGTGCATAAACAGATTCAACACCCTGAAAAACCCCACAAACACTTGAATTCTATATAGTAAACAAATTAAACTCATGTTTTTAAAAATCTTTGTCATATTTTGGTTAAAATTAACTAGAAAATTGTCATGAAAATACCATTTCGTCTATAAGTTAGACTATGCCTCCTATAAATAGAGGTTTTTTACACCGATATGTGTGTCTATTTTGGGATAGGGCTTCTAGAATTTTAAATTAATTATTAATAATTATTAGGTAAATGGAAGGGATTTAACCTCCATGGAATATTCTAGAATATTATTAGTAGTATACATAAATCAAATGTTGAAATTTATTTCCAAAGTAGTTATGCCATTTTTTCCCTTTTAATTAATCTAATTAATTACAAAAAATGGCATATGAACGAGTGTCATTTGAAGTGAGTTATAGTTTTCTGGGCATAATTTATAACAAAACCATTGGAGCTTCAAAGCTCTGGTAATTTCAACCTGCCACCAGCCTAATTTTGACTTCATCTTCATCTTCATTACAATTTTCAACACAAACAATTTCAAAGTTTTGTCTTTCAAATTCAAATCTTGCTCTTAACAATGGCTTTATAAATATGTCTTCCAACTAATTTTTGGAATTGAAAAACCATAGATTGACTTCACCCTTTTTTAGTAGCTCTTAGATGAAGTGAAAACATGTGTCAATGTGTTTACTTTTGTTGTGAAACAAATGATTTATGGGAAGTGCAATAATTGAATTATTATAATAGAAAATAGGAGTTGGGTCCTTCTTCTCTTCATGCTCAAGATCATTTAATATCAATATTCTTAACCAAACTTCTTGTCATGCTACTCATGTTGCTATTACATACTCTGCTTTTGCTTATGAAATGGAGACAATGCGTTGCTTCTTAGATTCCCATGAATCAATCATGTACCTAGGTGAAATGCATATCATGAGGTACTCTTTCTACCATCAATACTTCCTGCCAATCACTATCTATGAAACCAAAAAGATGGTTTTCTTTGGAATTAGTGTACAAAATTCCATATTGTATTGTCCTTGCAATATGCCTTAAATTAATATTTTTTTCTTGCTAATGTGTTTGTTTTGGTGACTCCATAAACATTGATACAAGGCTCAATAAATACATTATGTTACGCCTTGTTTTTATGAGATACATTAGGCTACATACTAGATACTTGTACAAAGTCATCCGAGAACCAATAGGATTCAAGACGATAATGTCATCCTCAACATTTTTGGTTGGATTTCAGGATTAATCACTAAACCTCAAGGCCATAGAATTTTTTAGTGGGGGAGTGTCTGAGTTCCATAATATATGATTGGATCACTACATTCCTGATTAATATGAAAAATGATCTAAATTCATGCAAGTATGGAAGGACCAATTTTTTTGGGTACACAAAAATCTTATGCACTTTCTTCTTCTTTGAGAACTGTAACACTTTGAATGAGAGTAGATACCCAAACTAGTTAATCGAGAAAGCCTCATATGGTGAGATAGGACGACTTTATGGCGAGCCTTGTGTAGTCTTAGATACATTAGTAGCCTTTGATGACGAGTTTTTTCACTAGTGGGAGTACTAGATTACATGCATTGATGACTATCCATATGTGGGTCTCGACTTTTGAGGAGAACCTGATATAACACTTCCCCCTGATGCAGCATGGGGAAAATTTGTAAGAATTTTAAGTTTTCAATTCTATTTGTTTTTTATGATTTTTAGATTTGATGAACTCAAGAATTAAATTATTTTTTTGGGTGAAAAAGAGTGTTAATAATGATTAATGTGTGAACTGTGCAGATATTGGAGTAGTGGGACTAGAAGGATTCCCTCAACATAGGTGTTGAATGAGAGGTGAGAAACATGATGCAATAGATTCTGAGAGGGTTCTCCTCTCAGTACAAAGAAAATTGGAGGGTTTGACCCACCAGGTTTCAATGATACAGGTGGAGGACTTACTTGAGGTGGTTTAGAGGCATGTGGCTGGAGTACCGCATGCTTGGATTAGATTGTTTTGAAAAGTGACCAATTCCATCATATTTTATGTAGAGGATCATCATGGAAAAGGGCCACCATGACAAATAGATATTTTTTTTATGATGTATTCATTGGACATATATAGAGAGATCACTCAGGAAGGAGCCTAATTTTTATGAAACTAGCTCACAAAATAGAAGGAAAGAGAGATCAACGACTTAGAAATCAACCACTTCGAGGGGGAAACCTACTTTAAATTACATAGGTGAACAATTCTTAGATGGTACAAATTACAAAACCTCATTTCTATATATAGGAGTCCATGGGGTCACAATATAATCCTATCTGAACAATAATAACTTAAGGGCACAACAATAAAAATAATGGGCTATTATGGGGCACAATAATAAAAATATGAGGATTACATGGGGTACAACAATAACAATAAGGGGGCTACACTAACAAAAATAAGGGAATACACTAGTAATATAGGGCCGTAACATGCCCCTCTCCTTCAAAAAATTGTTGTCCTCAATGCTTGAGTAGTTTTAGATGCTTCTATATAAAATTCGCATCCTCCCATGTGGAATATTCAGTGGGTAAGTTCTTCCACTTGATGATATACTCTGAAATTGACCGATTTCGTAGTTGTCGAGTTCTTATTTCTGTGACTGCTTCAGGTTCCATTACGATTTTTCCTTCCTCATAAAGGTCTGGAAATATTGTTTGAACCATAATTTTTTCACCTATAACCTTCTTTAAGCATGAAACATGGAAAATTGGGTGCACTCAGGAAGATGCAGGAAGCTCCAGTTTGTATGCCATAGTACCAATATTTTGCAACACCTTGTAAGGACCATAGTACCTTGGTGATAATTTATTATCCTTCTTAGCTTGCTTGAGGGACATTTTCTTGCATGGTTGTAGCTGTAAAAATACCCATTTTCCTACTCAAAACTTCTCTCGCTATGATGTTGATCTGCATGTTGTTTCATTCGATTTTGTGTCAAATTTAGGTTATCCTATAAGAGTTAGAGAAGAAGTTGTTGATTCTCGATGTGATCTTCTACTGCTTAAACCTTAGAATTTTCTCTTAAATATGATGTGATGGAAGACGGATGATATCCATAAAGTGCCATAAATGGGGTCATTTTTGCTGCAGTGTGGAAGGAAGTGTTATACCACCATTCAGCGAGAGGTAACCAATTGACCCATTGTGTTTGTTTTCAGATAAAAAGCAACAAATATATCCTTCCAAACATTTGTTCACTATATTAGTTTTCCCATCGGATTGAGGATGATAAGATGAGCTATGAGCTAGTTGAGTACCCAAACAAGAAAATAATTATGTCCAAAAAAATCCAGTGAAAATGGGATCTCTATCGCTTATAATAATATTTGGGTTTCCATGTAGCCTTTGAATTGTTTCCATAAATGCAGTAGCAACTATACTTTCATTAAATGGATGATATAATACAAAAAAGTGTGCATACTTGGTAAGTCTATCAATTACCACCATGATGACACTCTTTCCTTTGGACTTAGGTAAACTTGTGATAAAATCCATTAAAACCTCCTCCCAACGTTGACTTGGAATGGATAAAGGTTGTAACAGACTCAATGTTTTAATTGTCTCAACTTTAAGTTTGTTGGAAAACTAAACATTCCACCACAAGCTTTTTAATATTAGATTTAAGCCCATCCCAAAAAATTCTTTCTTCACCCTGTGGTATGTTTTTAAAAATCTCAAGTGTCCTCCTAAGGGAGAGATGTGCAATTCCAAAAGAATCTTTTTTTTTAGTTGGAAATTCTTACAAATATATAAGAGATGTTTGTACCATAAGGAACCATTTTTCTAACTAAATGTATCAGATGTACTAGGATCTTGCTGCAACTTTTGAATGAGTGTCCATACTTCTTCGTCATTCTTCCATTTCTCCCTTGATTCAGTTATTCAATCTGGTTGGATAATAGAAATGGCACAAAGAAATTCTTCCACATCCTCATCCTTTCTTGAGAGTGCATCTGCAACAACATTTAGCTTCCCTTTTTTGTAGATGATTTAAAACTCATAACCTGACATCTTTGTGACCCATTTCTTATTCTCTTATGAAGATAGTCTTTGTTCCAAAAATTATTTAAGACTATCATGATCAGTTTTTACCTTGAAGTGTCTTCCCATTAGGTAAGGTCACCATTTATTTAGTGCATGTAGTATTTCCAACATTTCCTTCTCATAAATAGCTTTATGTAAATACTTTCCTTTGATTGGAAAACTTTCAAAAGCAATGGGTCTTCCTTCTTTCATTAAAACAACGCCAATTCCATTTCTTGAGGCATCACATTCCACAATAAAGGTTTTAGTGAAGTCTGACGTAGCTAAGACCGGTGCTTGGAACATTGCCTCTTTAAGATGTTCAAAGGCCTTAGTTGTTTCAGGAGTCCATGAAAATGTATCTTTCTTCAATAATTTTGTTAGAGGTGTTGATATTCTCCCATAATTATTAACAAACTTATGATAATACCCCATTAACCTGAGAAATCCTCACAACTGCTTTATGGTTGTGGGGAATTTCCATTCCTTAATGGCTTTAATTTTGTTAGGGTCTACCTTAACACCCTCCTGAGATACTATATGACCCAGATATTTCACCTCTTGTACTACAAAGAAACATTTGGAGGTTTTTTCATATAATTGTTTGTCCTCCAATAGTTTGAGCACCCTTTCAACATGTTGAACATTATCCTTCCAAGACCTGTTGTAGATTAGTATATTATCAAAAAATACTAACAAAAATTTTCTAAGGAAGGTTTTGAAAATGGAATTCATCAACCCTTGAAATGTATAAGGTGCATTGGTAAGGCCAAAAGGCATGACCAAAAATTCATAATGACCCTCATGAGTTCGAAATGTTGTTTTCGGAATGTCTTCAGCCTTCATTATAATTTGATGATATCCTGAACGAATATCCAACATAGAATCACATGATACAAAGGAGAATCACAGTTCACCCAATTTGGGTTATGTATATAAAGAAATATCTAGTCCTTCCTTTTATTCATTCTAACAAAAATGAAGGGATTTCAACCTATGACACATTTGTTGCAAACTCCTCTTATTTGTAACATAGTCTCATCCCTCTCAATTATAATGCTCTCTTAACGATACAAAACCACAATATAATTCCCTCATAAAAATATGGTTGCACTCTAAGGAAAAAAACCATAACATAACATATATTGTAATATTTCTGACCTAATGATGAATGATCTAGATTGAATATTAAATTATCCCAAAAAAATTATCTTTGGGGCACTTTCCCTTAAGCCCTGTTAGGGGGGCTATTAAGAGTCCCCCTCCCCCCCCGAGATACCATTGTGAAAATAGTAGGGGGTAAGCCCCCCTACACTCCTCATCAAGAACTCGGGTCCAAAAGTGGCGAAAAAAAAGATCTATAAATCAAAAAGAAAATTAAGCATGAGAGAGAGTGTGTGATGGGGGAGAGATAGAGAGAGAGAGAGAGGAAGTGAGGGATAAAGGAGAGAGGGATTGAGGGAGAGAAGAAATAGGGATTAAAGGATAGGGAGAGGGGGATGAAGGGAGAGAGGATAGAGGGAGAGCAGGAGACAGAGAGAGAGAGGGAGAGAAGGAAGGTGAGAGAGAAATATTGAGAGTAAGAGGACGAGGGAGGGAGGGATAGATATATAGACATGGAGAGAGAGACTCAAAATCTCTCTTACTTCACTCCATAATTTCTTTCTCAATCTCCCTCTCCCTTTGTCTCCCTCTCACACACTCCCCCATCCTCCCTTTGTCACTCTCCTGCCACCCCATGTTGATTTTTAGGTAGTTGTTGCGGAGGTATTCACCAACTACACAAGTTAAATCAAAAGAAATAAAGTTTAATTTAATATCAAATTTAATTTAAGTTAAAATTAAAATAAAGATATTTTAATTTAATTTTAAATTTAATTTACAAAGAGGCATGCCTCTTTGCGGCAACCTAATATCACTATAAAAAGACAGTCATCCTACAATCATTACACTCTTATCACACATTGATCTAGAATCGATCATTATATTGTTTTTCATCCATCTCGATGCATTCAGAGTGGAAAAGTGAAGGAATCAAATCATGGGACCTTTTTACCTGTGGGACCCATTTTGGAAAAACATGATCTGAAACCTAATGGGAGTGCTTTGCGACATCAAATGACATTTTTTGGGGGTCAAAATTTGTTTCATTAGCATATCACCTTTACAAGATATTCTACACGGAGACATATTTGCAACGACGCAAGAAGCATGTCAAATAGAGTCCATATGTAAATTTTATGCCACTAAGAAGTTGACCTTCCTATTTTCACACCCATAATTCAGGATGATGTCACGTTAGCCCACATTATTCATGGAAAATGGGATAGACACACTATTATGATGTAAAATATTCTAGAAGAGTTTATATTGTAACTATGGTTAAGAGTAGAGGTAGTGAAACTTAACCACTAGTAGGCTATCAAGTTGTGTTATAACGAGGCCACTAGGAGTTAGAGGCATTATATTCTTTCGAGTGCAGTTGTTCCATAGTTGAAAAAGAATAGCTAAGAGGGACATGAGGTAGAGAAAAAAGAGAGGATATGTGCAATATTGCAGCGCATGGGACATATGACATACTTCTTTGTACTCACAACCATATTTTCAAACAAAGAAAGAGAGCAGAGAGACGTCACCTTCCTGCTGGTTTTTTCTCTCGAAAGGGTTTCCTAGAGAAAATATTGTGTCTAATGTGTGTGTGATAATTTATTTTTCCGTTCTCTATTTTCTTCATAATTTTCATTTTCATGCATGCACTATTAACAGTTATCTACAGATCCAGAAATCTAATAAAACTGTAATAGTGTAGAATTTAATATTTTTAGTATAATATTATTATATATGTTGTGACAAACTATCCAGTGGAATATCCACGAAAGTTAACAGATCACACACATATTTCTCTCTCTATCTCTCTCATGTAGGAAGTAATCTAAGGAATATGCAACAATTTTTAAGAAGTTTAATTTTCTATGTAATTACTTAAAGATGAAATATATCATTGGAAGTAACTACCAGATGCAAAAAAAAATTCTTGTCTAATTAGCACTTGAAAATCAACATGGTATCATAGCAATAATATCTTGAAAGGAAAAATACATGTTAATTTTTTGGGTTGTTACAATTTTTATGTAACAACATATTTAATTTTTAATCCTACAAAAATTTATGCAAATAATTTCATAAATCACTACAAAGAATGCACTACATATTTAATTTATGATGATTACATGTGATTTATGATTATTGAATTTGATTCATTATTTTGACCTATGATGGCTATGAATTGAGCTAACCAAATGTGATATGTTTATACATGATGATTTTATCAAACAACTAGTTTGAATTGTTGTGACAAGAAGTGAACAAAATTGTAAGTGTACCTTGTTAACGAGCTACCAATGAGGTATGATTTGAATTTATTTCAATTTTTTTGAATCTAATGGAACTTATGTGTTGGGTACAGGAAGCATGAAAATTCTCAGTTGGGTGGTTGAAACTGATTGCAAGCATTAGCAACAACAATAAAAGGAATTGAAACATGCAGCAGTATGCTGGTAAAACACTTCGGGAGCAAGGCCATTGTGGGACACTGGTACCCAATAGTTTCCATTGATTTCCATGAGCATGTTGTGACTAGTATGATGGTTTTGAGGCAGGGATATGCCTTGGTTTTTGTATCTTCCGGTGCGAGGAAAACTTGCCAAGGGATGGACTGCCTGGGATGGGGGTGCCAGCGGAACTTGGAAGTTATGTGACTGCACAGAAGGGTGTGACTGGATTTCCCGACGGACGATGTAGTAGAGAAGGGAAGGTCGAGAGTGATTTTATTTGGTCATTCGCATTACCAGATAGAATCAGATTTACATTGGCAGTGTGCCCTAGAACAATGAGCCGGTAACTATTCACTGAGGGTACAGTAGTGCAGGATTATATCGCTGGAAAATGGATGCAGCTTTGAATTTGACAATGGATTCTAGACTTCCTAGGAAGGAGGTGAATCCTGGTTTTACTTTGAGGGTGCAGGTGCAAGCCTGTAGATTCCTTGATTGCGGATGCAGGCATCATATACTTTTATTTTCTAGTTGAGAAAATTTTCATATGTGTATATTATTGTAAATATTATATCAAGTTGAATTTATAAAGCTCCATAGACAATATGATTATTTTCTGGTTGAAACTAATGTGGTTGTTATTTTAAATACTATAATGAGTTGTGTTACAAAACTCTAGTAAACAGTATGATTGTCATGTTTTCAGCAGTGGTCATTGTAAATAATGAAACGAGCTATGTTATAAATCTCCATAGGCATTATGGTTTGTTTTTAGTGGGTTTCTGGTTTGTAGGTGTCAATGAACACAAAGGACGGTGTTCCCCCGAGGGGGATGGTTCTATAATAGTCTTGTTTAAAAATCCATGTAAAATATATAATACCACAGTGATGGGACACATATTCCAAGTTGAATGGCGGGAAAAACATCCTAGCAGGTGTCCACTTCAGTTTATTATGGCTAAGGAAATTGACAAAGGAAATGGAAAAGAATTTGGAAAGGAATGAAGCATTAATTAGCATTTTATTTACAAAAATAATGGAAATTAGGAGAAAAGGGAGTTGAAAGGTCACATGTTTCTTTTCGGGAGAAAAATTAAGGAAAATAATGGAAAATGAGGAAAATAGAGGCCTCATTAATAAAAAGGCTTATGAGGATCAGTGGGTAAGCTTTGGTTAGTGCATTTTTGGAGTTCTCTCTCATACTCTTAGACACTTAGATTTTTATTGGAGCACTCTTGGAGAGTGTGGATACTTGGTGATTTGAAGAAATAAGGCAAAGGAAGACAAGGAAAGTGCAAGCGGACATCAGGATCAACAACTACAATGGGTTTTGATTTCATGTACCAAGTTGCATGTATGTTTTCCTCACTAGTTTTGGCATGCATGGTGTATGCATGTGAATTTTTCTAGCCTTACCATTTACTGGATAGCCATGGTGTTGTGGGTTTATTTCCATTTATTGTTTTCTAGTTGGTTCTCATGATTCTTTTAGCTATTGGGTTGAGTTATTAGTTCCTGAAGCCTCAGTTGGACAAACAATTTGGAGCTCGATGGACAGTTGTTGGGTTGAGATACTAGTCTTGGAGCCTTGGATGAACACACACTTTGTAGCCCTAGGTGGGTTGAGTTACTAGTATTGAATCCATGGTTGGAAAAACGCTCTAGAGCCCGAAAATAACTAGGGTTGAGTTACTAGTCCTGGAGCCTTGGTTGGAACAAACATTCAGAATCCCTGGAGAAGCTTAGATAGAGACCAATCCATGATGGTTATGATGTCCGGCCATGAGTTGGAATCACTGGTTGAGGGTTGAGGTGGTTTGGCCTATGAAAGCCTTAGACTTATTTTTATTTATGTGTTTGAAGATATACCACATTCATGCTTGGAATATGGCATGGGGGTGATTAGCTGAAGTGAGATTTGGCTCAGCCAATCTATGGTCAGGTGGAATGTGGAAGTGTTACACAGGATTTTGTCACTGTCCCTGAAATCCCCATCCCGCACATTGGAGGGTCATTTCTGTGACTTCTAAAAAGTGTCATGCCTTGCAAATAACATCATTGCATCCCTTTTTTTGAAGGAAAAATTCTTCTTGTTGACATTTCCCTAAGTAGAGTTGTAAAAATCCCTATTTTTTCCTTGGCATGAGTAGCTAGTTCTGCCCTCGCGCTAATGTGGAAGATTAAATATGGTGCTCTATCCCAGTGTAATGCCCATGCCAAGTTATTTATGAAATGTTTTTTAAAAATAGAGGCGTAGGTTCCATTCCAACCACCTCGGGGATGAGTCACTGGGAGTGGTTGAACTGAAACAACCATGGGCCTCCTTTAGTCAGTAGTTTCCACCTCCCTTGGAACACTCCTAAAGGATAGGCCTCCCTTCCACCTTTGTAGGGATCCCAACCTCCTCCTTTGCCTCTATATAAACAAGCATTCTCTCTTTATGAAAACTAGCTAAAGCTGAACAAAGAGAATTATACAGCTGAAGTGCTGAACTTGGAGACTAAGCTATAGTTGAATAACTAAGTTATTGAGAAGGTAGATCAAGAAGGAACTCCATCGAGAGGTCCCTTTTCCCGTCTGAATTCCCTGACGAACTTTGAGACGTGCTTCACTCGAGCCCCGCTAGAGGAGATCGCAACGTTAGAGCATGGTTGCATGTCTTCTTTCTACCTATTAATATAAGTGACTATTTTCTGGTTCCCGCCTTGTGTTTTGTCTTTATCGAATGCAATATGCTAGTATTCTCTTACTGCCTAGTAGTTTTTGGATGGAATTAGTATGTGGTATGTGGTTATCATTTTATGATCTATGTGCAGGTGTCCAAATGGGATATGCAGAGGGGTTGTGACTTGCCTTCGATCAGGAGCGAGAGGTTCTCATCATCACTGCGAGTGTCGACGACAGCTTTGGACCACAAGTAGACCATCTTATCGCATCCTCTTTCATTCAAATGTCTAGGAATCTACACTCTAGCATGATTCATTTTTACTAGACCCACCCTAGGGCTAGAGGGATCGTCTCTATACGTAGAGAGGGATTCACCTTGCTATCGGTGACATACCGACAGGTCTCTCTGGGCCAACATCTGCATCACATGGATTTAATGTTAGAGCATACATAAATAAACAAAAAAATCATAATACTCATAAAACTTAAGAAAAAATTGAGTCTTACCCAAATCTTCATCCCAATCTTCTCCCTCCGAGAGTGGAAGGTCTGGATCATCAGTAAAATCTGTGCCAACGTAGGGCCAATCCTCCACGACAATAAGTTGTCGATGGAGCCAATCAAAAATTTCCGACCTCCAAGACATATGTTGGTCGCCCCCTGCCATTGGCATCAGTGTTGCCCATAGAGCCATTCGTGGTTCTCTCATTGGTGGATTCAGAACTATAACCTCCTGTCACTAAAAAATTGGCAATCGTTCCAAGAATAATGATACCAGAATGGATCCATAACCAAATTGTTTCAGTTTGGACTTCTTGCATTTGGTTAGTTGGCGCTTCATTTTGATGGTTACGGCCTCTGCCCAGTTGTAGATAGTCGGAGCCATGCAGTCCACAGCAAGAAGAAACTGTGTCTTTATTGCTTCGTGCGGTGCTTATGATCTCGTAGCCCGTGTGATGGTATGCAATACTGTTAGCCACCTATAAAAATTTTGCCATATCAAATGGTGGCTAAATATTTTTAGCCTTCAAGAAACAATTTCATGACAAAATTGTGAGTTCTTGAAGTCTTATTATGACATTTACTCTTTGAGTTAATATTCACTGTTGTTTCACTTTTAATCCTAATGAACCTTGCTGTTTACCAAGAGAAAAAAAAATTGCTTCTAAAAACTCCCTTTCTCCATCATTTACCTCTTCATTTTACTCCCACAACAATTCCATTTTCACTCATTTTTTCTCCATAAAATCCCTCAAAATACCTTCATCTAACCTTCAAAATCATTAAGATCCCCTTAAAACCTTATATCTCCCTTCTATTTGGTTTTAATTTCCCTCCTTTCATCTATCGGAACCCTCATTTTGGCTTAAAAATCATTGTTTTTGGCCTAAAAATCCATTTTCTGCACTATGAGGTTTTTAAGCCCCTGAGGGCTTATTTCCTCTACCACCCCACCTTCCCATGACCCAAAGCCCCACAATCAGGCGCTAAAGGCCTAAAAACCTCTTCCGAAACCTTATTTTTCTTTATTTTTCATAAACCCGACGTTATGATTTGAAATGGATCTGGACCGTCGATCTAAATAGATCAACGGCCATTGGGCCCCATCCTTCTGCTCGATCACATACCTTTCCCTTTCCCCCTTTCAATACATCCACTCTTCCTTTTAGATCTCCACCGTTCGTTTATCAGATCTAACGAGCGAGATTAAACCCGATGAACCTCATTCGTCGTTTAAACCCATCCACCACGCGATAAAAATGATGATGTAACCGTAGACCCCACTACTTCTTCCGCCCGTGTAGCTCTGGATCCATCATGTGTGATCCACACCGTTGGATCTGCTGCCCCTCATCCGACGGCTTAAATTCCATGTCGCGTAATTTTTGCGCCCAAGGGTTAACATTTCAAAATTGTGCGATATGGGCGGTTTTGAAAGGGAGGCATGTCAGGAATCACGTTTTTTCGACCAAAATCGTAAATCGCCCGAACGCCGCGCGAAAACCATTGATGGTTTTCCAAAACTGCTTCCCTCCTCAAACGAACATCTTCATGTTTTTAATCTTGGTCGTCGATATCTGAGATCGAATGGCTCTCATTATATCACAACCCCAAGTCATTTTCCTCCATCTATTCTCCAAGCGATTACATCGAGTGATCTCCGTCGTTGATTATCCTAATCTAACGGTTCATGTTCGTTGTTGCGCCCAAACTCCATTTTCACCTGGTCAGCTGTTCTGCTAGGGTTTTCCGATTTTTTGTTGCATTCCTCCATGTGCACAGCTCCAAACCACCTCTGCATGAACCCTCCGAAGCAGTCTTTACCATCTCCGCAGGATTTCTTAATAGATTTTGTGTGTTTTTCAGGGTTTTTATGGTGTTGGCTCTGTGTATTTCCATAGTCACAGAAAGGTGACCACTTCAGTCCAAAATGACGATTCTGTGACTTAATCAAAGAGGAAAGGATCTGCAGGGTTTGAAATCTAAGCTTGAATCATCTGGATCACGATCCAGGGTTTAACAGAAACCCTCCAATAGCAGAAAGCCACCTGTGTAAACAAGCTAAACAAAGTGTATCAGTGAAGAAATTAATAGTAAAGGGATTAATGCCTAAGCCTGAAAATCAGATTTTTAATCCTTGGGTTTAAAGAAACAAAGACAATATCAGAGAATGAAGACCCAAAGCAAAGATTATGACTTAATTAAGCCTAAACACAGAAAAAAAAAGTAGATTAAAGGTGTTTTAAGAAAAAACAAAGAAAAATATCAGTAAAGAGGCCTCCACTGCCACATCAGAGGCCAAATATCCTCTTCGGCTACCAAAGTGCCACCCATAGCCTCAATAAATCAAAAGAAGGCATAATTATTGCCCAGTCAGTGATATTTTGCCTAAAAGACAACCAGAGTTATTGCCAACTTGCCTAAAGAGTTTTTAAAGTCAACAAAATATGCCAAGTGGCTAAAACTTAATGAAAACCAATTAATACATGAAAAAGATCAGAGATCTTCTCTATTGAGCCTCTCAAAGGCAAAGAAGCATTAAAACTTGTATTAATTGAACTATAGATCTTATTTTTCATCCCACCTCCTCTTTCTTCTATAAATACTTCCGAAGAAGATGATTTTTTGTTGGTCTCTGGATATCAGTTGCATGTAAATAGTTTTATGAAGTTGTTGTAGCCCTGTTTGTAATTGGAGATACATAAGCTAATATGAGAAGTTTGAAGTTGTAGAAACCTACTGGACTTGATGATTGTAATTGGTTTGAACATCAAATACAAATAGCTGATTTATGGGATCCTGGTCTATGTCAATGGTGATGTGTTTCTCACTGTAATTGTTATTTTTCTTTATGTTTCCATTCTGTCCATTTTTCTCTCATAAAGAACAACAAATATAGAGCTAGGATTTACTTTTACAAGTACCCTACTCTCACTGATAAGCTTTATCTTTATGTTTTCCTCCTTTGTGTATTTAAGAATGATTTAATACAGTCCAAGCAGTCAAGGAATGTTGGTGAGCCCATGTCTTACTGTCTAAACTTTAAACATTGTTCTCGAATGATATTTTCATTACATGCTAAGTAGATTTGGACTAGGAAAGTTTATGGTTTGCCCTGTCTTCTAGTTCTTTCTCCAAAGGTTGTTTGAAAGTTTCCCTAAGAGTATGTTAAAAGCAGGCTAGTTTCAAAGTACTTACCTAATCTTAGACTACTTTTTATGTTTATCATGAATGTTTTCCTTTGAATACGTTGAAAGCAGGCTAATTTAAAAGTCTTTACTTGATCTTGAGCTATTCTAAGTGTTTTAAATGTTTTCTATTGAAAGTACATCAAAATCAGGCTAGTTTAAAAGTACTTACCTGATCTTAGATTAATTTTGTGTCTTTTCTTAAGTGCATGCCAAAAGCAGGATAGTTTCAAAGTACTTACTTGATCTTAGGCTGGTCTTTTTTCTTCATCTATTTGATTTCCCTCACTCCATTTCTTATTGTTCCATTCCATAAAATCAACTTAAAGAGATCCTTTGACATAAATGACTTGCCCCATGGACCACTCTTGAACCTTGCTATTTCAATTAAACCCTCTTATGACTCCATAGCCTAATGGATTAAAGCTGCTCCTTGCCTATCTTATTAGCTAAACCATTCTTCTATCTATTTACACCTTCACCCTTCATATAGACTTCCTTCACCTTCATTATATCCTTGCCCAACCAAAACCAAACAAAACCCTTGTTCTTCATAACTAGCCTAATATCATACTAAAGCCTTTAAAGATAAATCAATCTTTGCATTTATAGAGAGATCCCTCTCTGGATTCAGGAGGGCTAGATCCTAGAATCCTAAAGTGGTTTTTGATGTAGTCTCTGCAGCATTTAGTCCTGTCACTCGGCTAAATTACAAAGACCTAACATTTTTGGCGACCATACTAGGGAATTTCTGAAGTAATATATAACTTCACAACTCAGATAATCCCATTTTCAACAATGAACCAAGTGTTTGCCTAGAGTGATTTTGATTGTTGATGGTGAACAACTTTCAAAGCCCTGAAATCAAGTAAAAATTCTTCACCTAGTGACTCCACTGAAGATCAGTAGGCCTGCTGATTTTCTTTGGTATTCGAACCTATTAATGGTGGTGGACCATAAAACATTTTACCTTCTAAAGCTAAAAATTTCCACCTAGTGACTCCACAATCCTAAAAATACCTAAAGACTCCACTGGGAAACCCTTTATCATAACATCATTCAAACTCAGTTAAGAAGGCTTTAATGATTAAAATTTTCTTGCTAAAAGATCAGTTAGCCTCTTAAAGATTGTCATATTTGGTTAAACTTTTATTATTAGTGGGTCTAAAACACAACATTGTAGCTTCTAGAAGGGTCCATACTAGAGCCCATCATGACCCAAATCCTCCTGAGATAGTTGATAATCCTGAAAGGATCCTTAGAAAATCTCCTAGGGCCAAAACTTCAACTATTGTTAGGTCACTCCATAGAGCTAATTATGTTCCTAAAAAACTTACAGCTCTACAAGATTCAAAAGTTGACTTAAGAAACCCATTTATAACTAGGTCACTTGAGGATATAGATCAGATAGATTTTGAGCCTTCACCTTCATCCCAAGATAGAAGTGAACATCCTGGTAGCAGAGAAACTACTCCACCTGATTTGCATTTCCTTCATAATTTTGGTTTCTCTCATCCTAGATCTGCTCAACAATCTCTTGCTATTCCATCCACTTCCATTATCCACACATCCACTATTCAAACCACACCATTTCATCAACCCCCTCCCATTCTACATCCTCCACCTGTAAACCCCCCATTTTTCCCACAACCTCCTATCATGGCAACATGGTACGCTCCCCTGGTCCTTCCTTTACCTTTAGTCAATCTTCCACATGACTATCAGTCCAAGATACCATTGTATGATGCCAGTGGTGCTACTACTGCTTCACAACATGTGGACAAGATGAATGATTATTTCGATAGGAATGAGATTAATGATGAAACTGTAAAACTTAGGTTATTTTCTCAAAGCTTAGGGGGAGAAGTAAGAAAATGGTTCAAAGGCTTAACCCCTAATAGTATTAATGACCTCTAGGCCTTCCATCAGTTATTCTTAAACAAGTGGGAAGTTAGGAAAAACCATCTCCAAATACTTTCATATTACAATAACCTCAAAAGGAACACTGGGGAAAGTGTTCAAAATTATTGCACTAGATTCAATAGTGTGTATAATGCCCTGACCCCAGACTTGAAACCTCCACAAGGCTCAGCTTTAAACAAATTTCCTGAAGGATTTGATCCTAAAATGGCCTATCAGCTGAGAGAGAGAGATCCTTTGACTTCAGAAGATATGCAGAAAGGAGCCTTAGCTGTGGAAGTAAATCTGATGGAGAAAAGAGCCAGGATGAAGAATGAAAAGAAAGTATCATTTAGGGAAGAATCTGCACCCTCTACATCTAGCTCGAAAATGGAAAGGATGATGGAGAAAATGATGAAAAATATGAGTGTACTTGAGAGAGCACAAGCTAGAGGAAACCAATTAGCTCCCCAAAATAGAAATCAATCTCAAAATAAAAATCAGAATTTCAGGAGAAACCAACCTCAAAACAAACCAAGAGACCCTGATTAGGAGATTATACCTCCTTTTCATCAAAACTATGTAAGTGAGGTTGAAGAAACAATTAAAAAAATATAGGAAGATAACATAAACATGTTAGGAGTAGACAATGATACTTTTGATGTTCGTCACAGTAGGAAACAAGGTTTGTATACACCCTATGATGATGGAAGAATGGAAGATGAACATTATTATCAAGAGTTGGAAAATGTCATCATAGAGACTCCAAAAGAATAAGACCTCAAGGGTAAAAAGAATCAGGAAACTCCCAAAACTAAGACCTCTGAAAATTTTGCCAAAAACAACCCTGTGAACAAACCCAAAATTACAAAACAAAAAGACAAAACAGTGGTTCTAAATTCTAATCAAAACAAAGAGAAAGGCACTCAAATTAATGAAAAATAGAGTGCAGACTTTAGCATTGCTAGTACTTCATCTAGTGCTCCTATCAAAACAATTTTGACCAATGTAAATAGAGGAAATCAGCAACCTGATTTTGCTGATAGAGTGGTGATTAACAAGGTTGAAACAAACATTGTAAAAAATCAGATGCCTTTTAGTTTGGAACATGAAATTGCCAAGATTAAAATCTCTGTTCCCCTCACAGAATTAGTCACCCAAGATGTATATAGATCACAAATTTTGAAAGCTTTCAACATACAAGAAAATAATGAAACTGTCAACCACAATAATGACCAACCAGAGCTCTTATTTGGTCCTAAGATTGAAGGAAGATACTAAGAAGGGCCAGCTCCTCCTTTTTATGTTAGTTTGAAAATTCATGACAAAATTTTACACAATGCTATGCATGATTCAGGGGCCTCTCATAACTTAATGCCCAAAGCAGTAATGGAGATTCTAGGCCTTGAAATCACCAGACCATACAAAGATCTATACTCCTTTGACTCTAGTAGAGTGAAATGTTTAGGTTTGATCAAAGAACTTTGTGTAAATTTAGCTCAAATTCCAACCAAGTGTTTAGTAATGGATATTGTAGTGGTTGATGTACCCCCCAAGTATGGTATGCTTTTATCAAGATCATGGGGAGCTAAGTTACAAGGAACAATGCAAATGGATATTACTAATGCTACCATCCCTATTTTTAATCAAACTAGAAGACTTTATAGGGAATCTCACATGCAATACATGGTTAGTAGCCAAGAGTGACCAGAAAGCTCCCCTCTTTATTATGTGCATACAAGCCTTGACTCATTTATTCTTTTCAATCATGAAACATTTAATGAGCAAGAAACCTTAAATGACTTAGTGGCCACCTCGCACTATAACATAGTGGCGGACACAGAAAAGGAGGAAGACAAGACAAAAGCATCAAGACAATTTGCCAAATCGAAAAATCACAGCGAACAAATCATAGGTCTAGAGCTACAAAACAGTCATCCATTGGTTTTCAACTTTGAGAGTCAAGAGAAGAGTCCTCAACATGATGAAGAGCATGAGGAACTAAACCAAATTCAACATAGTGCTAATTTACAAGAGCAATCTAAAAGCACAATAGATAAAGAGGATAGTAGTCAAACTAGTCAATCTGAAACAAGTCCTCTTTGGAGTATGAATTTTGATGGGTCTTGCACTAGAAATGATGCCGAAGCAGGCATATGGATACACAACCTTAAAAAAATCATGTTGAAGGACATTCCTATAGATTAAGTTTTCAATGCACAAATAACATAGCTGAGTACGAAGCCCTCCTTTTAGGCCTACACTTATTGAAGAAATTAGGGGCCAAAAGGATAAAGGTTCATGGGGATTCAGAGTTGTTTATTAGGCAAGTGAATGAGAAATATAGTGCCAAACACCCCAGACTTAGAGCCTATAGAAATGATGTCATGTAATTATTGAAAACATTTGATGAATTCCAACTTGTCTTTTTCCCAAGAAACCAAAATTTCCTTGCCAATGGTTTAGCCTTTGCTGCTAGAACTTGTCTAACACCTTATGAAACCAAACAATGCACCACCCAAGTCAAATTTAGACCAGTTGTCCCAGACAATGAAAAATACTGGCAAGTGTTTGAGGGAGATAAACAAATAGAAGACTTCCTACAGTCCATAAATGAATTTGAGCTACCAAGTTTAGGTTCAGATTATGAAAATGGCTGTCCTACTGAAGAAAATCTGCTTGATGAAGAAGTAAAGTCTCCAGAGATTGCTGATATAAATCTTTTAGCTAATAAACTTGAACATGCCACAGAAATTAATGCAGATTTAGAAAAAGAAGACTTAGAAATGTTGCAATCTAACACTTAAATCTTGCCAAAAGGACTGGTCCCATTAGAAGAATTGTTTGATTTCAATGATGTTGCCAAAAAACCAAAACTGGAGCCTGTTGAAACTGAAGTAGAAGAATGTAACATAGGCAGTGAACAAAAACAAAAAATGATCAAACTGTCTAAAACATTGCCAGCTCACATCAAGTTGAAATATATTGAGTTGTTTAAGGAATTTTCTGATGTGTTTGCATGGAGCTATGAGGATCTAAAATCCTATGACATAGAGATAATTCAACATAAGATACCCCTTAAGGAAAATCAGAAGCCCTATAGACAAAAATTGCACAGAATAAACCCTGTTCAATTACCCCTAAATGAGAAAGAAATTAAGAAAATGTTTGATGTTGGAATTATAGTCCCTGTTAGATATTCAGATTGGGTGTCTAATCTTGTGTCAGTTAGGAAAAAGACAGGAGAAATAAGGCTTTGTATTGATTTTAGGAACTTAAATAGAGTCTCATTGAAGGACAACTACCCTTTACGCAAGATGGATCACATTTTACAAAAGGTAGTTGGTTCTAAAAGGATTTCTTTGTTAGATAGCTTCTCAGGTTACAATAAAATTTTGGTACATGCTGATGATCAAATCAAAACAGCCTTTACTACACCATGGGGTACTTACATGTATGTGAAAATGCCCTTTGGTTTAATGAATGCTGGTGCCACATTTCAGAGAGCCATGGATATTGCATTCTCAGAAGAATTATGTTTCTTCATCATTATTTACCTTGATGATCTCACTGTTTTTTCCAAAACAGATGAGGAACACCTAGAACACTTTAGAAAAGTCTTTGAGAAATGCATAAAATATGGGTTATCTTTAAATCCAAAGAAAACAATGTTTGGTCTCCAAGAAGGCAAACTACTTGGACACATCATATCAGAAGAAGGGATAAAGATAGACCCAAAGAGGATTGATGGTATATTGCAAATCAACCATCCTAGAAACATCAAGGAACTTCAATCTTTCATTGGGAAGATTAATTTCTTGAGAAGGTTCATACCCAATCTAGTTGAACTCCTTAGAAACATAACAAACATGCTGAAAAGGGAACAAGGAGTTAAATGAACCTTAGAAGTAAGGAAATCATTTGAACTGGTAAAAAAAACATTAACCAAAACACCAGTTCTCATTAGTCCTGATTTTACAAAATATTTTTTCATTTTTTCATTTGCATCAGAACACACAGTGACTGTTATCCTATTACAGAAAAACTTGAAGGGACAAGAGCAGCCAATTGCATTCTTTAGTAAGGCATTGAGAGATGCAACTCTGAAGTACAATATCATGGAAAAACAAGCCTTTGCCTAAGTCAAAGCCTTAAAAGACTTCAGAGTTTACATTTTACATTCCCACATAATTGCATTTGTGCCAAATTCAGTTGAAAAGACATTTTGACCCAGGACCCAGATGGCAAAAGAGGAAAGTGGATTGCTGTGATACTTGAATATGATTTAGAAATCAAGCCCACAAAGGTCATAAAAGGCCAAGGACTAGCAAGATTAATGGCTGAGTCTAATTTTGAAGCTCTTTATATAAACATGTTAGAGGCATTAGTTGAACAGGAGGAGTTGTCAACTCCCATTATTGAAGATCATTTTCTGTTTTCATCTTTGTATGCTGATATTTTATATGTTTTGCTCAATTTGAATACACCTCCTGGTTTTTCTAAAACAAATGCAAGATTTTTAAAGTTGAAAGTTGTTAACTACTGCATTTTAGATAAATGTCTATATTGGAAAAATGCTAGTGGATTATTGGTTAAATGTTTGCCTGAGAATGATGTAGATAAGATCAAGCATGAATTACATGAAGGATAATGTGGAGACCACCTCTATTGGAAGACTACTGCCAATAAAATCCTTAGAGCTGGTTACTATTGGCCCACCCTCTTTCAAGATGTCCACAAAATGATTATTGCCTGTCACAAATGCCAACTCTTTGCAGACAAAATAAAACTACTTCACTTACCCTTGCATCCAATCATTGTTGATGCCCCTTTTCAACGGTGGGGTCTAAACTTCATTGGGGAAATCCATCCAGCCTCATCTGCCCAACATAGATGGATCCTCACTGCAACAGACTACTTTACAAAATGGATAGAAGCCATCCCTTCTAGGCAAGCCACTAACTCTTTCATCATAAAATTCCTTGAAAATCATATCCTATCTATATTTGGCTGCCCTAGGAAGATTATCACTGATAATGCTGCTGCATTTGGATCCAAAAAGATAGTTGAATTCTGTCACAAATATCAGATTACATTGGGCCATTCTACTACTTATTACCGTCAGGGTATTGGGTTGGCAGAATCCTCAGATAAGATTTTGGTAAATATAATCAAAAAGTTGCTAGAAGACAATAATAAATCATGGCACACAAAGCTAGTACATGCACTATGGGCTGACAGATTAACACTTAAGAAATCAATTGGAATGTCACCCTACCAACTATTTTATGGAGCAGATGAAATTTTTCCAACCAGACTAGGAGTGCCAGTCATGAAGCTAATCCAAGAAGTACAGTCTGAGGATAATGATATGACAAGAAGAATCAATTAGACTATACATCTTCAACAAACCAGAGAGGAAGTATACAACAGAGCACTGCATGAGCAAGAAAACATCAAGAAGTTGTTTGATAAGAGAACAAAGGCCAATGATTTCAACATTGGTGACAAAGTTTTGAAGTGGGATTCCAGGAGAGAAGATAAGGGCAAACGTGAGAAATTTGATAACTTATGGATGGGTCCTTATCTCATTCATTCTACTGCTGGTAACAATGCTTATTTCTTGCAGGAAGTGAATGGAACTGAACTTTTTGGAGGTCCTATCAATGGCAGGATGCTCAAACATTATTTTTCTTAACTGTACCAGTTTGAAGCTTTTTATTTTTTCCTCATTGTAAATATCGTATCCATCATTGCATTCAAAGTTAGAAAAAGAAAAAATACAAAAACAATAAAAATAGAAAAGAGGGCAGAATGAAAATAAGAAAGGTACACCCCATACCAAAAAAGAGAAACAAAATATGAAAGTGTGCAAGCTCAAATGCCACTCCTAAAAACACACTTCTATTTATTCATACAACCTAATCATGATTAATTAGTTTTTCAATTTACTGCTGATAGGTTAGTGAATTAGATCAGCCAAACAACTCAATCTTGGCTTATCAGTAAGGTAGATTAGGATAAAAAAATAAAGGTTCAATCAAGCTCAAAATCTGAACCTATGAATCTCAAAATAAGAATGGCTCTAATTAGATCAAATCTTGAGCCAAAGATAGAAAAAAAACTGGTTCTAATATGCCCAAACCTTGAACCAGGAAATAAAGAGAAGCAGCTCAAACAAAATCAAAATAAGAGCTGAAGAATAATGAAGGATGTTTTTGACTTTCATATCTTAAGCCTTCACTGTTTTGTTTTAAATTTTCTGCAAATTTTAGTCTATGTGCAACTTTTTTTTATGCCATAGACCCACAGCAAGTCAAACTGCTTAATCCTGGCTTGGCTGTTTTTAAATTTCTATTTTAGAATTTAGAGAATAAAAGTCTGTTAGACAGTCTAATCCTGACAAATAGTAGTTAGGTAGAGAACTTATGAACTCAACTGCTTAATCTGAGTTCATGGAGAAATAAGGGTAGAATTATATTAGTTTTATGTTTTCAATGAAAGAATAAAATGTTGATGAAAGGTTTGCAAGTCCAAATGCACCTGCTAAAAAAAAAAAAAATGCTAGGAAGTAGGTTGTGTAGGTAGTTGTTTGGGAAATACCTTTTTGCTGATATATTAAGTTCTAATCATTTCTGTTAGCAGCTGATAAAAGATTATCAAAGTGCAAGGCACTGATCAACTTCTAGAGAAAATTGTCTAAATTTCTTGACACCTTCAAGAAGATGCCATCCCCATGTGGAGCCACTGTTAGCCACCTATAAAAATTTTGTCATATCAAATGGTGGCTAAATCTTTTTAGCCTTCAAGAAACAATTTCATGACCAAATTGTGAGCTCTTGAAGTCTTATGATGACATTTACTCTTTGAGTTAATCTTCACTGTTGTTTCCCTTTTAATCCTAAAGAACCTTGCTGTTTACCAAAGAAAACTACTTAAGAAGCCCATTTTCCATCATTTCAATCCTCCATTCACTCACAAAAAATTCCACCATTTCATCCTTGTTTCCTCCATAAAATCCCTCAAAATACCTTCATTTAACCTTCAAAACATCCTAATCCTCTTTAAAAACCTTTTATTCCCCCTTATTTGGTTTTAATACCCCTCCTTTCATCTATCAGAACCCCCATTTTGGCTTAAAAAACACTATTTTTGGGCCTAAAATAGTCTTTGCGCTCCTAAGGCATTAAGCCCTCGAGGGCTTATTACCTTAAGCCTTTTCCTCCATGTGGTTGAAGCCCCGCAGTTGGGTGCTTAAAAGGCCTAAAAACCCTTTCCGAAACCTTATTTCAATTTATTTTTGTTTCTCCGACGTTTCAAAATTTAAATGAATATGGACCGTTGATCTCTGCAGATCAACGACCATCGAGACCTACCTTTCCCCTCATTCAGCCAACCTCACCTTTTTCTCCATCCATTTATCTGATCTTCCCTTTAAATCTTGACCATTCATTTGAGAGATCCTATAGTTGGGACTTAACCTGGTGAACCATTCAGCCCATCCACCACGCGACAGAAACGTTACGTCATTGCCTGGCCCACTCCATTTGTCCTCAGGAATATTGAGTTTTTGCACTCAATGATAGCCGTTGATCTGCGCTCCTTCCCTCAGATCAACGGTCATGGTCCCATCGCACGCCATCGAGCCCTATGCCCCACCATACATCCTCCGTGCAACTTTCTGCCCATCGTGTTTTATCCGCACCGTCAGATCTCCGGACGATCATCCGATGACCGAAAACCCATATCGCGTAATTTTTTGGACCTCCCCACAGTGCACAAGTTCCACACGAAATAGGCGGTTTCCATTTTCCACGTGTTGACTAAGTATGGAATCACATTTTTTTTGGCATACCGCCTACCCCCCAGAGCCCGCGCTTAATGGTTTTCCAAAACCACTACCCTCGTCAATGTTGCTTTTCATCTTTTAATCCTAGTCGTTGATCTCTGAGATCAGACGGTCTTGTTTTAATCTCGCCCCCATTTCAATTTTCACCGAACTCGCTCCCGAAACGTTTCACCGATTAATATCAACCGTTGATTATCCTAATCCAACGGCTCCAGTTCTCCCTCGCACCCAAAACCTCCAAAGCAGTTTTAAACCTATTTTTCGCAGGATTTATGTAATTTTTCTTTGTTTTGTGCAGGTTATATGGGGTTTTCCCACAGTTTTAAAAATAACACGAAGGCCAAGAATGACGATTCGTAATCTTCAGTACAGGAAGGGACCCAAGGCGTTTTTCATTAAAACAAACACCTCCACCTGTGTAAACCTTCTACACGCCTGCAAAAATACAAATACAGTGAACATCAATTAAATAAAGAGTATCAGTGTCAAAGGTGAAGATCAGTGCATAAGTGAAGAATTAAGGATTTTAAATCAGAGTTTAAAGGGATTAAGGCATAAACTCAGGAATCAAAGCCCTAATCCACAGATAAAGACAATGTTAAAGAACAAAGACCTGAAGATAAAGATGAAGGCTAATTAAGCCTAAACACAGGCCCAAAGCAAATTTAAAGTGTTTTAAGGAAAACCAAAGAAAAATATCAGTAAAGGAGGCCTCCGCTGCCACATCAGAGGCCAAAATATCCTCTTCAGCTACCAAAGTGCCACTTGCAGCCTCAATAAATCAGAGGAAGGCATAGTTATTGCCTAATCAGTGATATTTTGTTTAAAGACAGCTAGAGTTATTGCCAGCCTGCCTAAAGAGTTTTAAAGTCAACAAAATCTGCCAAGTGGCTAAAAAACTTAATAAAAACCAATTAATACATGAAAAAGATCAGAGATCTTCTTTATTGAGCCTCTCAAAGGCAGAGAAGCATTAAAACTCGTATTAATTGAACTAGAGATCTTATTTTTCATCCCACCTCCTCTTTCTTCTATAAATACTTCTGAAGAAGATGAGATATTGTTGGTTGTTGGATTTTTGATGTAATACTTGCTGCTCGAACTTTCTGCATGTAAATAGTTCTCAGAGGCTGTTGAAGCTATGTTTGTAATCAAAGAATTTAGGCTGAGAAGAGAAGTTGTTGCTGCACTAAAACATTGGACTTGAAGTATGTAACTGGATTGACATCAATATACAAGCTGATTCATGGGATCCTGGTCTATACCATTGGTGATGTGCCTCTCATTGTACTTATTTTCCTTCTTATGTTTTCCATAAAATTGTCCATTTTTATCTAATAAAGAACAGCAAATATAGAGCTAGGATTTACTCTTAAAAGTACCCTACTCTCACTGATAAGCTTTATCTTTATGTTTTCCTCCTTTGTGTATTTAAGAATGATTTAATATAGTCCAAGCAGTCAAGGAATGTTGGTGAGCCCATGTCTTACTGTCTAAACTTTAAACATTGTTCTTGAATGATATTTTCATTACATGCTAAGTAGAGTTGGACTAGGAAAGTTTATGGTTTGCCCTATCTTGTAGTTCTTTCTCCAAAGGTTGTTTGAAAGTTTCCCTAAGAGTATGATGAAAGCAGGATAGTTTCAAAGTAATTACTTGATCTTAAGCTACACTTTGTTTTCTTATATGTTTTCATCCTTTCTGAAAGTAGTCATGTGGATTACTAGATTGTTTATCTGATAAGTTGGCTTTAGTACAAGTTTGTCCAAAGAAGTCTATGGTTAGCCCTGTCCTTTGGTTTACTTCAAAACAATTACTTAAAAGGCTTTTCTTGTTTGGAAAGTTGATAAATCCTTGTTGAAATTATTGGCTTTTTCCACCTTCACAACACTTTAATGTTCCATCCCATCATTTAATATAAAAGATCCTTTGTTATAGATGACTTGCCCCATGGACCACTCTTGAAACTGTTGTGCAATTAAAACCTTTTGTGACTCCATAGCCCAATGGATTAAGTGCAGTTTCAGACCTATCATATCAACTAAACCTTGTTTTGAGTATTCACACCTTCACTCCTCTGAAACCATTTCATTTTCAGGACTTTCCACTCAATTAAAGATCACGCCCGACCAACCAAACAAACCACAAAAGCCTTGTTCTTAATAACTAGCCTAATATCACACTAAAAACCTTAAAAGATAAATCAATCTTTGCACTTATAGAGAGATCCCTCTCTAGATTCAGGAGGGCTAGATCCTAGAATCTCAAAGTGGTTTCTGATGTAGTCTCTGCAGCGTTTAGTCTTGTCACTCTGCTAAATTACAGAGACCTAACAGGGTATTGAAACATGTTTGCAATTTGAGAATAATTTTCATCCGCGGAGTTCGAATGTAATATTAGGGACTTTAATTTATTTTCCATCAAACTAGTACATTACAAAATCGAGAAAATATAGTAAATATGTGTCCCCATTGTGAGAGAATAGCCCGCCCAAAGACCATGATGTCATCCATGAAAAAGTTATGTGAAACAGACACCGACCTACCAACCTGAACTCCCACAAAGTTTCCCTCCCTAGTAGCCAGCGAAATCTTTTGGTCGAGTCCATCCATGACTAATATAAACAGTAGTGGAGATAGTGAGGACCCCTATTTGAGGCCTCGCCTCGCCTCGAAGAAACCTGAAGGTAATCCATTTATGATCACAAAAAAAGATGCAGAGTTAACACAATTCATAATCCATTCCACATTCCTCTGTGACGTGCCAATTTTAGTCAGGATGATCCAGAGGTATTCCCAATCCACACAAGCGTAAGCCTTTGATAATTCAACCTTCATTGCAATAGCTTCTATGTTCTGTGTGTGAATAGTATGCAAATTTTATTGTGAGATGGCCACAACATCATGAATAAGCCCGTTGTGTAAAAACTCAAACTATTCCTTTGAGATATGAGTAGAGAGACACTTCTTAATCTGCACAACGATCACCTTTGATATGATCTTATATAGAATGTTGCATAAAGATATGGGTCGAAAATCATTAAATTTTGTTGGAGCTAGTCCCTTAGGAATTAAGGCAATAAACGTATAATTTATAGAACCTGTGATGTGGCCATGTAGCCATGACTCATCCACCATTTGAGTAATATCTCTCGCCATCAGTTGAAAAAATGTCAAGAAAAATTCTACGGCCCATCCGTCTGGACCCGGGCTTTTGTCATGAGCAAAGGTCATTAGAACAAAAATACTTTCTTCATCGAAGACCTCCCTTGATAGTGTTGCATTCTGACCCTCATCGAACATGGTGGGGTAATCATGGGTCAGCCATAATTGATCATCCACATGATCACCTTCCTAAGCTCTAAAAAAGTTTTGGAAATGTCTAACAACCTCAAGTTGTATCTCCTCCATGGAGTGAAACTCCTCACCAGTATCATTAATGATCTTCCATATACTATTTCGATGTCGTCGAAGTTTGGCGATGTTATGGAAGTATTTCGTATTTTTGTCACCAGCCTGAAGCCATATCGCCCTACTCTTCAAACGCTAGGTTTGTTCCTGTATAGTAAAATCTTCCTCTTACGATCCTCCAATTCCTTTAGACGCCTCCAGAGCATCACATTGTCACCCAATAAATCTAGAGTATGTAGCATATCTCTGATTTCAGTATTTACAGAAGTAAGTTCAGTAATGAGGGATTTATTCTTTTACCTCTCCCAAATATTTACCTTAACCTTCAGCCCTTTAAGTACCAGTCCCATCCAAGTCATGGAAGTATACAATCTTCGGTCTTCCATGGCCTCCTAGTGTTCAGTGACCAGTTTCTGAAAATTTTGGATCTTCAAGCCAAATCCGATTGAATTTGAAAGGAAAACCATGCGAAAACTTGACCTCACACCAGCTAAGAATAATGGGGTGATGGTCTGATATTGCAGTATCTGGCACCCTTGAGTGCACCTTCCCGAGGCTTTCTAATATTTTCTCATGTAAAATAAATCTATCAAGCCTCTTGCCAATGTATACTTCACCGGTCCTTCCGTTATACCACTTCGGGCATAACTTGTGGGGATGTATGTCCCAAAAATTATTCTCCATGAAAAGTTTTGTAAGATATGTAGATATAGGTTCCATCCTGCATCGCTTCCCCCAATGTTCCTTCGAGGAAAGGGTGGCATTAAAATCCCCTACAGTAACAAGAGAGCCTATTTTGAGTATATCACTTTCTTCCATTCTCTTCCAGAAAACATTTTGATTCGAGTAAGGTGCATATAAATTTATAAAATGTATATGCTCCTTGTAACCCCGGATGTGGCCAGATAGTAGTATTCCACAAAAGAAATAATATGCACGGAAACTAGCCAGCATAGGATTTCACATAGCCACAACGCCCCCGGATAGACCCCAAGAATCCATCGCCACCATGTCCCACCTTGGATACATATTTCGAAAATAGGTATACACCTTGTCAAAAGAAGTCATGGTCTCCTGGCACAAGACCATAAATGTATTGCACAATTTAAGAAAATTCCTAATAGAGAGATATTTATAGTGGTCCACCAGGCCACAGATATTGAATGAAATGCAATTCATCATGAGCCACCTTTCTCGGGGGACAATGCTCTAGGTACCATGTTGAATGCGGTAGAAATTGGAACCTCATACATTCTAGGGTTCCCCAATGATGTAATGTCTCGAATAGGTTTGTCCCCCCCCCCCCCCCTCACCCCCCCCTCAACGGCGCCCCTTGCAGCGCGTCATGACATTCAATCTTGAGGTAGGGCTAATCCGGAAAGGAGGCGTGCTCTCATCGCATTGTTTGACCGAAATATTAGATAAATTTAGCGAGGGGTTCTGTAATAGAAACTCAATGTCGTTGTCAAACGAGTTGTGGGGTGAAGTGGCAAGGTCAGGATCCAATGGGGACTGTACCCCAAGCTGTGATCACCTACAGGTGGCCGGAGGGGGATATTTTGAGGACGAGAACAATCCAATGTCCCCAGTTAGGTCATCCGGGAGAGGGAAAACAGTATGGGATGAGATTACAGAAGTAGTTGATTCACGAGGGGTATGTGGTTCACGAGCGTTAAATGATGGATGAGGGTGTCCAGTCAGACGCATGAGGTTCCCAATGTAAATTGATCGACGAATAGGGGGAAGGGGAATGGTTGAAATCTTCGGGTTATCTGGCGCCAGTGACAAGGGGGATAATGTAGAATCTAGAGACATATAAAGGAAATGAGTAGGAGGGGGGGTTGTGTGATATTGTTCCATACCTGATTTTTCGCCTGTCGCAGGTGGTGATGGGGTATGAGTAGCAGTATTTGTCATCGAAACATCACTGGTCTTGTATGATCGCCTCCCGAAGTGACGCCTCTGGCAGTTTCGAACTAGGTGGCGTGTGTCATGATACAGCAGGCACCAGAAGAGGATGCTCCAATAGTCAACCTGCTGGTGGTGAATTGCACAATCCCGCGATAGATCAATCTGAGCAGGAAGACCACCAACAAACCCCAGCTCAACTAGAATCCATGCAACCCATTTATCAGACATTCCATGTCCCCTAGGATCCATGTATAAAAATCTGCCAATGGAATCCCCAATGGCAGAAAGGACCTTCAGAGTCAAGAATTCCAGCGGCAATCCTAGGAGTTTAACCCATACTAGATGATTACGTGAAACCTCCAATGTTGGATTAAAACCAATATACTAGGTATGTAATGATAGGAAGCATCTACCACGTACCCATGGTATTTTTAGAATCCATGCAGCATCCTCCATATTCAAGAAGTGAAAACTATAGCATTCATTTAGTAATTGGCACACCTTAGGCGGATATCCCAGAATGCGACACCACTCAGTGTTTACCCAATTAAGTATATCCTTGTCATGCTCTCGGTCGAAGTGCCATCGCTCGATGAACTCTCTCTTACGAAGGCTTGCCACCCTATTCCACATGACATCATAGTCGAAGCTCAACAATTTTGTCACAGTGGAAGGATGATGAGGTTTATCTCAAGTGCCCGTGTGATGTGCAATTGGTATCTGGTCTTGACAGCCATGTTTTGTGCAAGGGTTGTATCGTGAAGGAGATCCCAGGGTCCTCGACCCCTGACGTCTCGCATGTGTTCCAGCTGTCCCCTTCTTTCTGACATCCACCGCCGATTGAAAGGCCTCTAGCATAGCCTCCCGTCTAATGATGTCCGCGTCCAATGATTTCATGTATTTGTTGAGATGTGCCATAAATGTATGTGGTTAGGTCCAGCACAAATTGGTGAAGGATGGAGGAATGCCGATGCTCAACGTTAATGCAAATATGTGAAGATAGGGAAAAGAACATTCCCCAACGCTCAGCCTCTATCAGATCCTACAGAAAGGGGCGGTGTCGAGGTGCCCGCAATATTGGGGTTAGTAAAAGTGTGAGAAGATTTATCTTCGACCTTCCCTAATTTGAGCGCCCATAAGTACTGCCCACGGGAAGTGAATACAAAACACATAGTAATTGTGAAGATCCGCGCTTGCCAGCTTACTATTCTTTCTACGATATTGTAAACATATGTCTATCACACACTACTTTCTCTGGCTAGAAAACCTTATTGTTTTTGGAACTACGACTTTGGCACTATCTTGACTTAGACCTATTTACACTCCTTTTATTGTATTTTCTGTTTTTGTGTTGTGTAACTGGTCCGGGAGTTTTTGCTGGCCTATGTGACACATAGGGGGTCGGGGATGGGGACAACTTTTGATATGTTTCTCATCCACTATTTCTTTTGTATTCGCTGTTTTACATGGGTGTACATATTTCTTTGACTTATGTTGATGCCTGATGTGTGTTGCTTTTGCATATTGGTCATGACACATGATTGCATTTGGCTGGCAAAATACCTTTCTATTTATGATGTGTGTTGCTTTCAGTAGTGGATTTGGTAATATGTTTAAATGCTATGACATATGAACTCACACATTATATAAGCCAAATTTTTTTCACACTGAAAAAATATTTATTATTATTATTATGATTTTATAATAATATCAAATAACATTGGCATAATAACATCTTCATCATTAAAATATAGAATACAACTGAAAGAAACAATAAATTTTCCCTCCCATAACAAAATTTTAAAAAACATTTACAATTTAAAACAAGTGAAAGCACTAATATATTTTCCCTCCCATAACAAAATGTTAAAAAAAAATTACAACTTAAAACAATCGATAAAGCCAATGTTTAAAAACATTTACAATTTAAAACCAACCGATGAAAACAAAAGTAACTTTTTCCCATTAAATGTTAAAAGGGCATCTATAAAACCAAAACTTCTACCAAAACTGAATTCAAATCAAGCTCTTTTCATCCAACTGAAACACTTTGGGTCCAAAGAAAGTGCCCACAAAGGCAAATAAACCATCACTGATAATGAAAAAGAACTCGTGTATAATATATATAGGTCTGAAGCATTTAAATAGCTGCAAGCACAAAGCAAAGAGAGCTCCAGATATTCAAGTTACATTCACGTTGCATAAATTCTAAATCTTCGTATGCCCATGCTATCGATTTTGAACAGCCTTCGGCGTTCCAATTCTTCTGGTGTGGGCGAATTGACTTTTCAATGAATCGACGACAAGAGCTTTGCAGGAATTTTTAGCGGGGTACGTACGGTAATGTAGTTTCAAATTTGAATGCTCTCTCAAATCACTAGATGGGATTTGAACTCCCGATCTCTGTTTTGCAATTTCACTTGATTGAATATCGTATAAAACCCTCTTCTTCACGTTGCCTATCTTTTGGGTCACCGTTAGTCATCTTTGAAACTTTTATAATGGTCAATATACAGTTTGATCGACAGTTCAAGTTGTTACAGAGTTTTTTTCTAGTTTTTGGTACACGAGGTTTTAGGGTGTTGGGTAACGGAAAATTGGCAATGGGCACTCTAATAGAGGTGGGAAACCTGCATGCTTCCCTGTCCTAAATGCAAAATTAAACTCTGTTAAACCCCCCCATGGCAACTCTTTCAATTGAAACTTCCCTGATTCTCTGTCAAAGAACAGAGAGATTATTGTGTTCGCAGGTTTTCTGAGTTAATCATGTTGTAGTTAAGCATATGCATTTGTTTGAACTTCAGCTTGCGTGGAATGTGATGTGCTGATAGTCCAGAACCTGGGAGTAGCGGTGGTCACCATATTTCAAAACTATTTGATTTGGCAACCCTTTGCCCCAATACACAAGTGGGCAAAGATAGTAGGATGTTTAGCTCCAATA
>CM076577.1:1165846183-1166268600 GCA_034641835.2 Pinus albicaulis
GTCATTGGAGTTAAATGGGTCTACAAGACCAAGAGTAATGCTGAGGGAAAAATAGAGAGACACAAGGCTAGACTTGTTGTCAAGGGATATAAGCAAAAGCATGGGATAGATTATGAGGAAAATTTTGCACTGGTTGCCAGAATGGAAACCGTGAGAGCAGTGTTGTCCATAGTAGCACAAAACAAGTGGAAATTTTACCAAATGGACGTGAAGTCAGCATTCCTAAATGGAGTGTTAATGGAAGAGGTTTACATTGAACAACCTCTCAGCTATGAAAAGAAAGGCCAAGAGCACGAAGTGTGCAAGTTGAAGAAATCTCTTTATGGGCTAAAGCAAGCGCCAAGAGCGTGGTATAGTAGAATAGACTCCTATCTACTAGAAAATGGATTTGAAAAGTGTGAGGGAGAACCCACCCTCTACATCAAAGAAAAATATGATAAAATGTTGATTGTAGTTTTATATGTTGATGATGTTATTTTTACAGGTAATGATGATTACCTTATTGAAAATTTTAAAACAGTCATGAAAGAAGAATTTGAAATGACTGACATGGGTTTGTTGAAATACTTCTTAGGAATAGAAGTAGAACAAGATGAAAATGGGATTTTTATTTCACAGGAAAAATACGTTAATGAAGTGCTTGAAAGATTTAATATGCAGGAGAGCAAAGCATCAATCACTCCCACAGTGATGGGATTAAAACTCAGCAGAGAGGACAGCAGCAAGGATTTTGATCCTAGCTTGTACAAGATCATAGTTGGCAGCCTCATGTATTTGACTGCAACTAGGCCTGACATAATGCATGCTCTTAGTTTGATTTCCAGATTCATGGAGAAGCCAAAGGATGCACATTGGTAGGCAACGAAGAGAATTCTGAGATATGTTAAAGGAACCAAAAGGTATGGAATTTTATATACTACTTTAGAATGTTTATATTTAGTTGGATACACTGACAGTGATTTGGATAGAAGTGTAGATGATTGGAAGAGCACTTCCGGTTATGTTTTTCACATGGGTTCAGGAGCCATTTCACGGGCTTCTAAAAAGCAGCCTATTGTAGTGTTGTCTACAACAAAAGCAGAATATGTGGCAGTTGCAGTAGCAGCATGTCAAGCAATTTGGATGAGGAGGATGCTAAGAAGTTTGTGCCAAGAATAGGTAAGAGGAACAATGATTTATTGTGACAATAGATCAGCTATTGCATTATCAAAGAATTTTGTGTTTCACAAGAGAACGAAACACATTGACACAAAGTTTCATTACATCATAGAATTGGTAAACAATGGAGAAATTGTTTTGGAACACTACAGAACTCAGGAATAGTTTGCAGACATTCTGACCAAGCCATTGGGACAGAAGAGTTTCGAATTTTTGAGAAACTGCCTGGGTATGACTGATAACCCAGCAGTTGAAAGTAAGGGGGAGTGTTGAAATGTTACTTTCAACAGTGGTTGTGCAGAGCCGCTTTCCATTTTCAATTTCCAGTTTTATGTCCTCTAGCCACTTTCTAAACGCAATGAACAGTCAGTTCAGATTTTGTTGGAATCAGCGCAGTATTTTATTTGAAAGACATTATTTTATTTTGTGTTCGGGGACAGTCTCTGTTTTTGGCAAAACAGAGTACTTTGTTTTTAAACATAGTGAAGATATTTTTGTATGCGGGCGGTTTAATTTTTTATGTACGCCGTGGTCCCCACAACAGTGTCTTGTTGATGTTGGAGGTTCGATGCATACAACACAATCAGATTTGTTGAGCACATATGCAACAGCCATTATAATCACCCTTCACCGTAGCCGAGGTCCGCCGATCCCACAAGACCACGAGGCAGTCTATTATACAGTCGCAAAGTTTGAATCAGGAATACCGTTTTGTTTGTCCCGATTGCATTAACCAATGGTGGACCCGATATATGTTATGTGCCACAGTTCATATTTGGTTTCGGGTCCGATCCTAATCGCAATCGGAAGATTGAGTGGGCCGTTTTGTTTTTTTTCACATCCGGACCCGACGCATGTTATATGGCGGAGTTAATTTGGCCATCACGTCTGGTTTGTAATCAGATGTCGGAAGTTCAGTTGGCCATTTGTTTTTGATTAAGTCGCGGACCCGATGCAGTTATAGATTAGAGTTAAATTTTGTGATAGCACGATTCAAAGCGCATTTGTAATGTGGGTCCTTGATGACATTATTTTTTAAAATAGATTTAGTTTAAGTCTCGATATAGTTTTTTGATATAGTTTTTGTTATGCGCGGCATATAAAAGCCAATAAGCCCGAGAGCCTGTGTATTGAATTGTTATGTAATTTTTGTTTTTATGCACAACAGTGCGTTTTCTCAATAGAGACAGTGTGTTAGTTTTGTACAGCAGTGCGTTGTTATAGCGAGACAGACAGTTGTTTTTTAGCAATGCGTTTGTAGCAGTCATATTTTGAAATCCCTCTTAGTGAGAAAGAATTTGTAACAATTTTTTTTGAAGGAATAGAAGTTTGTTTTCAAAGTGGAAACTCTGTCTCCTTTCAAGAATTTTTATTTCTTTGTGTTATTAGAGGAGAGTATTACTCTCTCCATTGTTGTTGTAGAATTTTCAAATATTCACACAAAGATGACAAGGTCAGAGAAAGGAAGAGTTATGGAGATTATAGATGGGAGGCTGAGCAACTTCCCAATGGAGGAGGCGATGCATATGTTCTTTGTGGCTTTACTATGCTTACAAGAGCAGCCTGTCCACAGACCAAGCATGCGCAAGATTGTGTATATGCTCACACACTGTAAACCAAAGCCGAGGCATTAAAGGAATTGAGAAGTGGCCGCAGTGGCTTCCAGTTTCCTCCCTCAGTCAAAAATCAAGTGTATGAGTGTCATGTCTCACGTCACATCGTTAATTTTTTTTAATGGCTCTTTTGTTTATTCACTAGCATAACACTGTTGAATTTCATGCGAAAAAACTAGGTTAGACGGTAAGAGAATCGTATTTCTATAGCCCATATCTTTTAGGGCTTTTTGTTTCTTTACTAGACATAACGCTATTGAATTTCATGCGTAAAATACAAATTATTCAAGTGTTGAGACGTGGAGAGAATCTGATTTTTATTGCTCGTGTATGGCTCATTATCTCATGACGTATATGCTGATAACGTATTGGTGTAATGCACCAAGGTTATTTTGAATGATAAAGTTAAAATATAAAACTAATATTTATTAAATTATAATAAACAAAATTAAAATCATCCACGAGTGCACTATATTATTCTAATTTTCTCTAATTCATTAAATTTTTTGTATTATTGTTATTTTATATAAAAGCATAATTTTTTTTTATAGTCCTTCATTTAATCTACTTAATGTGAAGTTATCAGTTTTAAAAAAGAATATTACAAAACAAGTATAATATAGTGTTGTTATTTAGGAGGTAAAAAGTAATTGATATAAGAAATTATTATAACTAACATAAAAATAATTTTGCTATTGTAAAAAATGTTTATATTTATTATTATTTTAAATATATATTTTTAAATAAATTACTATTTTGAGTAGTGAAGTTATTGTTTATACTTTATATGTTAAATGAAATTAGAAGCAAGTTAAATAGAAAGGTATTGTTAAATTTACAACAACAAAATAAATGAGAAGCAAATCGACTTGTATATATTGATTCTTTTATGTTTTAAAAACTTACTAGAGTTGTTACCCACATTATTGTTTTAATGTATGAAGTATGCATCCATGTTTTCATTATATAAAATACACATCCAAGCTTCATAACATATACAATGCACATCAATGTATAGCATAAATGTGCTGTGCCAATGTGCATTATTGATTTAATTTTCCAACGCTTTCAATATATAAAATGCCCATGAAGGTGATTAGAAAAATAACTTTTATAGACAATCAGTCAAGTTCAATTATTTGATCGTTTCTTTTTATAATAAAAAAATTAAAGATATACAATCACATAATGTTATTACAAAGTATTCTTGCAATAATTGCAACAGTATTATAAATAGCATTAAATTGAATGTGATTGGTGTAACATAATAGAAATTACTATAGGCATTATTATTGTTCAACTTTTCAAAGTAAATTTGTTATTTTTTTTTAAACTAACACTAATATCCAAAAACATGAGTATCTAAATTTACAAAGATGCCATATTTCATGAGTTTAGAATAAATCATATAATTATGATGATGATGATTTACGTCCACTAAGACCAATGTGATCTATCGGACATTAAGAAGAAGAAGAAGAATCTAATTGTAATTCCTTAGAATGTTATTTTTGTGCTAAAAAAGAAGGGAAATAAGCGCACCAAGATCACTATAGTTGGACTGACTTAACCAGTCAAGAAGATTGGAAGTGTGACAGAGGTTAGGGAAATGAGAGTGGATTTGAGTAAGGCCCGAAAAATCTAAAAGAAAGTGCTTTTCATCCTCCACCCTCTTAGTATAGCAAAGATGACAAATTCTCTCGTCCTAGGGAGTCTTGGGAGCAGACCACCACCCACTTTCACTTTGAAGCTCATGAGAATTAGTTCTAATCTTAGTAGTGTTCATATTTTTATTCGAGTTGGTCAAAACATAAAGGTAATTATGGTTCTCAAGGGTGGGGTTGATCACCTCCTTATAATATCTTAGATTCCTTTTACCCTCCAACTCCTTATCATCCCATAGATTATACTTAAATTTGGAGGTGATAGTATTTTTGATATTACCTTTGTTTCCCAAGATGATCTCCTCATTTATCCCCTACGGGTTGAGTCAAGACTGCACATCCTTATTCCAATCACGCTTGAGCTGAAGGTGGGGGTTTTGACTAAAGTTAGAAGCTATTTTAGGAAGTCTCTTGGATTCCATGTTGTAAATAATTTTCTTATACATTATAAACTTGAACATTGCCCTACTTTCAATAGGGGAGATGTTAGCTTCAATCAAGAGGATATGATGGGGGTATTTCCCTTGATCTTGAGATTGTAGGTTATAAATTTCTTTTGAACCATCTCAATCTTTCTACACGACACTCTAGATATACTAAAACCACTGACTTCACAACCATATAGAACAATAGGCATGAAGAGGGTCTCAAATATGAACCCTTTTTTACTCCAAATACAAAGATCGACAACCTTATAATTGCTTCCAGGCTCATAATAAGCTTTCCAGCCTCCAATAATCCTTTTCTCAATGTTGTAATTCTAGTTGAGTTGATAAGGAATGTCAATACCTAAATATTTATAAGAAGAGATCTAATCCAAGAAATTTTTATGATAGAAAAAATTTCCATAAGTTATCATTTTGGATTTAATTATCATGATTTTAGTCTTGTCAGCATTAACCATCATACCCATCTTGGAGAAATAGTCATGAAGAGTTTTAAGCTTCTTGTTCAAGTCTTCATGGCTTCTAGCAAGAAGAACAATATCTTTAGCATAGAGGAGAACAGTAATGATAATATTGATTTCAAGCTCCTCTAGTTATCAATTATTGAAGAGGTCTCCAAATTATCCACAGTGTTATAGAACATTTGTCGATGTTTCAAATCCCAACTGGGATCCATCTTTAGGTCCCCTTGCACCCTGCGATTTCCAAACACTCCTCTAGCTTATCAATGTAAATACCAAAAAGGATAGGGGAAAGGGCACACCCTTTCTTAACCCTTACATTGCATTTAATATCTTTATACCATGCTTCATTGCTATTAATCTTGGCAACAAACGTCTCATAAATGTGAATCACAACAATATTCAACTCAGGAGGAATCATTATCTCATCAAGTCTTTTCCAAAGCTTATCTGACAGCAGCTCAAGGCTGCAATACCCACATTCTCACCTTCTTTGTGTATAGAAATGCATGGTTTATTTATTAATTAACATAATTCCCAAAATTGGGCAAATATCTAATGCGGAAGCTTATACCTATGGTCATAAAACCCAACAAATCAAACCTCCATGTGCGAAAGCTACCTTTCAAAACCATTCGACTCTTAATAAAAGTTTAAACCCCCTGTTTATACCTATGTTATAAACCATATGCTAAAACCCATCTTATGCATATTCGAATGAATATTCAAACTTTGGAATAAAACCATAATATAAACCTTCAATAATATTACATCTGGCCCCACATTTACCAAACATCATATGGAAATGCGTTTTACACTTTCACTGCACTGAATGCCAATAAACACTCATCATTTCATTTCATTCAACTCTTCGACTTTGGTTAAAGACCCAAGACACCAAATTAAAGCTATAGTTGGGTCCCACAGCATATCTTACCTTTCCACTTGTTAAACCTTCGGAAATGTTTTTCACTTGAAATTTTATTAAAATCCATTTCATAAACGTCGGTTCATACCTTCTTAACTCCCATGCAACTTTAATTATGATCCAACGATGGATCTTTCTTCGCGCTCCAAAAACTATTTATGCGCATATCCAACAGATATGGCATTCCAATAGATTCAGACTTTATTGCCCAACTCAATGCGAAATAGGTTGTATTTGAATACTGTCCAGGCTACATGTCAGTTGCTTACTCGATCACGTTCAAACTCAAATAAACCGCTTACCATCCTAAGGTCGCGCGAAACCCATTTATGATTTTCGTGAATCCACTTTCAATTTTCACTACTCATTGCATAGTTCTGCCATATCTTTAACTCGTGGTTCTGCTTTCACTCTTCAAAACATATTCCTTTGTATTTTCTGTATTTGTTCAACTCCCGATTTCGAACAGGTTGAGACCACTGATATGTGCAGAGAATGGATTCCATTATACTGGTTCCTCCGCATAGAAACCCTACAGCTGAATCTGATTAATTCAACCTCCTTTCTCAATAAACCCATCATCCAAATATCATCACTATTTTGACAATGTCAAATAGTCTTCAAAACTTCTCCAACATTCATTTCACCACTAGAACTTCATCTCCATCGTTCTGTTTTCACGCTATCTTCAACCTTCTCTGCCATTTATCCCATACATGACTTTAACCTCTCTATCGAATTGCTATGATTCAAATCCATCTTTATGAAAAAAATAGAATCCCCAAAGGTGGCTTCAAACCCTGAACCTCTCTTCACTGTGAATACACAACATCACACCTTCGGATCTCACTGTACTATACATACACAACATAATGCATAATTTCTTCCTTGAAGTGTTTTGTATGATAACAACTCCAATTTCAAAGTACATACAAGAAAATTGTATACCTCAATTTTAAATCCAAGTAATTCCTTTAATAGCATCGATCCATTCTATGATCGATGTTAATTCCCTCAGTAATTACAATCACACAGAATTCAAGATTCTCCCTCAACCCACACAATCTCTTAACATGTAGATTGAACATAAAATGATAGAATTCCCCTTGTTCCTGACAATTCATTTGCACACAATATACACTCAAAATACAACTCATAAATTGAGTTTCTGTATTAAAAAATAATAATTACATAGGAATTATTCTCTAGCACGATCTTCTGTATCAGTGGCCTTTTCCTATTCTGCTCGTAGACTTACAATTCAAGCCCTACTTCCTCAATCATACTCTACTTCCTCTCTACTTCTTTATGCCTTGAAGCTTACATTTTATACAAATATTTTTGAACCCAATTCTAGTTCCAAATCCTCTATTTTCTCAACAATTTCCTATGAATCCTCTTTAATCCTAAAATCACTATTTAATCCATAAGGATCCTCTTTCCTCCATAAATAATGAAAAAAAATCTTATTTAGGATTTACATTAATTCCTAAATCTTTCAATCCCTATACACTCTCAACTAGCCTAATTCTCTCATGTTCTCCAATATTCGAGAACATTTACAAAATTACTCACAATATTTAATTAATTCTCATTAAAATCACTCAAATCATTACATAAGAAATCAACTCTCTTGAAAACACAAAACCCCTAAGTTTAATAAAATACTAGAAATTTTCTTGAGCCTAATGCCCCTGCATCAGACTCCCAAGGTCAAAAATAATCATGATCTTCTGATCATGTGCTTTTAGTCTTTGCCTCCTGGATCCCATACTCTGTTTTTCTGCTGCCCAATAGCTGCATTATTCTTCAAATGCACTTTTCCAAGCTTCCATATCTTGTTCTGCATCTTACCACCAGCTATGCTTTCACATTATTTTCTTGTCTTCTCCTTATTGTAATTTATTTGCTTCCTTGCTACTGTCTTTTGCTGAGACACCTTCATCATCAATCTCCCGATGTTTTCAATTTATATGTCCAGTTTATCTTTTGTCTGGAAATTACTCTGCCTTCTGTTGCTGCTTTCAATTTCTATTGCTACATATGTTGCTATCAATATTGTTGCTTTTGTTGCCTTTGTTGCTGCATATGCTATTTTTGTTGTTGCATATGTTGTCTCAAATGTTGCTAACATTGTTGTTACTACCTCCCAAACATCTTGAATATCTCTTAAGATATCTCTCTCTGTAACATTCTTCTTCTGCTCATCACCTGCAAATTTATTTTCAAAAATTAAATTATCATTTGATTCTTTACCTGCAGTAACATACCCATTCAGTATTTTTTGTATACTAGTAAGCATAATTAATTTTGGCAAACTAGTATCTTCTCCTGCTTCTTCCACAACTTCAGGCATTTCCACTTTAGTGTCTACAATTTCTTTCTCTTGTTAAAATGTTTCCAGCAAACATGTCAACCATTTCTCAAACACATCATTAATATGCTGCAATTTAGTTTCAGCATATCCTTCTTCTTCTTCTTTGAAAATATTTAGTAATTTTCCATCACCCCCTTGATTGATTCTGGAAATCAAATCAATTTCTTCAAACTCTGTCTCTTCATCCTTTCTCAGAATAGAATTATGATTCTCCATCACTGTGGCAGTTCTAAGAGTCTTTCCCACAGTCTTCTCTTGGTTAATCAGACAAGCCAGCTCCCCCTTGTCATCAACAGTAACAATTTCCTTCATATGAGACATAATTGTCTCACCTTCCTTGGAATTTATAAGTTCCTTCTTCTGCAACAGTTCATCTTCATTCAAGACAACTCCAAAAGATGGATTGTCTTCTGTAACTCCTGTAAACACAGTCAAATTGTCAATTTCAAAATTACAAGACCCAATGGTCTCATTTGATGATCCAGTCACCAAATATTCTTCTAGCAGTTCCAAGCCTCTTTCAGGACTCAGAAAATCTTCACTGTATTTCTTTCCAACTTCCAGGGTTATCTCCATTGTTCCAATCACCATGCTAGAATGATGCTTCTCTACTATGTTTTCAGCTAACATAGTTTCTTTTTCATTAAATTCTCTGACATTTTTCATTTTTTGTCCTTCTTTGCCTGCATAATTAACACATGAATTATCAGTATTAAAAATACAAGGTCTCAATACCTCTTTCACCTCTGGCAATATTTCAGTATGTTGCTTTGAGTTTTCTTCCAAATCCTTTGTCAGCAGATTAGTATGCTGATTTAAATTCTCCATGAGACTATCAGCTAGTATTTCCTTCTTATCATCTACTTCAAGAATGTCTCTCTACTCAGGTTCACAATAATGAACTCCTTCAAATTGCTGAATCATTCTTGCATCCTTATCCCCTGTTTCCTGACTGTTAGTCATGACAATTTCTGTGTCTTTCACATTCAACAAGGTATCCTGAGTGTAGATCCTCTTCTTTTCCAACTCCCTTCTATGAAGATCTAAATTTCTATATAACTCAACAATTTCAATTGTAGTATAATTTGGAAACTTCACATGAATTTCCATACCTTCATTTGCGGTTGACCAATCATCAGATGGTCGTTCTTTCTCTGTTTCAATATTTTGCTCAATATTCCTATGAGACCCTTCTGTCTTCATTTCTTCCTGAGATCTTTCTATCTTAGCATTGATCTGAACAAATTTCAAATTCAACTCCTTCTCCTTAACAAACTTCAAATTTTTTTCATCATCCTGTGATGTACTTGAAATCATACACAACTCATTAGTTTTCAAAACACAAGACTTTTCAGTCTCATTTGCTTCCTCAAGAACTTCTCCTTGAACATATTTGCATGTGGAATCCTCAAATTCCATCTTTGACTCAAAAAATCTGAGTTCTTCCTTCCATAAGGCAATCTCCTTTTGCCTCCACTTCATTTGTAATGGTTGCCAAATTAACTTCTTTCCCTCCAGTGGAAAGATCCATCCTCCTCTCTGGTTTTGCTTTTCTTACAGCCATTCCTGTAGTACCTCCAGTTGTACTTTCATCACTGCAATTTCTCTTTCTTTATCCTTCATCTTATCTCTGTGGCATTCTTTAGAACCTCTTCTCGGATCCTCCATGATCATATCTTTCATGAGCTTCTCACTCACTATGAGTTGTACTAAGCCTCTACAACAGCAAGTCCTCCCTACTGCCACTTACCTCACCAATCCCCTCTCTGGATTTGGTCTTTTGGCAAGCACTGGTTCACAATATCTAGAACCTCTTAAGCACTCTCTTCTGCTCTCTCTAGGATTATATCCTTAACTCACCTTCTCTTGAGAACACTTCAGTTGTTTTCCTTATCCAACCTTTTCCTGGAATATCAGGTTCACTACCATCATCATCAAAATCTTTGTCTTCACCCTGTCTGCAACCATAATTTTGCAATCACAATTTTAAATCAGATTAAATTTATCTCACCTTCAAGATATCTGCATGATCTTGTTCTCTTCATTCACTTGTACTTTGAATGTACTGCCTATATTCACTTCTGCAAATGCCTGTTCACTTCAATTATGTGTATCTGCTACTTTATCAGATTTAAAATCTGACCTCCTCTTTCCTCATCACACATGCATTCAGATTTAATTAAAAAAATATTTAATTCTCAAACAGAGCTTTTCCTGCTTTGATACCACTGGATAGCAGCTCAAGGCTGCAATACCCACATTCTCACCTTCATTGTGTATAGAAATGCATGGTTCATTTCTTAATTAACATAATTCCCAAAACTGGGCAAATATCTAATGCATAAACTTATACCTATGGTTATAAAACCTGAAAAATCAAAATTCCATGTGCGGAAGCTACCTTTCAAAACCATTCGACTCTTAATCAAAGTTTAAACCCCCCGTTTATACCTATGGTTATAAACCATATGATAAAACCCATCTTATGCATATTCTAATGAATATTGAAACTTTGGAATAAAACCATAATATAAACCTTCAATAATATTACATCCGGCCCCACATTTACAAAACATCATATGGATTCCTTTTTCGTAAATAATCCATCCCAAACCGAAAAAGAGGTAAACATATACTGGGGCAATATTATTTCATAGCCTTTAACGAGTTCAAAATGACAAGAGTCTCGGCAATGTTTTCAATTTTTGAGAGTCAAAAGAGAGTTGAAAGATGACTCCAAGGGTGACTTTTTCGTGTTTTTACCAAATCCTGAAAAGTATAAAATACAACTCATTACTTCATCTTTGTCATGTTGAGGACCTGTTGCTACATAAGAAGCACACGTAAAACTCATTTTTCGAGATAAATAGAAAAATAATCGAAAAATATGCTCAAATACCTAATTAGGGTTTTGAAAAGTTTATAAAATGCCAAAAATAGTAAAATTAAATTACTTTTCACTGTTACCTATTATGAGCACATTTTACCCTTTTTTCACTGTGATTTTGTGGGGCTGATAGCTGAAAATCTAGAAGGTCAATCATGAATTTGTCTTTTCCAGGTAAGAGCTCATATCCTTGCCTGCATTTTGATATAATTTTCATTTCTTGCAACCCAATTTTGAGATCTGTAGAGGGGTTTTTGTGTAAATTAGGGCGCAGCGGTCAGCGAGGGTATTGGGCACAGACTCATACCAACCTGCCTTGAATCCAAATGGGTGTGCGCCAACCACGAACACAATTTTAGCTTGTAAATTCAAAAAATTAGTCTGTTTTAAACACTCAAATAGCAAATGATTTGACTAATGATGACCCCATTGATGTTTTCACAGGTGTGAAAGAGAAAAATGGTGATCGAATGGAAGGAAAGAGAACATAGTGAAGAATATGAGAAAACCTTGGGCAATGTGAGATGTAGGGGCGTGCTTAGGGATTGCGGGCTCAAAAAATTCTTCATGGCACCATATCTTCGAGCTCAAGTGGAGCTATTATGGTACTTGATCAGTGTATGGGACATTGATCAAGAACGATTCATAATTCACGACCAGGGACTAGAGATTGAGGTCTCAAATGTTTAATTCATAACTGGATTATCACGGAGGGGGGCAGTACCAATCCTGACAGGTACCCAGCCCACAATGGAAAACATGAGCATGGTAATCGACAGAGTGTGCCGAGTGGCAAGGAAAGGATCCAAGAGCGAGAAGGTGGATATCCAAACCATTTCGGATCTAGCACTAAAAGTAGTGTTGCACACCATCACGCGAGCTGCTGGATCTCAGGCTCTGCATGAGGCCACAAAAACACATTTACTTCTTGCAGTATATTGCATGGTTCCCACTCTCTACAACTGGGCAAAGGCGGTAACGATCAACATGAAACGCCAACTGACGAAATGCAAGAATGGTAAGCTGAAACAGTTCGGCTATGGGTCCATCCTGGTAACATTGATCTTGGAACGGTTACCAATTTTCCAACGTTAGGAAGTGATAGTTCCTACACCACTAGCCCAAGAGCCATGTATGGTCCATTTGGAGGCTTTGATGCCAAGATCAGGAGGCAGTCAACAGATATCCTGGAGACCAGAGCTCTTTGAGTGGCTTCGTGACAACTGATTGTCGTGGAGGACTAGCCCTATTCTGGCACGGACTTTACCAGTGATGCGGATGTCCCACTCCCAGCAGGAGAGGATTGGGATGAAGCGTTGGGTAGGAATCATTTTTTTTATTTTTACGAGTATTATGATTTTTTTGATTATATATGTTCTGATGTTAATCCATGTATTTACATATGTCAGCCCAGAAAGACCTACAGGAATGTCTCCAATAGGACAGAAAATTCCTCGCGATTTTGATGTGGTGACTGGCCCCTCATGGTGAGGGAAGTGAAGAGGCGGAAATCGTATGCAACCTGGAGGGACTCACCAGTAGAATCCCAAACTATGCGAGATTCGATGATGTTCCTCGCGCATACCAGAGACATACTGCAGGGGTTTCGAACTGTGTTCACCGCTTATTGAGGTGGCTTGTACAGGCAATGACATGCTACCATGAGCATCATGCCAACTAGACACCTAGGCTTTTTATTTCTACATATTTTTTGAGAGACATGATGTCTCAGGATGTAACCAAAACGTACATATTTTTTGAACTTACGATGCACGTGGATGCAAATGCTCGATATATATATATATATATATATATACACACACACACACCTATTTTCCTATATGAATCTTGTCATGTGATGATGATATTTTACAAATTATGCAAATGTCTATCTAATACAATATTAGCTACTGTATCATTTAATGCATTCATTTGCCTAGGAATATGTTGATATGTGATGTAATCAAAATGTCTTTCCAGTAAACGAACACGTAAATAAAACCTTAATATTTGAGGATTTCTAACATAATAATGCCCATTAAGATGAAGAACAACAAACTGAGAATCTAGGTTAAAAATCAATGCACGAATGTCGAGATCAATGGCCTCAGTTAAGAGTTCAATGACAACACTATATTTAGCGACATTGTTTGTGGTTCGTCCAAGACAAATACCTTGAAGGTCTATCAACTCACCATTAGGATTATAAATCACCCAGGCTATGGAAGATAGATTCTGGGTACTACGGGAGGCACCATCCGTGAAACCAACATAAGGAGTAATAGACATCTACATAATAAGAAATGACCCAATAAGAAGAAAAATGTTTGCAAATCATACCAAGCCAAAAATGTACAAAAATGTAAAAACACTTATGTACAAAACATGCACGAGAAACTCATGCATACTGTTTTTCGAGATACAACCCATTTCTGGGCTGATCCAAATGATAACATTCATAATAAATAAGCTTATAAGCCCTGTTTTGCAAAACGTGCTTAACAATATAGGGCCCATGCCACATGGGTTGGAATTTACCTACCCCCAGCTTATCGTAAGCTTAGTCGTATAGGAGGACGAGGTCTCCTTCTATAAAGGAACGAGGGGAAACTAACTGGTCGAAATGAGCGTTGACCCACTTCTTCTATGATTCTATGAAAAGAGCAGCAAAGCAGCGAGTTTCATCAAGCCTCTCTAAATATAGAAGACACTCTTCTTCTGGTGAAGTATTAGGCAGCAATTCAACAACTATCTTGAGAGAAGGGATTTCACATTCAATCAGAAGGGTAGCTTCCAGACCATAGACAAGCTGGAATGGAGTGAATTCGGTCGCATCCTTCACTAAGGTTCGGTAAGCCCAAAGAGTTGAAAACAACATGAGATGCTAGTTTGACTTGTGAATCCCAATTGTACGTTGAAGCATAGTGACGAGGAATTTGTTCATGGCTTCAACCTAGCCATTAGCCTAAGGGTAGTATGACGTTGAGCTGTCGTGATGCAGACCCAAATTAGAAGTCAACTCAGCCATCATGTAATGACTAAAATGAGAACCATGATCGGTAACAATGGCTTGAGGGACACCAAAGCTAGTAATGACATGATTGAATAGAAATTGTGCAATTGTCTTACCATCATCTGTAAGTGTAGGCAATGTTTCGGCCCATTTTGTGAAGTAGTCAATGACGACAATAATATAAGCATGCTCCTTGGTCGAGTGAGGATTACACATCATAAAATCAATGCCCCACTTTGCAAAAGGACCAACAATAATGACAAGATGAAGGTGTGAGGGTGGAATGCGCATCTTGCGCTGATAAATCTGGAAATCGTGACACTTACGGAAAACAACAATGCAGTCTTTAAAGATGGTGGGCCAAAATTAGCCAGCACAAAGAATATTCTATGCAGTAGCATATACAGACATGTGACTGCCACAGGCACCACTGTGGCAATCATTAGGGACCTTTTCAGCCTCCTTGAGAGTCAAACACCAGCGGAGAATGGAATCAACTCCGATGCGGTAGCGAGTATCTCCAACTATGCGATAAGGTTGTGAATGATTGCAGATGAATAAATGAGCATCCTTCGTCAACTCATATCGGAAGGTGGAAGTCTAAATATATATGATGATATCACTGTACCAAGGATCAGGGGTGCTAATAAAAAAAAGTGTGTTATTCGGAATGCATTCCTCAGAACCAGATGGAGCAGAATCAGAAGGGAGAGAGCAGATCAGATCAGCGAAGACTAATGACTTCTTTGATTTGGTAGTAGTGAATTCCAAATCAAAATCTTGGAGGATAACAATCCACTTTGAGTATTTTCCCCCAGCAATTGACGAGTGAATATGTAAGTCATAGGGTTGCAATCATAAATCACAGTCATTGTGCACAACAGAATGTAGTGACGAAAATTTTGAACAGCTTGGACAACAGCCAACGCCAACTTCTCGACATGTGCGTAGTGTGTTTCCAGATCGAGAAGATTACGAGACAGATAATAAATGACATGCTTGTCACCAACATCTTCTTCTTGCACCATAACCATGGCAATAGTGCTAAACACGACAACCAAATAGAAGGAGTAATCGTGATGAATATTGGGAGGATGCAATAGAGGAGCATTGACCAATAATGTCTTCAGTGCATCGAATGATTTTTGGGCAATCTCATCCCAAAGGAACAAGACGCCTTGTTTAAGTAATTGTGTAAATCCTTTGGCCTCTTCAGCATAGTTCGGGATAAAACGATGCAGGAAGTTAGCTTTCCCCTGCAGACTCTGCAGCTGATGTAAGGAGGAAGGAGAGGGGAGATTGACAATAGCTTCAACTTTGAGAGGATCGAGAATAATTCTGTCTTTAGATATGATAAACCCTAAGAGTCTACTAGAATCAACACAGAAAACACACTTATGCAGATTGAGCTGAATGTTATAGCATCGACAGTGAATAAATATTTGACGGAGATGATCAGGGTGGTCTTTACGCTTAGAAGAATGAGCCAGAAGGTCATCCAGATAAGGTTGAATAATGCGCTTGATATCATGGAAAGCATATGACATTGCTCTTTGAAATGTAGCCCTAACGTTTTTAAGACCGAAAGGGATATTTTTATAGGAAAAATTACCCCAAGGATAGATAAAGGCGGTCTTTTGTTGATCAGCCAGAAGAATACTAGTCTAGTTATACCCACAAAACCTGTCCATAAGGGAAAATATCTCACTCCCAGCACATTGATCAATGATCTGGTCAATAAAAGGAGTGGGATAATTATCCTTAGGCAAAGCACGGTTGATATCACGGTAACTGACACAAACGCAAATAGTCCCCGCTTCTTATCCATAGGAACAATATTAGAAATCCATTTTGTCAAGGAAATCAGATAGATAAAACCAGCTTTAAGAATTTTTTCAACTTCTCCCATAATAGCAACTGCCTTTCTAGAGTACACAGGATGAAAACACTGGTGAACAGGCTTCACACCAGGATAAGTAGGAATTTTATGCACCACTATACTTGGATCGATGTCGGGAATTTCTTTGTAAGACCAAGTGAAAACATCATGAAACTCGTGGAAGAGACTAGGATAGACCTTGATCTCATCGGGAGAATAGGTCACTCCAATATGGATGTTCTAGACAACCCCCGATTTGATGGAGATGTCAATAGGCATCGTTTGTGTGATGTTTCCCAAGTTACCTTCTGCAAAGACTTCGCGTGTCAGGATGGGCTTTTGAAGCAGAGGAGAAGGAACTTGAGAAGTGAGCTTCTCGGGACAAGCAGACATGGCCCCAAGGCTAGGCATGAAAGAGGAACAATGATGACTTTCATCCCAAGGAGGATCCTCAAGAGACATAGTTTCCATGATGGCCTCATCGAAGGGAAATGTATCATTTAAGGGATCGGCTGAATCCGAATCACCGAGCCAAGGGGATTGAGAATAAGTGTCAAGAGACATACTCAAAGGAGCATGATCAAAGGGTGGAGGATTCGAAGCCGAAATAATTTCACAATAATCAATCTCGATCAGACTTAACGGCTTCGAGTCACCAAATGAATCAATCTATTTAGGTGAAGGGATGATCCATGGATCAGAACACCTGGAGATCATGTTAACCTAAATAGTGTTGGGTGGAGGAAGAGGAAAAATACCCATGAGGGCAGGATATTTGAAAAGACCCAGCCCTATTCTCTCATAAGGTGTAGGAATTTGATCTAATTATGGAACATTTCTCTCAGAAGACAAATACGTGAAAAAGGACAACTGATCGACAGCGATGATCTTTCCTTCGTGTGGAAATTGAAGAACGCAAAAGAGAGTGGACAGAACGTACAACATGGCATGAGTCCAACTGCGACCGAGGAGAAGTTTGTAAGTGAGCTTGGAATCAACGACTTCAACCTCGACGTTAACTGTTTTTCCTTCTAACGTAATAGGTAGACTAGCAAGAACACTGAGAGGGAAATATTCCATTCCATCAAAAGCTTCTAGAGCATTTGGATATGAATTGAGGGTTGGAGAACCGATGGCTTTCTAGTATGCAGATGACATGATGCACGTAGATGCACCCTCACCCACGACCGCTTGATGGATATTATTTCCAGTAATCCCAACTTGGATGATCAGTGCAAGCTGGTGAGGGAGGCACAGGACGAAATTTTCCAAATCGAAAGTGATAAGGCTCGAATCGGCGGGATCAACCCCACCAATGGAAGAAACAAAGCATTTCGTTGAGATGGACAACTATGAAGCACTTCTAATGCAGAGAATATGCAACAAATTAGAGAAATGCGCGGACAAAATAGAGACCACCAGTTCCTTGGATATTAAATGATACCTTGCATAATTTTCCAATTAAACCATTGAGATTCAATACATAATACATAATACATAATACATACATACATACATATATATATATATATATATATATATATATATGTGCAGATCCCACCTGGCAGCGTATGTTATTCAAACAAGCTGCCTGCACCAAAATTCCTCTTTCGAGGATCCCATATCAAACGTGCTCACTTACTTTCGAACCACACTCACACACACCATGCGTAGCTACTTCCATGTCACAGATCAATGCTAGAATTAAACTTGGCACCATGATTGTAATGCCTTGTCACAATCAATTTCAGAGAAAAAAAAAATACTTAATTCATACACAACCAAAATTTTATAATTTACACTTGTTCATTCAACTATACACACCATTCCTACTCTACGGTATCTTTTTTTCTTTTCTGTCCTATTCCATCTCTATGCCTTATTTTCCATCCTCACACAAAGCTTCATATTTATACATAATTGTGGATTAATTTGAATCCATGATTTCCTCCACAAATAACTCAACCAAATCTTAAAATAGCTTTATCCCTCCTTTGACTCAACTAAGTTCTATTTAAGGAGTTCATAATCCCTAAAATATCTATACAACCCAACTCCACTCATATTCTCCATTATGAGAGAATATTTAAAATAAACCTCACACTCATATTTTCCTCTTAATTTATTTAAAATGTACATAATAATAATAATAAAACATCACCCCCTAAATCACCCAAATAAATAATGAAAATTGAGCAAGATTCTCCTGCATTAGACTCCCCATGTAGAAAATTTTCCATAGACTCCTGTCTATGAGGTCTGTCACTTTTCTGTAATAATGCGACAACCACAAGTCTCATTGACTTGCTACCTCCAGGATTCCAAACTCTATTTTTCCGCCGATATTTTAAAGTATCAACTCCATTTTGTAATTCTGCACAGAATTTCCAGAATATTATTTTTAGAACACTATTGAATGTAACTCTTGCTTTTCCATACCACATCATCTTTATTTCAGGAATTACAGACTTGTGTAGAAATGTTGATACCCATTCTTCTAGTCTCCAGGCTTTGAAAGAATCTCGAACTGGCTTTACATCAACATCACCAACATCACTCATTCTGTCAACCGGATTCCAATGACCTCTACAACAATTACTTCCGCAAATTCTTCAGAGTAATTCCTCTTTGCTTGATGCTTTTGTGTTCAGTTGCACTGAATAATCATCTTTCTGAAATGAAGAATAATCAATAACCTCTTCTTGATCACAAATATAGTCATTGATTGCCCCTATAGTAAAATTTTTCTCATCCGGTGTTGTACCTGCATTCATCAACAAATTATTAGTTTTAAAAAGATAAGACTTTTCAGCCTATTTTGATGCTTCAAGCACCAATCTCCCATCATAGACTTTCTGGATTTCAGCAGATCCTCTTTTGAATTTCTGGTTTCTTTCATCCTGCTGGATATATACTGTTGTTTCCTTTATGTCTCTGAGGACATAACTTTCTTGCTGCTCCTGATCTTTCATATCATATTCAAGTACTTTTTGCTCAATTCCTCTAATTTCAACATCATATTTATTTAAGTTGCCTTCTGTACCTACAACCACATTATTAAGTAAAGAGTCAAAGCATTCACTTAACTATATAATCGTTAGAGACATTTCATCCATATCATGCACGGTAACTGCAATCTCTTCTTTATTAGTTTTTTCAAGCTTCATTTCCCCTTTAGGTTCCTTAAGCCATCTTTCCAAGAATTCTATTTCCATGTGAAATATTTCCAGCATTCCATCACAAGCTTCATTCTTAGTTTCACTCTTCTTCTGGAAATCGTCCTGAGTTACCCTATTTTCTGTATTATCACATTGCAAAATTCTTTCATCAATTTCATTAAAAAAATTCATTTGTTTACCTCCTTGGAATATCACTATGGAATTTTCATTATGCTTCTGCTCCATAATAGCTTCAACTGGTTGTCTTACACCAAACAGGAATTCATCTATGAATTCTTTCTACTGCAATAAATCAATACCTTCCTCCTCTTAAAGGCATTCTCCATCATACTTCCCTCAAGAGATTTATTAATCTTTATGACAGTTTCACCAGACTTTTCATCATCTTCTACACATCCTACAAATATACACAAACTATGAGAATTAAAAATACAAGGTTTCATAGCCTCATCTTCTTCCCTTGTCAACATATCCTCAAATTATTCTGAACTATTTCAATAGTCCATGAGATATTTCTGATTATCATCTTCACCCAGAATTTCACCCTGTTCTGGTCCACAAATGGAAACTTCCATTTCCAACTCAGCTTCTCTGAGTTCTTCATGTCTCAATTGCACACTCATCATATGCTCGAGCTTCCTCAAGTCTTCTGTTAATTGCATATTTACCTGTTGATTCCTCTTTTCTTGTAGTCTCTTCCATTTCACTTTCTTCCTCATGGTCCAACCATGTCCCTGGTATTTCTTATTTCTCTGCAAAAATTCCATCAATAACTCAAGGTGAACTACTATCTCATCCTTCTCCCTCTCATATTCTTCATCAGTCAATTGCTTCCATATGTCACTTGCCTTGGCATCTTCCTTCTTCTTTCTTCTATTGTGGTCTTTCTTGGAACCTCTGAAATGACTGTTAATAGTCATCATCTCCTCCTTTGCGAAATTAATTTGTTTACTTATGGATTACATTCAATCCCCTTTTCAGCAAGCCTTCATACTTTCCATCCAACAATGCAAGCTCTCTTCCTGTGCTTGGTATCTTTCGGTTCTCTGTCTTGGAGTCATCTTCTGGGAAACTCTCTTGCTTCTCTTTGCTGCAAACAACAATTGCAGTAATTCTTGCGTTACAATGACCAAACTCTTTGTGTGTCAGGCTCCGCCGATCATGCACCCAATTACATTCAAACCTTTGACTTTATTTAAGACTCTTTTGACTCCAGACTTGACATCAACTCTTCATCTTGGATGAAAAATGCACCCTTTTGTACAATAACTCAATGGTGGACTTTAACTTGACTCAAGCCATACAAATTTCTTCATTTGACCTTGACATAATGTACTAGACTCCTTTTACTTCATGATATACAAATCATTACTTCAACTTTAACACTTAATTATCCCACCTCTTATAACATAAAAATCCATCTTAAATAATTTAATGAGAACTTTATCTCTCTCCTCCAAAAATTCTACTTTATGATGTACATCCCATATAAAAGTAGGATCTTAAATATAGGTTGTGCAAAAATAATTATAAGTCATTTAAAAACAAAGCACCTTTTCCACATAAACAAAATTACCCATTTACCTTTTCAACCCACTCATTCACTTTTTAATGGACTTTATCTTTTTGTTTGGACCATTCATAGCGTCCATCTTCACAATGAAGTTTTTGCTCATGCTTGACCAAAAATTGATGAACGAGTGTCTTATCCTTGTTGTTACACTCTAGAAACTCAACCGAAATGGCAAAGAAACGTGCATCTGGATGTGTTTGAATCTCTTTATCATCAGGTAGAAATTGTCCACCATGTTAACCTCACAACAACCAATTCTCACCGCACGCAATTTTCACAGCAACCAATTCTCACATGCACACACTTAGGTCCTATCGAAGGCCTTTGGGAATAATCCACACTCTTAATCAATCAAAGGAAATACCTTTCAGTCATTGTTGAATTGTTGAAGACACTAAATATATTATACTTTGGCCTATTTAGGACACCCCATTGTTTGTATTCAATTCACAATTTGCAGAAATTATCGACTCGCAGAAAATTTTCAACGCAGATCTCCACACTTGTTGCATCCATTTAAATATCCAACAATTTATTAATAAACAATGTACATATACCTTTTAGAATCTTGATACTATGCACATATACCTTTCTGTGGAGTCTGCAATCAACCCTTTATGCTTGATTAAAATAGTGGTAAAATCCATGATTTGAAAACCCGCGCTCCATCTACTCTTCACATATTTCAACTGCAACACAACAACTTAGACTCCAAATGCTTCTATTCTCCACTTCTCAAAGGCTACGTGGTAGTGAAGGCTTGGATAGTATACTTTGTCCTTCCATTGGCACAACCAACATTTTTCCCAGAAACGCCTTTACTGCCCATTGCAAAGTGGACCGCAACTTATCCAATCTCCAAAATAGCAACACGTTACTCAAATTCCACTTGCTGGAAGCAAAAAAAAGGAATGATGTATTTCCCACAAACACATTAAATTTTCCAACAACTCACCTCTCATGGTCACGAGCCTTGCAACAGTTTCACACAGTTGAATTGGCATGAGGTGGCTCAATAAGCGAAGCCAACCTCCTTGATGGTATAAAAACCAAGCCTCCACAACCTATTTTTGATGATCAAGTTCTCCCTTAATACAAATTTCAGCTCCACATCATCGCAGATCCTCAACAACATTTCCTGCATCGAACAACTGCCATTTCCACCAAGATTGAATCTCATGTGCCATTGCATTCACCTGAACACCTCATTTCTGTGTCCAGTGATGAGCTCCAACACTTTCAACAATCAAAGGAAAATTTGTCTACTCTCTGCCTTCAATGAGGACTTATAGCTTCTTGTGTACACGGTACGAGGAACATACCAACGATTATAAACCTGATAAAGATGTCCAGGGGGATTCAAAAGCCTAATCTACGCCTCTATGTCATGCATTTTGTGGAGTTGTCAGAGAGGTCTTTTGCAATCATGATGGTTCACAAGGCCAGGAGAAACGGGGTCCCCTTCTGGAACTGCAACTGTCACCAACAAGATCAGTTAGTGGTTGTGTTCAAGGCGTATGGGAAATTGAGCAAGGTAATTTTGAAACCCATGGTTGGCATTTCTCTGATCCAGGATATGCACGAGGACATCTGCAACATTGTGGATCATAAGTGGATTTCCATGATCATACTCCCCTTCCACAAATACCAGCATGTGGATGGCATCCTAGAATCTATGAGCCCGGGATTTGGGAGTGTGATGCAAAGGGTGTTTAAGCACGCACCATGTTCGGTGGCTATCCTGGTGGACAGGGTTTGACTGGGGTCTTAGTCCCAGCACTTGCTTCAAATTAAACCATTGAGATTCAATACACAATATACATACATACACACACACACACACACACACACACACACACATATATATGTTTCAGATCAAGGGGCTGACTGGGGTCTTAGTCCCAGCACGTGCTTCAAATTAAACCACTGAGATTCAATACAAAATATACATACATACATACACACACACACACACACACACACACACACACACACACACACACACATATATATGTTGCAGATCACACAACGCATATATTTTGACAATACTATATGCACCGAAATTCCTCTTTCGAGGATCCCATATAAAACCTGCTCACTTACCATTGAACCACACTCACACACACCATGCATAGCTACTTCCCTGTCACAGATCAATGCTAGAATTCAACTTGGCACCATGATTGTAATGCCCTGTCACAATCAATTTCAGAGAAAAAAAAATACTTAATTCATACACAACCAAAATATTATAATTTACACTTGTTCATTCAACTATACACACCATTCCTACTCTACGGTCTCTTTTTTTCTTTTTTGTCCTATTCCATATCTATGCCTTATTTTCCATCCTCACACAAAGCTTCATATTTATACATAATTGTGGATTAATTTTAATCCATGATTTCCTCCACAAATAACTCAACCAAATCTTAAAATAGCTTTATCCCTCCTTTGACTCAACTAAGTTCTATTTAAGGAATTCATAATCCCTAAAATATCTATACAACCCAACTCCACTCATATTCTCCATTATGAGAGAATATTTACAATAAACCTCACACTCAGATTTTCCTCTTAATTTATTTGAAATGTACATAACAATAATAAAAAAACATCACCCCCTAAATCACCCAAATAAATAATGAAAATTGAGCAGGATGCTCCTGCATCAACTTCCAATGCAGACATAGAAGATGACGCCTGAGCCAAATCCTCAACAATACTGTAATGCTGAGAAACACAGGCGTTAGGGTTGTAAGAAGACTTACGGAGTACACCTTTGGAAGGTGGTCGTATAATAGGCTTAGTACTAGGCCTTTCAATCTCAAGAGGGCAAGAAGCAGGCGAGGGAGGAGGACCATCAATGACTTCATTCACAGCTGCTTGATACGGTTAGTTATGATCTTTCGGTCAAGTAGAAATAGAAACGGATGCAAGACCATTTATCATGAAAACCTGAAAGCCAAAATGGGTAGAGGATTGTGGTTGCTCTACCAACTGAGTCTATTGTGATGGAAATGGTTCTTTGAGAACCGTTAGAGTGCCTTGGGTGCCTTTGAGCAAGCAACTCACCTCGGCCCGTTGGGGATAGTCCTTAGTGTAATGCTCTTCGTCAAAAATCAAACAAGGGTACTTCGGTTTCCGTTGCGAACAATCATCATCACGAGATTTTTGAGAATCCTGTTTTGGGGTATCGACTTTGGCCTTACCTTTACGCTTATTTTTACCCTTGGAAGTTTTATCCATCGGATTGGACTAGACGACATTCACTTCCGCAATTTTACCAGAATTTGTGAGTGGCTTAGAAGCAGTATCATTGGAAAGAGTAGTTTTTTTCTTCGCAATATTTGAAGAGGAAGACTTCCGAGAAGTCTGAGACACGGAATCAATGCTACCGTCGATGGATGGAGTTGCCAGTGCTTTAGAAGTTCCAAATCGAGTGGAATCAGGAAAGAGTTCATACAACGTGCTGGACTGAGAGTACACGAGATCAAGGTATTGGGCAGGAGCAATGGCTTGTTCCTCAGTAACACATGCCCCCATAGCAATGTCCTTAGCAATCGGAGAAACGAAAGAGGTCGTGAACCAATTAGTTAGAAGTTGATCAGGAATCTCAAATTTGATCAAGTGACGACGATGTCTCCATTCATGAATATGATCGAAGATATGAGTAGCTCGATCTTGCTTCAAGGATGTGAGGAGGTGTGTCCCAGTTTCATATCGAACTGGTAACTAAAAGTGCGTGAGAAATTCCATGGCTAAAGAGTTGAAATCTTGGAAGACGTCGTGAGATAATTCAATGTACCACTTGGCGGCGGCACCAGTGGGAGTCCATTTGAAAATACAGAGTCAAATGGAATCGTCAACCCAAGAGTTAGATGAACACCAAAGGTGGTATGTTATAATATGCGCTTGGGGTTCTTCTCCGGACTTTCCCTCAAACTTGGTACAATCGCCAGGAATTTTAGTCAAAATTGGAGGCCAATACAGGTTATGAAGGATAGGATCATTCGTCAACTTCGACACATCGGGCAGTTCCAATGTCATAAGGAAAGGTAATTGAGGATTGAAAGGCATTGTAGGTCGTTGATAAAGGCTAGCATTAGGATACCACCCAGGTTGAGAGAAATTATTCCCCCATATGTTTTTTCCTGGAGGATTCTGTCCATAGGGGTTATAAGCCTGATAATTCTGCCCATACATGGGTTGAGGACCACGGTATTGATTTTGAGCATACCATTGAGGTCCTGTCTGAGCAACATATGGATTTTTTTATGGAATTTAAGCATTTTATTGAGGTATATTATACACCATTTGGGATTGAATTTGAGGAACATAAGTAATGCTTTGGGGCCCACTATATACCATTTGAGATTGACCTTAAGGAATATAAGTGGTGCCTTGAGGCTGAACGAGTTATCCCTAAGGTGCAGGTTGACTCGGATACTGAGGTTGGGCAGGTTGTCCCTGCGGAGAAGGTTGGCATAGATACTGTGAGCCACTGGGTTTCCCTTGTGGAAAAGGTTGGCCCAATGGTTGGGATGGGCCAAGTTGCCCCTGAAAACCAGGTTGACCATACGGAAGACCATGGGGTTATCCTTGTTGTACAAAATTTTGGCCTTGCTGAATGTAAGGTTGATATTGTTGCACAAAAGGTTGTCCCTGTGGTGGATAGATTTGCCCCTCGGGAACATAAGATGCTCCCTGTTGAACATGAGATCGACTAGAAGGACCGTAGGGTTGTCCTTGTTGGACAGAAGGTTTTCCTTGTAAGGGTTGTCCTTGCGGACCGTAAGGTTGTCCCTGTGGACCTGAGGGTTGTCCCTGTTGGACCGAAGGTTGTCCCTGGAAGGGTTGTCCTTATGGACCAGAGGGTTTTCCCTATAGGTAAATGGTTTGATTGGGATCAACTGGAGGAAAATAGACATTATATCGTACATGTCAAAATGATGTGGATGATTACCAGAAGTTTGCGGCTGCTGAGAACCCTGAGGGGTAGAGTTTTGTTGTTGAGGACCCTAAGAGGCATAATATTGTTGTTGAATGGCCAACATATACTCATCGAATGTGTAACCGCTAGGAATGGAAGTAGAAGCCATAGGCGCATTACTAGTAGATTGGGTTCCTACAACGTGAGGTTGTGATCCACTCATGATGAGCCTAATAGGTATCATGGGATTGAAATAAATGGACCTACGAACTGTAGAAGACGCTGATGACGACTGAGTCGTACTAACAATCCGTGCAGACGAAGCCACACAAATAGTGGGCCGGACAGGAACGGACGTAACAATCGTCGATGTCATGGGAGTCGAGGGTATCAGACAACCGAGACAACCGAGCTTCCCGAGGGAGTCGGTGTATCAGACCATATTGGGTTCTGATACAACGATGCAACGCCAAAAATGATCTGACCCAAAGTACAATAATCGCGCAGAAGAGATACCGGTTTTGAGGAAGGTTGACCTGAGATAGAGGGAAAGTTCTCGGGAGGGAACTGATGGTCCCTTGTAGAGACATAAATCTCTTCACTACTGATGGGACTCGAAGAATCCATGTTAGATGAAGCCATTTGATCATTGAATAGACAGTATTCGTAGGTAATTGATTTTATAACATTGAAACAAACTCCACTGTTGCATGTTTTAAGAGTCAAGAAACAGGAAAAAGATCACTCTAGTCACTTTCAGGTTGAAACAAGCGTGAAAGGACAAGTGCTCGAGGATATTTTCAATTTTAGAGTCACGAAAAGACCAAAATGACTACTCAGGAAATCTAAGCAAGGGGGTGTGCCAAGTTTTCGTGAACTGCAATATACACCTTGGTGATCAAATGAAAGAGAAATGACCAAGGACTTGACATACGTGTAGGCAGTCTCCCCGAATGTTGTGTTTGGTGTATCACGGTTATAGGGCAGCAGACTTGGCTTCCTATGGATAAAGGATTTCAACCTATGAGGATCTCCCTTTATATACGCGATGGTACAAGGAGTACAAGTATGTATTAGTGCTGTCTAAAGCCAGATGGAAAATGACAGCTACAAGGTTTAATGACGCCAGAACATGTCAATAGCCTAGACCTCTAAAATATGTGTGTTATGTTTCAATGCTTCCTTAGGATGATTGAATTCATTTTAAAGTTGATCTTGAATTAATGTTGCGATTTCAAGGCCTTACTGAATGTGATCTCGAATTCTTAATGCACAACTACATGCAAAAGAAAATCATTTCCATTCAATGAATGCTATCTAAGATAAGGATAGTAGTCTCTAACAAAGAAACAATCAATTGAATACAAGAGAATGTTCCCTAATGCATCTAAGACAACCAAAGCAGAAAACAAAAAGCTCTTTCCTTGTTCACAATAGGCTATTAATGCAAAAGAAAATCATTTCCATTCAATGAATGCTAGCTAAGATAAGGATAGTAGTCTCTAACAAAACAACAATCAATTGAATACAAGAGAATTTTCCCTAATGCATCTAAGACAACCAAAGCAGAAAACGAAAACCTCTTTCCTTGTTCACAAAAGGCTACTAATGCAAAAGAACATTTTCCATTTTCAATCTAAGAGAAAGAATGCAAATTTTGTCTTTTTGGATGAATGAGAAGCAAAATGCACTATTACACTAAAAAGAAAAATGAACACTAATTTTGAGCAATTCGAATGAAACGATCAAAGAGATCAATCCAAAACAAATTTCAAACACACTAAAAAACAGAGATGCACTCCTTCAAGCAAAGAGGGCTTTCGAACTGGTTTAGCGAGCAATGTAATTTATGCTCAAGGTGACAAATGGAGAGTTAAATGAAATCTATGACAACCATTCAAAAAACCAAAGACACGAAGAAACGAAAGGAAAAATAAAACAATCAGTCAATGAACTGAAACGACAAAGACCAAACGGACTCGAACTCAACTCAGAAGGCTCAGTGAGGAGAGAACCGAACAAGTGGCACAAGGCACCTAGAAACCCTAGGATAAAAAACTCCACTGATAAGATGAGGGGCAAACAGCTAAGAAGGACAAGACAAGAAGGTCAAAACAATCTCAGTGGACCAATTGAAAGATAAAAATCCAATCTAGAGGCAAGAAATACTAACAAAACTTAGAAAAGAGGCTAAACTTCAATCCTACAGGATTCAACGCATCTATTTAGCTATAATCTACGCTAAACAAGGGTTGGCGCACCAGTGACAAAAGCAACAAGCGCCAATCGAAGTGACTATTCAAGCAAAAGCAGCGTCTAGCTAGAAAACCATGGGAAAAAATAAAAACCACTAAGAAGAGGTCAGAATCGACACTCTAGGACTGAACAGGATGGCTGAAAATAGTTAGAAAGGTCAAAAAAAGCAGAAAAATGATGAAATGACCAAAGTCAACTCGACAAGAAAAACACTAGAGGAACAACGAGAGACGAAAAAACATACTGGTCCATAGCAGAGTCACCAACTTGTTGTGTAGGTAAATCCCCTCTACGGACAGAGGTGATCCCTCTATCCCTAGGGTGGGTCTAGCAGTAAGAGGACATGCTAATCCTTCGAATTCCTTGTTTATGAATGAAACTGAGTCGAGATAGATGACCTACCTTTATTCGAACGTATTTGTCATAGCTGTGGCAACAGTCTCCTGATCTTCGTCTTGACACACGCTGCACAAGGATCATAGCAATAATAGCATATGAAAACATACTTGCATCCATAACTATTTAATTGGTCAAGGAGAATTAAACACATTACACAAGATTAAACATATCAAACTCAAAACGGGAACCAAAACACGAGTCATGTATTAATAAGTAGAGATAAAGAGTTTACAACCAAAAGAGCCTTGATGTTGCAACCTCCTTCAAAGGGTCCACTCAAACGCGTATCAAGAATTCATCAAGGAATTAGACTTGGCGAGGCAGTAGGCCTAGAATCTCTCTCGACAATGGATTCCTCTCTGCTCTATTTCACACCAGCTATAGTGAGGATTGTTCAACTAGCTACAACTATGTGAGAAGGGTTTATTTATAGGAGAGGAGGAGGAGGTTTGGGATCCCTCATAAGGTGGAAGGGAGACCTTATCCTTTGGGGAGTTTCTCAAATGTAGGAAACAAGAAGCCAAAGGAAGGTGTTCGATGTTATTCAGTCGAAAAAACCATGCTAACTTCGCTCACGAAGTGGTTGGGAATGGAAACTTTGCTTCTATTTTAAAAATCTTTCCAAAAATAGCTCGGCGTGAGCAATCCACTAAGACAGAGCACCAATGGGCACGAGGCACAGTGTTAATTTTTGTATGGGCATGAGGCCATAACTGCCTACCAGCACCAACCCAAAATAATATGTTTTTGAGAGTCTACTACAAGAATAGTCAACAGAGAAAATGTTCTTCTCATGCTAAGGGATGTATTGACACTTTTTTCAAGGTATGACAATACAAAGAAGTCACTGAAATGGTCATCCAATGTGTGGGATGGGGATTGCAGGGATGGTGAAAAAATATTGTGTAACACACTGCCTCCTCTGTTCGATGTCCATTTTCGTTATGGTGGATCTGTAAACGATGGTACACACCATGAAGCATGCCCCATGCATTGTGATGCTCTCACTCCGTTTTCAAATTTCAAATTAAGCACCAAAATCAATTTTTGAAATAAAGAGGGAAATAAGAGCTCTCGTCTTAGTATTTCTTGTTGGACCTGTAGCTCTTGGAGCGAGCAGAGGAATAATTCATTTCTAGTTGGAACTATAGCTCTTGGAGTGAGTGGATGCATCATTCGAAGGGTTCCTTATGAGTCTTTATGCACCTACGCAGAGAGTTTTTTTCCAGAAATATTCCAGATAATAGAGGTAAAATTGTGTTCTTTTTATGATTTTTCTTATTTTCACGGTTAGTCTTTAGGCTAATCATTTGATGTTTAAATAATTATATGGAAATCATTAGTTGTTTAATTAATTAGATGCATAACCTATGCCTTTGCGTAATTTTTTGAAGAGTTGAGCCGCTCTAGTAATGTCCAAGAATTAACCACATTAATCCACGACTTAGAAGGGGCAAACAATATGAGCACAATTCAATTATGGAGAGCGCAGAGTAACCTAGCCACCTGCCTGATTTCGATTAAAATAAGAGTTGAGGAGAGAATGGAATTGAAGTGATCAAATAATTTTTGAATTTCTTAAAACTTCTTGTGTTCACAATTTTTTTTTAAATATGATATACTATTTACATCATGGTTGGAGTGACATGTATTTGTGATGGGTTGATTGAAATGATATCATTAATCTTGATATGGGTTGATGGCTCATCTTTATCTTCGTTTTGGTTGATCGAGAGGATGAGATTAATTTTTAAGATCTGATTTTTTTTATATTTTTATATTTTTTAAGATCTGAATTTTTTTATATTTTTATAAAGATTTTATAAACTAATCGATGATATTATTTATTTTATAAAAATATCAATTATTTTTATTAAATTTGGTTTAATGATGGCATGTTTTAAAGTTTTGGGTTAGATTTTATAAAAAAATTACTTAAATCGTGAGTTTAATTATTTAAAATATATTTTTGAATATATAAAAATAAATTTAGATGAAACAATCAAATTTGTAATTTGTAATTTCAATAGATTTTTTTATTGAATTTGACACAAATTCAATAAAAAAAATAATGTCTAAAATTTAAATAAATTAATAATTATAATAAATAATTTTGATATAGTTATAATCTATTCAACATTATATATGGGAAAAATGCAATAAATACATAAAAATGCAACAAATATCAATTTTTCATTAAAATTGGTAATTCATTTTATAATTCATTTTATAGAAATGTACAAATATTTAAGAAGGTGGTTGAGTTTCAAACTACATGGGCATGAGAAATAGGTTGAAGTTAGCATATATTCTTATATTGTGGTTTATGAAGAACATTTACTTTTTTCATATTTGTATTTTAAGTAAAATTTATTATTTTTTTTATAAGAATATATATTATCTTATTATGTTATTGAATAACATAAATATGGTTATATAAAGAAATAATGAATGCTAGATGTATCTCAACTTACTACATAATTCAAAATCAATGTCAAAACTTGTTGAACCCTTAGTTAAACTGAGAGGGGGGGGTGAATCGGTTTAACACATTCATGGACTTTTTAAAAATTTTCCATTAAAACTTATTTACACCTTCATTTCATGTTCAACTCAATATGTGAGTAATCTTAGAATGTGAGCAGCAAGTATTAAGATAATGTAACAGTAGACTTAATATGAGAGTAGCAAGTATTAAGCAGATTAGATAAACCATATCAACACATAAACATCATGCATAGAGACACCATATATAAGTGGAAACGCATAAAGGGAGAAAACCACATATTATTATTGTTTTGATGCAAAGGAAAGCTCCAACTCCTTTTCACCACTGATTTTCTGTAGGCACCGACCTACAGGAGGCTCCTACCTCAATTCTGCAAGCTACAACTTGCAAGGAAGCTCTAAAAACCATCAATTTTCTATAGGCACCAACCTACAGGAGGCTCCAACCTCGGTCAGCTACAACTGACATCTATCAAGCTACAACTTGATAGGGAAGCTCCAACTTCCTCACTCTTTCAAAAGAAAACATTTGTTGATTTACCTTGGATATCAGCTCTATTCTGTACCTTCTTTACTGATGTCCTCCAGTCTTCATATATGTCCTGTATCATCTATGCATCTTCTCAAATTCTCTATCAGCTCCTCCTTCTTCTTATCCTCTCTGCCTCAACTCTGCATTCTCTAACCTCTTTATGCATATCTATGAGATATTATTTATAGAGATTTCCTTATGACTATTATCATTCCTCAGGGAATTTGAAATGGACAACCATGCCTCTTTTTCTTCTGCCTTCTCATTTCTTTTACCAGCTCATTCAGAAAAAATATAACCATATGTACTAATTTCAATATTACAGTGGTATTTTTGCTTTCCTTCGGAGACTTGCCAATGCATCACAAACAATATAAAATCAATTAAGGCATTTTACATTCACATTTTCAGTTACATTTATAAATTTCACTCAGCCCTTTTTCTGGCCTTTGGCTTTGCTGGTTTTGTCTTTTCTACTACTGTTAAGTAACTGTCCTGCATACCTTTGTTTACTGCAACTCTGTGCACCTATGCATGTACACCTGTCAACTGCAATTGTGTATCTGCTACATATATGCATGTTTTACAAGTTTAGCTCCCCAATAACTCTCAAACTCTCATTGTATATAAAACTACCTCTTCATTCGTTTGTCTTGGACTAATAATTAAAACAAATGTGTGAGGAAGGTTTTCTTTTTACATCTGCTGGTTATCAAAATCATTTAACCCCGTTACATTCTCTGATCTGGGAAATTTTTTTTTCTCTCTGTGCATATAGAGATGCACCTCCAATTTTTCTATGGTTATAAATCCATACAACCGATTACACAACGGAACTTTACTTTTCCTTTCGTGGTAAAACCCATATGGTAAGGCCCATCGCGTATCCCAAATGATCTTTAACTTTATATATGACTATGCAACAATATATGTATATCGGGCCCACACTATATTCACATTTATATTTCGACAAGAAATTCTTTTAAGCACCCCTAATATGGTTTCATGTGCGAAATCCAATCAACTCTTGATCTGGGTAATTTTCGTGAATGTGTAGAACACTACCTTTAATCCTCAAGACTATCATTGTCATTCCACTATCAATTAATTCATTTGTGGAAGCTCCTCAAAATTGAAAATCACCCTAATAACTTTAACCGTGACTATCAATTATCATTCAAAGGCCACCGTCCACCTTCCACCTTCTTTCCTCTAAACGCCCTTCCTCTATTCCCAATTTTAACCCTTTTTAATTTGTTACTCTCCCCTTCCCTTCCCTTCCCTCCACTCCCCCTCCCCCCTCTTTATATATGTTCCTTCTTTTTTAATTTACATTTCTCTACCCTTTGACTATTCTACATTTTAATCAAATTAATTTTTCCTTTCCCCCCCTCTTCAATTTTGATGGTTAAATTTTTTCCCCTTTATTATTTTTATCATTAGTTCTATTTATTTATATTCTAGTCTATATTTCTCCCTATATCTTATGAAACTATAGTTCCTAATTTGATTATTTAAATCATCCTATAAATTTAAAATTTAAAATTTCTCTATCTCCACTTCCCTTTCTTCTACTTTGGTCTTTTTAACTTACACCCCTTTTTTCATTAAAACTATCTATTTTAATCTTTCTTTCCTAATTTAAATCATCCATTTAAATTTATAATAAAATTTTAATAATTTTATCATAACCCCAATCATAATTTGCTCAAATTATGTATTTTAATTTGTTTATAAAAATTAAATTAATCCATTTCTTTGACTTAATTAAATTATCAATGTTTCATTTTATTTTTCTAACGACTAGTTCATTTTATTTCATTATTTTATATTAAATTAATTCTTAATTTCATTCATCTCATGGACTTAGTCAATTTATTTCCTCAAATCTCTAATGACTAATAACTTAATTTTAATAATTTTTAATAATTTTAATTTTGAATCCAATTAACTTCATATTTCTCTTGGACTTTGTTATAATATTTAATAGCTAGAATATTCCTTATTTATATACTTCGGGTCTTCTAAGCCTCTTCCTTTCGGTGAAGTTTTCACCCGAAACGTCAAGCCCTTCAATCAAAATACAAAGTTTTCCAGAAATTCTCAGTAACAATATTTAAAATTCAAAAGATATAAATATCAATATTAAAAAAGAAATAACATTATCACTTACATTTATATGCAAATCCATATCATACTTTTTAAAATACTATAAATAATATATTTATATTTACAATATTTTCACTCATTTAAAAATCACAATGAAATGTAATTATTTTTTATTAATTATTTTATACAATTTTTAAATATAAATATGTTTTTTATAAATAAATTTTTTTAATAAATTCTCAAATGTTTATTAGTCACTCTTTGGCAAGGGATTATAGCATTTGTTTCATGTTCACAATGTCTTGACTAGAGAGTTTTTGTGTGTTTGGCTAAAATGCTGAATATTTCTAGTTTTAAATATAATATTTCATGTTTTTTACAAAGAAGTTGTTTTTAGTGGGATATTTTGGACTTTCCCATGTTGGAATCTAGCGGAAATTTTTGAGATGAAATCTTGTATTGTGTTATTCAAGTTGGTTTTTTGACCTTGAAAAACCTCTAAGGCATTTCGATTGTGCAGAGATTACCCATCAAGTTTGTGATTTCAATAAATTCCTGTCAAATTTTAGAGAAATTAGATAAAAAAAATACCAAAAAACTTTCAAAAAATCTCACTAAAGACAACTCCTTTCACAAATAATAACATCCACATTTAAACCAAAAAAATAAAACTTTCATTACATAAAAACAAAAAATAATTATTAATTTTGTTCCATAAATACAAATTTAAAATTCATATATTGAGCAATTATATTATTATAACTGTTAAATGTAAAATGAGAAAAGATTATTTACTATTGTTAATAATGATGTGATAACCATTTACATAAGAAAATGAAAATGATTTTGAAAATATGCTTAATACATACATTTACCCAAAATAAAAAATTAACAATATCCACAATATCTATTCACAATAATATCATTCAGGTTTAAACCCTAAAGCATACATTTAATATTTTATTTTTATTGAACTCAAACCTAATATTGATATTGGTGTGGAACTTAATAGCATATAATGTGGTCGTATTGTCCTCAAAGCTAATTTTAAATTTTTTTTTGGGTATGGTTTTCAAAGCTAATATTGATATTAGTGTGGAACTTAATAGCATACTAATGTGGTCATTTAATACACAATAGTTCATTTATTGATATCAATGTGAAACTTAATAGTATAGAACTTGGTCATTTAATACAGAGAGAGTTTAGGTGCCATGTAGGTTAATAAAATTCTTTAATAATTAAAACATGAATTTTCATAACTACTCTAACGACATTTTAATTTTTAATAATTAAAGTTTAAGTTTGTATAATTATAAAGATCATTTATATCAAAACAGAGTGTTTTAGTGCTATTGTTTGTGGAACTGTGAAGTGTTTCATGTGCTCAGTGGGGATGCTGGGATGCTTTTTCAGTAGGTGAATGAAGAATGAAGAATGGGCAAACAGTCCACTGTTCCTATGGAAAAAGAAGTTCCACGTTGCCACTATGAATGCAAACACAAGAGTAATGGCGAGTTGAATATGAAAATCTAAATTGTCTCCTTTTATGTCTATAAACACAATAACTATTGCAATACAATTATTGACTATATGGCTTCAATGGTTGAAATACTTATAGTTGTGTGGACTCTAACATAAATGTTGAGTAGGAGATTTTTTTGCTTACAGAGATAGTGAATGCATTAGAGAAATTTTGAGGTCTAAAATAAGTCTGAAAATAAAAATATATAACCAAAATCAACTTTATATTAACTTATAAGATTCGAGATAATGATGTCAACCATGTTGGATGATTCACCATTTTTTGAGTAACAAGGTAAAATGATTAAAATATAAGAAAATAAAACTATTTTTTCAACTTTTATTTTCAACTTATCTCTTTATGAGGAGTACCCATGTTGCATAATTTTGATGGACTCCGGTATACAAAAAATGAGGAATACATGAAAAAAATCATGTTTTCCATGTAGCAGAGTCTATCGAAAGTATGTAAGATGGGGTACTCCTTGGATGAAGAATTAAATTTCGCAATCTATGACTGGCCTCACTCAAAATTTATGTAAACCATAGGGAGATAAGTTGAAAATACGAGTTGAAAAATAGTTTTTTTTTTTTTCCCCTCTAGAATTGATGATGTAATCTAATCTTATTTTATTATTTCCACTATATTATATAATATTCCTTAGAGGGGCCATTTTAGACCTCAAAATTTCTCTAATGGTTTAGCTCTCATCAACACATATGAAAGGGAATAACATAAATTTGGACCAGATTCTTTTGTCAAATTTAAAAAACTTGTATAATTGTCTTGTGGAATTAGCTTTTGTGTCAAAAGGTGCTTTGATATATGAGTACATTACATGTAGATATATTGTCAGGCTCAGAGGCGTTGCCCAATGTTTTAGAGTTTATGTTAGGTTTTTTGGATCTTGAGTGCAGTAGTGAAAATGATGGTGATTTCTCTGCACACTAACACAATGAACTTCATCTGCACTCTGAAGACTTCACAATACACACAAAAAACTTCCTCTGCACTCCAGAAGACTACGCAGTGTGCACCAAAGGGACCCAAATCACCAAATTAACTCAGAAAAAGGTTTCATCAAAAGGGAAACACATTTATTGATCAAATAGATGACCCAACTAAAATGTGCTCCAAATTACAAATAAAATAATGTGCAAATAAAAAAATGTAATTTACCAAAAAAGAAACTAATAGTAATCTGGTCTACAATGATAAATGGGTGTTATCTCTCTGGAGATGGGAGTGGAAACCTAAAAAGAATACCTGAGGCATAATTTCATGATGACAGGACCAACAAAATGGGGAGGACAATCACATAACTGATGTGAGAAGAGATAGCATGTCGATAGAAGGATCACTTCCATTCACCAAGCCGTGAAATGTAATGGAGGTCGTTAGCATAATTCACACTCCACACAATATGTATTTCTTAAAGTGTTTTCATTAGTAACATTATCAAAAGAATACACTTTTGAATTTATTTTAAATAAATTTGATGCATAGGTATTTTTATAAAACAAAATAAAAAATTGTTTCCTTCTGCATATTAAATATTGGAATATTTTTTAGGCTTTTGCATAAATAATATAACCAGAAATAAGTATTTATGGGTGGAGTGTGGAGGTGCAAAGGAAATTTTTTATTATGCTTCTATCAAACTCCACACAATGTATCAACGTTACTTCCTCCACACAATATATCGATGTTACAGAGCCTCCATCCTACCCACCCCCTCATATCTTTCTCCACGCCCCACACTATGCAAAATGTATCAAGTTTATAGAACCTTGTTAGTTATCGCATCATTGGGTAGACCACTAACAATGTTATTGTCAGTGTTAGAGAAGTCATTGCAAAACATCCCCTACCACAACCCCCTCTCCCCCCCTCCTGCCCACCCACTTACGTAAAGGACTTACTTCCAACATTGTGTCAATGTCAGTGTGAGAGCACTCATCGGCAGAATGACCATTCAAAAAGCTAGTTTTTTTTTTTAATGATTTATCAAGCACTAATCAATACCAAAAACAAATTTCCCTCCACCAAGGGAATTATGTCACATCAAGGCTCGCTCAGCTAGTATAAAATTATAAATAAGATTTCTAGGAATTAGAAAATGAATTTTCAATTTATATAAAATTAGGAATATTTAGCATTTTCTTGATGATTTTGTTAAAATTGCAAAAAATAAACAAAATAATCAAAATTCAACAAACTTTGACAACAGAGTACATGCTATAATCCTTAGCGAAACAGTGACTAATAAATAAATAATAGATACATTCATTACGATAAAATTGTATTGTAAAAAAATACTAATATTTTCATTTTTTAACCATCTTTTTCTTTTCTTTTTTATAGCCATATAACATTAAAAAATGACGAATAAAAAAATTATAAAAACATTAAAAAAGTTTAATAAAAATTATAAAAACAGTGGCAATAACACAGAAACTGTTATGAGTATTAAATTTTAAAAAATAAAAATATTTTCAATTTGATAAATAATTTTTATTTTAAATTTCACAAATATCTTTTTAAATTAATTTTTATGTGTATGAGAAAGGAGTTGTCTTTAGTGTGATTTTTTGGACTTTACAGTGCTAAAATCATATGGAAAAAATTGAGATGAAATCTTGATTTGTGTTATTTAAACTGGTTTTTGGACTGTATATATAGATTCAACACCATAAAAAACTCCTAGACACTTCGATTCACAAGAAAACTTCCAAAAAATCTCAGTAAAGACAACTCCCAAAATAATTATCTCTGTCGACCTTAATGTTATAACGAAAATTGATCACTTCATTTTTAAAGTCGTTCTTACAACTAATACTCCAAGGTATTTAAGTCATGATTCGTCATTTAAAATGACCTCCCATGCATAAAGACTCTGAGTTGACTTGTATTGGGGTTTTCTTTTTTCTTTTTAATTAATTAGGATAATAGGCTCTTTTCTTTTGAATCAGTAGCCCTGAAATTTTCATCAACATCTGTTGTTTAAAAGTGACATCTGTGCACAGTGTCTATTAGTGACATATGTCCACTTTATTAGTAAGCTAAAACTGAACTGTAAGTATTTATGTACCCACATAAAAGCTTTAAGTGCCATTAAATGATGGAGGGTTCCACTCTCCGCTCCACTCCCACGTTGATGGATCGTTGACGGCTTACATGCAGGGAATAACTGCAACTCAGGCCTGCCATGGCCGTGAAAATGTGTTCTGGAAGCGGAGCGGTTTGAACATATCCATTGTAAAGTTCCCCATCTTTGTTTTTGGTAAAATCTTATAATTTACATGCATGAAATTACTGCAACTCATGCATGCCATTTGCTCAACTCAGGCATGCCATTTGCTCGAGGAGAAAACTGGTAGGGTTGTGCATTTTTTGGGTTTGCTAAAAGTTTTACAATATTTTTATTGGATGATCTATCTTACAAGGGAAACCCCCAAAATTCTTGATGGTTCCATATCCGGCCATGAACAAGAAGAGCTAAAAGCCAATGCTGTGCAAAGATATTTCTTCTCAAGGTTGCTTGCATTGAATATTCCAGAGTGGAAGAATACTCTCATGGGCTTTGTAAGTGTCTTGATATGCAACAATTCAAATAGTTTATTCCGTCACTGTGGCAACCATGATTTCTACATGCTATCTAAAAGACATGAACAAGATCGGATCAAAACTAGGAACTTATTGCATTATTTTTATAGCCCTCTAAGTGCATGTATTTGCAGTGAATTTGTTTCAACATTATAACTTTGTAGTGGTGTGCGAGTTTCTAGAAAAAAGGATCCGTCAAAGAATCTTTTAAAAAATTCTTACGTTCGAAGTTGGTTGGTTCGATCTGGACCAAAATTTTAGTGGAGTTGTTTGTTCAAAATTGGCCAAGGAAGCTAATCTGGTAAGTACTCAATCCATTATATTTTTAAAAACAAATTTGTTTAACATTTTTAAAGCCCGACATATATATAACAAATCAATCATTTAACATTGTTAAGGCTTTATATATATATATATATATATATATATATATGGAGGCGAACCTGAATGGTTTCTATTTTGTGGCATTGTTTTGTTTTCAAGCTTTCTTTGGTGTGTATGATGGACATGGAGGTGGTAGAGCTGCCAATTTTGTTGCTAAGAAACTTGGACAAAAGATCATGGATTTGATGTTCAAGTAAGAAAAATAATATTGTGAGATAGAGCAGGTAGTTAAAGCTGGGTACCTAGAAACAAACAAATTTTTTTTGGAGTAGGTAAACTTATAGAGGTTTCAATATTTGAGTGTAGTGTGGGTTCTTATTTTTTGAAGCTTATTGGATTGTTGGACAATTTGGTATTCTAACCATTTGATGCATTAAAAATGCAGACATTTTTTTTAATGATTCTTAATGTTTATTTCAATACTTGACAATTTGGGCAAGGAAATTTCATAGGGTGAAATAGGAAAAAATGATTTTTAAGGATTGAATCTCGTTGAATTACATAAAATCTTTAGGCTTACAATTTTGGAAGTCGTAAGGATTTTCTTGTTATGAATTGAATCTAACTGAGTTATTTGACATGGGGTGTAAGCAGTGGGGCTTGTTGTGTGACTTCCTTAATTAAAAATGGTTTCTTAGTTGTGGCCAATGCTGGTGACTATCGAGCAGTTCCCAGCAGGAATGGTAAGGCTGAATAGATTACCTGTGATCATATACCTAGAAGGTAGGAAGAGAGGATGATGATTGGAAATATATTAAAGACTCAACCAAGACTCAACCAAATTTTAGACATAACATTTAAAGCCCATTAATCTTTTCTTCCATTCTTAAAAGGGTTTACCGAAGAAATTTTGGGGAAGTGACAAGGTGGCTACATGGATATTCAAAGGGGAACTTGACGAGTACAGGGAACCAACTGTATCTAGAATTATAGGAGATTTACATTGAAACAATGGATATCAACAGAACCAGAGATGAGAAAGCTGCCGATCACATCTGACTCTGAATTTTTGATAATGCCATTTTATGGGCAAGGTGTGCTTAAGGTTTTAAAATTGTTTTTTCACTTAAGTATGTTTATTTATTCATTTTTTTCAGCATCCATTCAATTTCAAACCACATGAAGGCTTGTTAATATGGCTTCAAAGTTTGTGCTCTTATGAATTTTCTATGAAGAAACAAAATTCTCAAATAGTGCAAGTGGATTTTTCCAGAACTAACTCTCTGTAATTTTGATTTTGCATACATTCAAAAGGGACAAATCTGGAATTAGGAGCTCATGGAGTTTTTTCTAAACTCACATTTTTATTTTATATTTTGATTTTGCAAGGGGATAATTTAGGAATGTAATGCACATTCTTCATCTAAGATCTTGGAGAGTACGTGGGTTCCCAATAAACATGTATTTGTTTGATCACTGAGTTGCACCAGCTCAAAACCAAAAAAATTGTGTCCGAACTGAAACATTTCTCTATTAATTTTGTATGAAATTTAGTTGAATCTTCTTATTCTTAGGTAGGGCACTTTAGTGATGCACATTCTTCATCTAAATCTTGATGAGAATATGGGTTCCTAGTATTCATTTTAACTTGTATTTGATGGATGCGTGCCCAATGTTAGGTTTCAAATATACAACATGAATTTATTAGCTTCCTGTATTCTGGATTGATTTGTTTTTTATTTTGAGTTGGTGATATTTGAGGCTCAAATGCAATAGATGGCTCCTTGCGAGGTCCGAATAACAACTTACAAGGGGACTTTCATGGTGATTACAATCTATGCCAGCTACTAAAAGTCTTCTATTTAGCCCTACTGATCCTTATGACTTGAAAATTCTTCAAATCACACACAAATTCATTTCCTTATGTTTCATATGAATGCATGCCTAGTGAGACTTAGATCTCAAATGTACACTTTGAGCTTATTAGGTTCCCACATTCAAGATTGGTTTGATTCTGATTTTGACCCAGGGCTCAAATGAAGCAAGTTTCTAGGTTCTCTCCGTGACTTGGATATCTACTCAGAGTATGTTGTGTAACAAAGGCATGATATTGGTGATGATAAGTTGCAATGACTAAGATCCCTCTATTTACCCTTGGTTATCACAATGGCCAGAGAATTCTTCACATTACCTTTTCTGGAAGAAGTGTTCCTGCATATTCACTTAACCAAGCATGCCTTGTAACTCTCACAAAAAAAAAATCTCATTCTTTTGAGTTGGTGAGGCATATGGTTGTAATGCATGACATATAACAACCAATATTATACCATAATTTGAAGGATGCACATCTGACATTTAAGCTTGAAAATCATTGTGCATTGAGAATTTCCTCAAACAAAAAATGAAAACATTTTCAAGTATTGACTTGATGCGGCTCTACATTATTCCTGAAATATATCTAAATTTGTTAAAGTTTTCATCTAAGTAGGTCTATTTCATGTGTCTTGCAACTACAAAAAAACATCTAAAAACATTATTTAGTTTTCCTAAAAGAATATCTAATCACTTTATTTAACCTGCCTTAGTTCTCAACAAACCATCAGTTCTATTTTGGATTTGATAGATAGAATCTCATATAAAGGTCAATACCTACAAAATTACATTCACAATCAATGATATTTCATATTGGTTTTTACCTGTTTTGAGACGAACCTGAATGATTTATATTTTGTGGCATGGTTGTGTTTTCATGCTTTCTTTAGTGTCTATGATGGACATATGTGTTGAGTCTAATGTGATACCTGAGAATCTCAGTAATCATCTGATAAACCATTAACTAAACGATGAGATTAACAATATAGAACTAACTACTAGATTAGATTATTTGTGAGTATATACATCTATGATTTTTACAGTGTATGGTAGCACAAGAGGACATGTATTATTATCTGTTACCTATATTCACATATTCATATCCCTTTCTGGATAATCTAGTGGAGACCATTGCATCATCTATATCATATAAATTTCTAAATTCATAAAAAGGCACTGAATTTAAAATGATCTTTTCACTGTATTATTTCTACATATAAGAGCCAAAAAGTGCTCTAAAACATATTGTTTACCGATGAATAATCCAATTGTTTGATCTGAATACATAGCATGGTCATTGTGATTGTATCTATATATACACAATTATATTTCATATCAAATTAATAGCAATATCAGAGTACTCATTAAATATCTGACCCCATCTAAGGCCTGTTTCCAACCATCACTTTAGAGGATAAACACATATGAATTGAACGAGTTGCATTGTCATGATGCCACAAGCCCATTACAAAAAAATGTAAAAAAAAATAGATATCATCCTCATGTTTTAATGATAGGATACAATTATAAAACTAGTGATAATTAGCCCTAAACTAGATTATATAGAGATTATGGTCCTTGATGAAAATCTCACCCTTTTTGGACTGCCATAAAGCTGATTTAATCAAATAAAAACATATAAGATCGTCTGCGAATTTTTTTTAGCATTGATATTTTCCAATGCACTAACTTCCCAATCTCTCCCAATCCCTGTTATTTGGCACAAACTAGCAATGCAGATTAACTAATTACTCATAGTAAAGGTGTTTTTATTGATGTAGGATCCATTCCCCTTATAAAAATCCATACTATTTTCTCTGGAAGGGGAAAATGATTCAGAGGCTATTAAATCATCATCAAATGTAATCAAATTACATTTGGGTGTTAGTAATTTAAGTTCCAAATCACAATAGTGCAATTTCATAATTTCAAAAGTCATATAAGGAATATGACGACCCACCAGAGACTAATAGGTCAATACCTCACTATTGTCCATTGGATACCCAAATATTCTTGAAAGCTATGATCAAATTAAGTGCAACATTCAACCTAGAGTCTCCAAAATTCCAATGACATGATTTGGATTTTTTTAATATACTTTAATAAGTATATGTTGCCATTTTCAATTTTGGTGATGCAATTTTAATTGAAATTATAATATTTTGTTTTTTATGTTATATTTAAAATATTAAAATAGATTTATCATATTATTTTTAAAAATACTTAAATTATAAAATCTTAATAATTTAAAATTGTTATTTTTTCTTTTAGAATGAAAGATTTTGGTCACCGATAAAGTTACCGAGGACGTGATGGATGTAATTTCCGATGAAATTGTACTATTTTCATTCTTTACCATTTATTTTAAATTTAGAAATGAATTAACAAATTATCAAAAGGAAACTAATTTTTCAATATAAAATCCACCAAAAAATATGACAAAAAAATGATTCATTATACCAGCAAGAAATTTTACATTTTATTTTAAATTTAGAAATGAATTAACAAATGATCAAAATGCAACTAATTATTCCATATAAAAACGAAGAAAAAATATAACAAAAAAAGGATTCATTATACCAGCCGAATTTTTTAAGTTGGATACCCACCCCTAACATCCATATGTATCTATATATATATATATATATATATATATATATATATATATATATATATATATATATATATATATATATATATATATATATATATATTCATTATGTAAAAATATTAAACAAGGCCTTCTCTTGTAGGTAGGTGACCCTTCACAATATGAAGGATTTTCATGTACACTTATTATGACAACTGCATTTAATGATAACTAGTTTTTAACTAGTTAAAAGACATTTTAATTATTTGTTTTAAGAAAAGACTAGAATTATTAATGTTTTGCTGGAAAAGTTATTTTCATCAATGATTAATTATGAATAATAAAAACCAGTTATGGAAAGTGACTCCATAAAAAGTAAAAGCTGATGGTAAATGCTTTCCAAGAACTAGAAGGTGGTTTGGACAGTTGAAAACAGTTAGCTGCTCCTCTAGGGATAAGAGACGGATCCCAGTGAGGAGTAGGGGTTATGTTCATGGGCTAAGGAAGGAGTGGAGATTTCCCTGAGCTGGTAGAGACCAGTGGAAAAACACTCAGTAATTCCTAAATTTTTCTGGCATTTACTGGACTTGGAGTCCTGATGTCACAGGAGAAAACTCTACTATCAACCTGTACCTTACAGTGGAAGCACGGGGGAAGAGCAGGATGTCATTGCTGCTCTTGAAGGTTCGGAGGAACATCAACAGTAGTGCTTTCTGTACAGATAAGTATCTGATTTAATTTCAGTTGAGTGGTGAACTGGAATCCAGTTATGATTTGAGTAACAAAATAATGTAAATTCTTGAATATTGTATTGAAGTGATTATAGACTTGAAAAACAGAGATATAATATATTTATTTTAAGTGAAGAGTAGATATTAATTTTGCTGTGTTTATTTATAAATTTGGAACAACTATTGTTTAAGTTGTGGCAGAGTTGAGATAAAACATTTTAATTTGCTAAGTTAGGAAAGGAATAGAAATTGATCAAGAAAATCATAGGACATATTTAACCTCACTACCGGAATAGAACTGTTGATTCTGGGTAATGGAAGAAACCCATAATACATCCTTCATTCCTCTCTGGCTATACTCGGACATATATCTAGGTAGTCTGATCACCCTATCCTAGAATAAAGTAAAACCTACTTGGGTATAGAATTATTCCATAGTTAATGAAATAAGTAACATCTGGAAGAAGAATATATTAAGTGGAATATTGTAGAACAAACTTGTTATCAGTATATGAACTATATATCTGAGTACTCAACTAAATATATGAGTAATATAGGAAGAAAGTAAATCTGTATGAATATGCTTCCGTAAACATGTTTTAGTGCATTAGAGCATCACTAATCATTTAATATATATATAAAAAACAGTGAAAAACATTTATATACAAATTTACTGAAATGGATAAAACAAGCATACCAGTCGGAGACTCGGCTTATGTTTTTTCTTAAACAAAAACAGAGATTCTATATGACAGAAGAAAATCAGTATAAAATACATCGACCAGAAAGAAAAAAGGTATGATGAATTAAATAGAGTAACCCTTTTTAACTTGTACTAATTATAAGAGCTTAAGAACACCTCTCAGTATAAGTTAAGAAAGAAATGTAAAATGATAGATTACATATCAAAGTAGTGTGAATAAGAGCTTAAAATTCATAAATACACACGAATGGTAATGAGAGGACTCAAATTAAATATTACAATAACTGCCAAACCCCGGCATGGAGAAAATTAATGAGTTCCAGAGTTGCATTACAGAAAGGATAACCACCTAATACTGATAAAATTGCAGCTCAAGAGGTGCGAGAACGATTTAAACCGAGGCCTAAGGAACTGGCCATAATTTAAGGTTTAAAACCTTCCAGATAAGAGGAATATCTATTATACAATAACTCGGATTTAATATATATAAGGCCTAACAGTTAAACCCTTAACCAAACACGATGAAAATACTTCGGTTAGGAAGTGAGTTCCTTAAGAATACTTGTAATAGAAATACGAAATTATTAAAAGGAATTTTGGAGAAATCTGGAAAGCGACTTCGAACTTGACATAGAAAGCTCTACCTTGTTAGCAGTAGAAAGACTAACCTGCGAGCACTAACAAACACGGAACCAAATTTTTGTGAGTAAACAATTAAGGTGCCAAATATCTAACAATAAACAAGATAAATGGAAAGCAATACATATGCAGAATAGTGAGAAGTTAAACCTGAGAAAGAAGTTTTCTCTGTCCCTCCTGAACAAAAAACTAGAAGACATGATAGCATAAAGAATAGAATGTAGTATTACGAACTGTGTAGAGAGATAAAACTTAGATTCGGTAAAACAAACAAGAAAACCATGAAAGCAAATGAATCTATTTTATTTTACTTGACAGTGTAGTGGTGAAACACACGGGATCTCAAAAGCATGGCCATGGCGGATTGAAGACAAACACCACAGAAGATTCTTCACTGTGCATTGCAGAACCTATCCTCCATCGTGAAGCAGAGTTATGAGGTGTTACACCTCCTTTAATCTCACTAGAAAAGATGAAACTCATGGTTATTGCCGAGATGAAAAACCCTCAAACTAGACGCAACAGATCTCGAATGAAGCCGCGGAACAAACCCTCAGAATGGATGAGGCTTCTCGACAAAGACAAATGGAGAAATGGTGGAGTGAATTAGGGATGTTGTGGTAACCAAGACAAATTTCAGCCAGAAATATGGACCCTTGATCTACCAAAAATCGACTGTGAAGATCAAAGCTAGTACCATCGAAAACAACAAAGATTAATGGCAAACTCTACAACTGTCGTAAAATTTTAATGCCAGTACTTACTGCCTTAACTCCCAGATGTGCCAGCTATATTCTCGATAGAATCACCAATGTGGTGGATGTACTTGGTGGGATGGAAAACATTCAATAGCGACATTATAATAGTAAGTTTGGCTAGGGTTAAATAAAACTATATAGAAACCTTAATGCAATGCGTATGAGGTGTCAGAGTAATCCATGGTAATTGGTTTTGTATTTGTAAATTAAAATGCAATCATATAACGAGTAAGGATTAGAGTTTCCAAATAATCTTTAGTTTAGTTATTGTATTATGGGTTAGAATTTGATATGATACATTTGGTTAGAGTCAACATCCTTATGGTAAAAAGTACCATTTTTTTTATATGTACATTACAAGTGGTATCAGAGCATCATTCATATGTTGGGACCCTAAGGGTCAACTAACGATTAAGCTATGTGTATACTGATGCAAAGAATATAATCATAGCAAGAAACATCATGAGAAGGGGAACAATGCAACAACCACATTTGGGGTTCCTATGTTTTGGCAGATTTGGAAATACAAAAAGATAAGACAACATCAAACCACTTTGGGATCTCAAGATCTAGCCCTCCTGGATCCAGAGAGGGATCTCTCTATAAATACAAAGAATGATATATCTTTGAAGCTCAAAATGAGGTATAGGCTAGGTATGAAGCACAAAGGGGGGTTTAAAATGATTTGGTTGGTTGGTTGCTGGGTTGGTCATGAGATCATAGACTTAGAAGGTAATGGGAGGAAAGGAACAAAATAGAAATATGTTTCAGCAAAGAGGATAGGTCAAGAAATTTCCATCCATTGGGCTATGGAGTCATGAAAGCTAATTACATGCAACAGCTAGCCAAAGCCTTCAGAGGGCAAGTCATCTAATACTAAAGGATCTTTTAGATTAGATGGTGAGATGGAACATTAAGGAAAGAAAGTGAAAGAAGGAAAGCAACTCAATTTCTATCTATAGATCAGGTCAGAGGTCATTTAAATCCATACCTGCTTGGACATACTCATGGGAAACTCTCAAAGAGGGACAAAGGGGCAACTTATAGATCGAACCAAAGGTCATTTAACTCTAGGTCAGCTTTAGCATGCTCCAAGGGAAAACAGAGATAAGTTTAACGAAGAGATCTTAGAAAGGTCAGCTAGTTGCACAAGGATCCTAGTGGACAGGGCTAACCCTAATCCCCAGTGTTCCCAAATCTTCCATATTAAACCCAACAAGAGAATCTAAGGACTAATTCCATCCAATTCATACATCAGCTAGCAACGTAAGGAACTACTACACTGGTTAAATTAACTGAGATCAAATCCTTAGAGAACACATTTAGCAGAAAACATTGAAGGCAAGGAGAGCAGAAACATAGGGCACCTAACAAGGGTGAATCCTATGCCAATATTCTAATGCAAGCCATTAGAACATGAAACAACATGTAAATGTAATAAACAGAGTTAGAACAACATCACCAATAGTAATAGACCAGGATCCTGTAAAATGTGCTTTGATTAATTGATGTAAAACCAGTCACATACACTGAGCTCAATAGTTGTTACAATCCAAACTTCTCCTCCTAGCCTACTACATAACAACTACTCTGCTATTCCCTCCCAAGACTATTCTAACAGTCAGAATGAATCCCTCAAACTACAACGGTAGCAGCCGAACAACAACGGCCCAACAACAACCTTTACAATATCTTCCCATGGATTTTATAACAGCAGATGAACTGAGGAGGTAGGTGAGAACTAAATGAAACATTAAATGCAGGAAAGGGAGAGGGGGCCGAAACCCACTCCGTTCTAACTCTCTGCATTTATCTCTGGTATGGCTTAGGTGTTTTGACTGCAGTACTGTGTGGTACATTTGGTGAAATAACAAAGGAAAAATAAAAAATAGTGAGGTCTGCCCTACTTGTGCAACAAATGCTTCTGATCATGTAGGACTGCTGTTGGGGTAGGAAAACTCAAGAACACGATGTATAATAAAAAATGCATGGGAACTTTGTCCTCTTGATGAAGAAAAACATTCCGCTGCTGTAGAAGACCCTGATGGTACGGTTTCTTGTGCATTAAACTTCTGATTGATCTTCGGGGTTTTCAATCTGGTACCTTGCCTTTGAAAAACTAGATTAATCCTTTAAAATCTCCTGTTTAATGCTTTAACTCTTCGATTTCCTTGTTGATTTCTCTTTGCCGCTCCCACAGTTACCTTATGGCTGTGAAAATGTGCTTTTAATGGCTTTGGAGGAGAGTGACAGAATCTGACCCTGTCCTTTGATTACAATCACGTCAAATACTTCCCTTGGCCTTTTCTTCATTAAATGCATTCCTCCGTACACACTGCTCTGCACCCCCCGTCCGTACGCAGATAACCCAGCCATGGCGTTTTCCCGCTTGAAACCCCGCAAACGTTAGAAAGAGCCAAGAAACTACCTAACCAACATGGAGGCGGGATGGAGGAAATGGTCGTGCAGATGATGAAATGGAGGAAAAATCGCAGAGAAATGGCGAAAAATTCTCTGGTGGAGGTTGGTGGTCTACGGAGCAGAATACGAATGAAAAACCTTAAAAAACACGAAATTTTCACAAATATATGTGATGCATGGGATGATGTACGACGAGTGCACGTGGGGGTGAGGTGGTGCGACCGTGCGATGGCCGAGTCTTCAACGGTGGGCCAACAGATCTGGACCGTCGATCGTGGCGGAGATCAACAGTGGTGGATGCATCAGAAGGCGATGGACAGTGGGCCAGGGGTATGGCGGCTATGGTTTAAACCCCGTGCAGCTTCGTTGATTGATGACCGTTGGATGAGGCACCCAAGATCTAACGGCTGATGGGCAGGTGGTTTTGAAACCGTACAGAAGCCATGCGTCAATCGCTGGGGATTGGGGAAAAACTGCCTACCGCTCAAAGGTGGTGCGATGGAAACCAGGCTGTTTTCTGAACACTGCGCGGGTGGGGACCACGAGGGCAGGCAGACTCCAGACCGTCAAATCACAATTTAAATGGAAGGCGATTGCCCTGTCGGGGTTATAACGGGGAAACACGGAAGGTTGCGGGGTCAACGATCACCGTCCGATCAATAAGATCAACGGTCGATGTTGCACCCGATACACATTGGAGATAGGTGCTTTTCAGTGCTGGTAGGTGGTTTCGGCGCTGGATCACGTGGAGGAAGAGGTGCGGGGCTAAGCGGGAAAGGGGCTAGGCCTGATATAATGTTTAAAGTGGGTTTTTGAACCTTTTTATTGCATTTTGAGGCCTATAAAGGGTAACGATAGGAAGGAAAGGGGTATAAAGTTTTAAACAAAGGGAAAAAATGGGATTTAAAGGGGATCTTGGGAGGTTTAGAGGATTAATAGGGGAAAAGAGGGGAGCAAGGGGGATTTTGACAAAGGGAAAAAGGGATGAAAAGGGATATTTTGCAGGGATATAAGGGGTAAATGAAGGCTTTTAGGAGCACAAGATTTTGTAATCAGAGGGTCTTTATAATGGGATTCCAGCAGAGGGGATTACATCATAGGGCAAAGCCTCAGAAGACTTCAAGGATGATGTGTCTCAGGGGAGATGCATTCATTGAAGTCTCAGAAACATTTTAGCCCCCTACTTTGCCTGTCAAAAATTTATGGGGGGCTAACAGTGGCTCCACATGGGGATGGCTTCTTCTTGAAGGAGTCAAGAATTCAGAGGATAAATCTTTGGTGTAGGCCAGGTGCCTGCTGCTTTACACATCCCTTCTTTCTTTGTTAAGCTGCCACAATATGAAGACATTACATCAGCAGAAAAACTTTCCCCAACAAACTACCTACCCTTCCTACCATCCTAGCTTTTTCTTCTGGGTGCATTTGGACTTGCAGACCCTTTACATCATTTATTCATAAATAGAAAATAAACCTATTCTATTTCTACCCTTATTACTCCATGAGACCATATTAGACTGTTGGTCTCATATGCTTCTCTACCTACACTATTATCTGCTAGGATTAGACTGTCTAGCAGATTTCTTCTCTACATTCTAAGACAAAAATTGAAAATAGTCAAGCCAGGATTGGACTGTCTGACTTGCTGGACTTTGCAGGAATTAAAAACAACTAACTACATGCTCATAGGTTGAGCCTTATTTCAGACTTCCTACCTACTCTACTCTACTTGCAAATCTCTGCTGTTCTAGATGATACAATAATGCCAATGCAGCCAATCAAGCAGTAGCAAAAAAGGATATGAGCATTGGCTGCCTGTCAGAGATAACCACAGGGTGTTCTGTATGTGGTTCTTCGAAACTGAGGTCACCATCAGTAGTGACCATTCCTGATGAATCTAGCCCTTGTTAAAGATCAATGCTGGAGTGTTTGGGAAAACTAGGGCCTCCATATATTCTTCCACAGGATCCATGAACCCATGATGTACAAGTTGCTCTTGTAGGCCTACCATGACTGGTAGGCTGTCTTCATCCTGGGCAGCTTTGACTACTGCTTCTTCCACTGCATCCTCAAAGTGGCTCTTGAAAGCCCATTCATCTTCTTCTTGCTCATAAAAAAGCAGTGGACTTTCTTCTTTTTTAGGAGGAGGGAGACTATCCAAAAATGCTCTGGGGTCTCTGAACTGATATGGTTTTTCTTGTGAGTTCAAAATTTCAATCTCAGCTTCATACCTCTCAACTACCAAACCTAGAAACATTTTCTTAAGCACAGGTTGAGTATCGGGAGGTGAGCAGAGAGGGACAATCTTTGGAAGGTCCTCCCATTCAATTTCTGCCAATACCCTTGCTATTCCATTCTGAAACTCTGCTATGAGGCTTGGATGTATATCTGAAAATTTTTCAGAGTCTTCCATTAGCGAAGTGACTGGATATTTGACATGGATGATGTTGTACTGCGACATGGTCTCCCAGTGGAGTCGTGTGTGAAACCACAGATAATCAGTGGCCTGTTGATCACCAGTGGAGTCTTTTAATCATTCAGGAATTGTGGAGTCGCCAGGTGGATGATTTACAATCTTACTGTCCACCACAGTGGTTTACCAAATCAAGGTTGATTGGTCTCTTCCCCAGCGGAGTCGCCATTATGTTGGGGTTCCTATGTTTTGGCAGATTTGGCAATACCAAAAGATAAGACAACATCAAACCACTTTGGGGCCCTAGGATCTAGCCCTCCTGGACCCAGAGAGGGATCTCTCCAATAAAACAAAGAATGGTATATCTTTGAAGCTCAAATTGAGATATTAGGCTAGGTATGAAGCACAAAGGGGGTTTAAAATGATTTGGTTGGTTGGTTGCTGGGTTGGTCATGAGATCATAGACTGAGAAAGTAATGGAAGGAAAGGAACAAAGCAGGAGGATGTTTCAGCAAAGGGGATAGGTCAAGAAAGTGCCATCCATTGGGCTATGGAGTCATGAAAGGTAATTACATGCAACAACTAGCCAAGGCTTTCAGAGGGCAAGTCATCTACACTAAAGGATCTTTTTAGATAGATGATGGAATGGAACATTAAGGAAAGAAAGTGAAAAAAGGAAAACAACCAATTTTCTGTCTATAGATCAGGTCAGAGGTCATTTAACTCCAGACCTGCTTGGACATACTCAAAGGCACCTTTCAAAGGGGGGACAAAGGGGAAAAATAGAGATAGGTTTAACAAAGAGATCTTAGAAAGGCCAGCTGGTTGCACAAGGATCCTAGTGGACAGGGCTAACTCTAATCCCCAGTGTTCCCAAATCTTCCAGCTTAAACCAAACCAGAACATCTAAGAATTAATCCATTCAATTCATACATCAGAGAGCAGGAAATAACATCCACTACACTGGTTAAATTGACTGAAATCAATCCTCAGATACACATATAGCAGAAAACATTGAAGGCAAGGAGAGAAAAAACATAGGGCACCTAACAAGGGTGAATCCTATGCCAATATTCTGATGCGAGCTAGTAGAAAATGAAACAGCATGTAAATGTAATAAACAGAGTTAGAAAAACATCACCAATAGTAATAGACCAGGATCTTGTGAAATGTGCTTTGATTAATTGATGCAAAACCAACACATACACCGCAGCTCAATGGCTAAAATACAATCCAAACTTCTCCTCCTGCACTTTACTACATAACAACTACTCGCTATTCCCTCCCAAGACTGCTTTAACAATTTACATGAATCCTCTAACAACAACGGCCCAGAACAACAACAACCCGCCCGACAAACAACCTTTACAATATTTTCTCATGGATTTTATAACAACAGATGAACTGAGGAGGTGGGTGAGAACCAAATGAAACATTAAACGCAGAAAAGGGAGAGAGGGCCGAAACCCACTCTATTTTAACTCTATGCGTTTATCTCTGGTATGGCTTAGGTGTTTTGACTGTAGTACTGTGTGGTACATTTGGTGAAATAAAAAAGTAAAAATAAGAAATAGTGAGGTCTGCCCTACTTGTGCAACAAATGCTTCTGATCATGTAGGACTACTGTTGGGGTAGGAAACCTCAGGAACACGATGTATAATAAAAACTGCATGGGCACTTTGTCCTCTTGACGAAGAAAAACATTCTGTTGCTGTAGAAGACCCTGGTGGTATAGTTTCCTGTGCATTAAACTTCTGATTGATCTTCGAGGTTTTCAATCTGGTACGTTGCCTCTGAAAAACTGGATTAATCCTTTAAAATCTCTCGTTTAATGCTTTAACTCTTTGATTTCCTTGCTGATTTCTCTTTGCCGCTCCCACAGTTACCCTCAGGCCGTGAACTCTGTGCTTTTAATGGCTCCGGAGGAGAGTGACAGGATTTTGACCCTTTCCTTTGATTACAATCACGTCAAACACTTCCCTGGGCCTTTTCTTCATTAAATGTATCTCTGTACATGACCTGTTCTGCAATTTCTGCCACAGTGACAGAGATAACGAGCCATGGCGGTTTTCCCCACTTGAAACCCTATAAAACAACAAACTTGTCAAGAAATCCATGGACGGGAATGATGGAGGCGGTGTGGATGGAGGAAATGGCCATGCAGATGATGAAATGGAGGAAAAATCGTAGATAAATGGCGAAAAATGCTCTGGTGGAGGTTGGTGGTCTAAGGAGCAGAATACGAATGAAAAACCTTAAAAAAACACAAAATTTTCACAAATATATGTGATGCATGGGATGATGTACGACAGGTGCACGTGGGGGTGACGTGGCGCGATCATGCGATGGTCGGGTCGTCAACGGTGGGTCAACAGATCTAGACCATCGATCGTGGCAGAGATCAACGGCAGTGGATGCGTCGGAGGGTGATGGATGGTGGGCCAAGGGTACGACGGCTATGGTTTAAACCCCACGCAGCTTCGTCAATCGATGACCATTGGATGAGGCGCCCAAGATCTAACGACTGATATGAATATCACTACGCATCCTGTACCGAACGATAACGTGCGATGGGTAGGCAGTTTCGAAACCGTAAAGGAGCCACGCGTCAATCGATGTATGGAATCGCTGGGGATTGGGGAAAAACCACCTACCACTCAAAGGCGATGTGATGGAAACTAGGCTGTTTTCAAAACAGTGCGCGGGTGGGGACCACGGGGGCAGGTAGACTCCGGACCATCAGATCACAATTTAAATGGACGGCGATTGCCCTGTCGGGGTTATAACGGGGAAACACGGAAGGTTGTGGGGTCAACGATCACCGTTCGATCAATAAGATCAATGGTCGATGTTGCACCCGATACACATTGGAGATATGCACTTTTCAGTGCTAGTGGGTGGTTCCGGCGCTGGATCACGTGGAGGAAGAGGTGCGCGGCTAAGAGGGAAAGGGGCTAGGCTTGATATAATTTTTAAAGTGGGCTTTTGAACCTTTTTATTGCATTTTGAGGCCTATAAAGGGTAACGATAGGAAGGAAAGGGGTATAAAAGTTTAAACAAAGGGTGAAAATGGGATTTAAAGGGGATCCTGGGAGTTTTAGAGGGTTAATAGGGGAAAAGAGGGGAGCAAGGGGAACTTGAAAAAGGGGGAAAGGGATGAAAAGGGATATTTTGCAGGGGTACAAGGGGTAAATGAAGGCTTTTAAGAGCACAAGTTTTTGAAATCAAGGTCTTTAGAAAGTAACCGAGGGATTATCAGCGTGTATTCAGAGACTTCAAGGATGATGTGTCTCAGGGGAGATGCATTCATTGAAGTCTCAGAAACATTTTAGCCCCCTACTTTGCTTGTCAAAAATTTATAGGGGGGCTAACACACCGCAAGACACCGAGGAACCCCAAACACAACCAGTAGTGAGCCCTGAGATGTGGGTTCAGTTGAGTGTCGATTAGCACCAGCAAATGAGTAGACTGCTGGAGGAACAAAAGCATCAAACCAGCATACTGTTGAGTACAGTACAGAAACTGCAGGAAGATATGGTGTGAGTTTGTAGTGATAATGAGCGCTTGATGCAAGAGCAAGAAAAGATACTCAAGAGCCTGTCAGAAAACAAAAATCAAGAAATGGAACACCCTAGTGTTGATAGGGACATGCAAGAAGGTGACGAGCGACAAAAAAGGGAACACACCACTGACAGAGTGGAAAGAAGCCCATATCAGTGAAGCAATAAGAACAAAAACTATAATGAAGCAGAATCTGGAAATGTGTCGAATCAACAAGAAGTTAAGAAGCAGAAAGTGGAACTTCAGGGGGAGTTTCGGAAAATAAAACCACCAACATTTGATGGTGAAGCTGAGGAAGTGGCATAGGCATGGTTAATAAACATGAACAAGTATTTCCAGGTGTACGAATAGAGCAACAATATGAAGGCTAGATTGGCCATATATCAGTTAAGGGAGAAAGCCACTCTGTGGTAGGAAGAAGTAAATAACGTTCGCGACATTGAGGAACAAGATGTTACTTGGGAATCGTTCCAGCAATACTTTAAAGACAAGTATTTAACAAAAAATTTATATGATGAGAAAGCTAAAGAGTTCCATGACTTGAAGCTGTGACATATGGCTATGGACGAGTATATCACCAAGTTCAATTTCGTTACGAATGTTTGCACTGATTGCAAAAAAGGCGAAGGTGGAAAATATTTCGGTAGCTTTCCAACATATCCGAAGGAGTGAATTGAACTTGTAAATCCTGTAACCATGGACGAAGCCATTCGTAAGGCACAAATGTGCTAATGCTGGTACTGCAAGTCTAAAAGTGAGGTTGGAAAGTTGGCATCCAAGAAAAGGATAGAAAAGTACCAAACTTCAAAGGAGCTAAAAAAGAAATTAACCAGTCGAGGTTCCGCGCGAAGTTCTCATTTTGGGGAATTTGCGTAAATCATCAAAGAATGTAAGAAATTCTTTCTGAAAATCACATGTAGGGAATTTTTTCCAATGTGTTTCGAACCAGCTAGTGTGGCTCATCATTAGGACAAGATGAGAAATCTGAAACAAAAAACCAGATTAAATAGACAGGAAAGCTCCAACTAGTCGTTAGTAATATAACAACCTAGTTTGACTAAATTTAAAATTCCATCAAATAAATCATCAAAGAACCCACTGCCGTAGAAGAGAAGCCTACAGAGGCATCTAGAAAACCCGAGCAAGGGCAAGTGACCAAGCCACCTCTTACAAAGTTGTGGGTGTGAGGTACACTATTATAAACCGCCCACAACGAGAAAGAAATGACATGCTTTCGTGTAAACCCTGTGGAGGCTTCGTAGGCGACGTGGCGCGAAATATTCCCCGTATCAATGCAACATTGGAGGATCGACAGGCAGATTTTCAACCAACAATGTTTGAGTTGGAAGGTAAATTACTGTCTCAATCTATTTCTATTTTGGTAGACTCAGATGCAAGTCTAAGTTATGTTAGTCCCAAAATAGTGGAAATTTGTAAATTAAAAGGGCAGAAATTAAAAAACCCATGGCTGGTACAGCTAGCCATAGGAGCAAAAAGAAAAGTAACTGCCAAAATTCCAAACTATACATTGGAAATTACAGAAAAACAGTTGAATGTGGACCTGAACATACTGCCATTAGGGTCCTATGATGTTTTACTGGGCATGGATTGGTTAGAAATAACATCAGACCTTAGTGGACTGCAAGGAAAATATTATTTATTACAGAATGAAAGATGGAACACGCAAGGAGATTTAAGGAATCAAGAAGCCACTACAGCTATGTCCAATTACAACATCCCAAATGAATAAATGTATAAGGAAGGGATGCCAGATATATGCTATTTAGGTGGGATATGCTAATTCCAAGGAAAAATCACCTATGATGGAAAACATACCTGTGGTACAAGATTTCATGGATGTTTTTCTAGAAAATATTCCTAGATTACCACCAAGACGAGACATCAATTTTACCATCGAATTAATGCCAGGAACATCACCTGTGTCAAGGGCTTCTTACAGAAAGAGTGTTCTAGAATTAACTGAGTTAAAAATGCAGTTACAAGAACTGCTGGAAAAAGGTTATATTCGTCCAAGTGTGTCCTTGTGGGGAGCACCAGTGTTGTTTGTTAAGAAGAAGGATGAGACCATGCGAATGTGCATGGAATATAGACAGCTTAACAAGTTAACGGTCAAAAATAAATATCCTCTACCAAGGATTGATGACCTATTCATCAGGTGAAGGGGGCCACAGTATTTTTAAAGATAGATTTAAGATATGGATATTACCAGATCCGAATTAAGGATGAAGACATTTACAAGACTGCTTTCCATACCAGGTACGGGCATTATGAATTTGTGGTGTTACATTTTGGGTTAACAAATGCACCAACAACCTTTATGAGGTTAATGCATGGTATATTCCATCATTTCCTAGATAATTTTGTACTTATATTCATAGATGACATTTTAATCTATTCTAATAACCAGGAAGAATATAAGGATTGTACTGGAACTGCTAAGAAAACACCAGTTGTACGCTAAGTTCAACAAGTGTGATTTCTTAAAAACAGAAATCCAGTACATAGGCCATGTTATATCAACAAAAGGGATTGTTGTTGATCCAAAGAAAATCAAGACAATCATGGAATGGTGAGTACCCCAGAATGTGGCAGATATTCGATCCTTGATGGGATTAGTTGGGTATTCTCGGAGGTTTATTGAGGGATTTTCTAGAATTTCTTTTCCCATTACCTCTTTGTAGAGAAAAGGAAAAGTCTTTAAGTGGAATGTTGAGTGTAAAAATAGTTTCGAGAGGTTGAAGCAATTATTGACCACTACACCAGTGTTGAGAGTAGCTGACCCCAATAAAGAGTTCGAATTTTGTACAAATTCTAGTAAAGAGGGTGTTGGGGCAGTTTTGTCTCAAGAAGGCAAAGTAGTGACATACGAATCAAGAAATTTGAAGGAACATGAACAAAGGTACTCAACTTATGATCTAGAATTAACAGCAGTAGTACATGCACTCCGGGTATGGAGACACTACTTGTTGGGTAAGAAATTTGTGTTAAAAATAGATCATAGCAGCCTAACCAGATACTTCAAGCAAGCTGATTTAAACTCCCGAAAGGAAAGGTGGAATGCCTTCCTAAGTGAGTTTGATATGTAAATCCAGCATGTCAAGGGTAAGGAAAATCGGGTGGTTGATGCCTTAAGTAGAAAGCTGCACTGTGTCTATGAGATTTACTATAATCAACTTGAAAGTAAATTCTTAGATCAAGTAAAAGAATAAGAACAAGAAGATCCAGAATATCAATTCCTATGGCAACAAGTGGAAGAGACCAGAAAGCAAGGAAGTACTTCTGAATATGGAGTAAATAATGATCAGATGCTAACCTTTAGAGGAAAGGTGTATGTACCAAATCGTGTGGACCTAAAAGAGCTGATCATGGATGAATACCATAGAAGTAACTATGTGGGTCACCCAGGATACCAAAAAATGTTAACAGTTATTAGGAAAGTATATTTCTGGCCTGGTATGGATAAAAATATTGTTGAATATCTAAATAAATGTTTGGAGTGTCAGCAGGTTAAGGTGGAGCATCGACATCCCGCAGGATTGTTGCAGCCCATACCAGTACTTGAATGGAAGTGGGAAGTCATATCCCTAGACTTCATTATAGTTTTACCGTGATCGAAGAAGCACAATGACTCCATCATGGTGGTAGTTGACATATTGAGTAAATCTGCACATTTTATACTTGTGTAGTCTACTTACAAAACTGTACAGATAGTGGATATTTTTATGAGAGAAATATTCCGGCTACACGACATTCTGAAGATGGTTATCTCAGACATGGATGTTAAGTTTACATCAACAACATTTTGGAAGACTTTTCTTACAGGTTTGGAGACCCAAATAAACTTTAGTACAACTTATCATCCCCAGAAATATGGTTAAATAGAGCGAGTGAACCAAGTGTTGGAAGACATGTTGCGCATGTACATGATGCAGCAGCCAACCAAATGGGAAGAATACTTGCATCTGGTTGAATTTTCTTACAACAATGGTTATCAGGAGTCCCTTAAAATGAGTCCTTTCGAAGCTCTATATGGAAGGCAGTGTCGCACGCCCATAAATTGGAGCAGCCCCGAAACAAAACTAATGTTGGGACCAGAAATGCTTGTTGAAATGGAATCAGAAGTAAAGAAGATAAGGAAAAATTTGAAGGCTGCACAAGATCGACAAAAAATCTATGCAGATAAGAAGAGGACTTATCGGGAATTCAAAGTGGGAGACCATGTGTATGTGAAGATCAAACCCAAGATGAGTACCTTGCAGTGGACCTCTTGTGCCAAGCTGGCTCCGAGGTTCTGTGGATCTTTCCAAATTTTGGAAAGGGTAGGACCTGTGGCCTATCGACTGGCTTTACCCAGTGACATCTGGGTACATAATGTGTTTCATGTGTCCCTATTGAAGCGTTATGTGCATGATTCGAAGAATGTAAGTCATTGGCAGAATATACAGGTAGGATATAATTATAAATCCTAACTTGATATATGATTTCTTTATGAGAATTTTACAAGGAATTTTGATGTTTGCAGGAAGAGTCGGATGGCGAGTTTCTAGTCGAGCTGCAACGCATATTTGACCAGAGGGAAATTATGCTCCAGAAGTGAATCATCACCCAAGTTAAAGTGTCGTGGAAGCACTTCGGCTCAGATGAGGCTACTTGGGAGGACGAAATATTTGTGTGTGAGGATTATCCAGAGCTCTTTTCAAAGCTAGAGTGAAACACTGAGGACGATGTTACTTCCAGGGGAGAAGTTATGAAAAATGCATTTAATGATAACTAGTTAAAAGACATTTTAATTATTTGTTTTAAGAAAAGACTGGAATTATTAATGTTTTTCTGAAAATTTAGTTTCATTAGTGATTAATTATGAATAATAAAAATTAGTTATGGAAAGTGACTCCATAAAAAGTAAAAGCTGATGGTAAATGTTTTCCAAGAACTGGAAGGTGGTTTGGACAGTTGAAAACAATTACCTGCTCCTCTGGGGATAAGATACTGATCCTAGTGAGGAGTAGGGGTTTGTTCATGGGCTAAGGAAGGAGTGGAGATTTTCTTGAACTGGTAGAGACCAGTGGAAAAACACTCAGTAATTCCTGAAGTTTTTTGGCAATGACTGGGCTTGGAATCCTGAGGTCACAATAGAAAACTCTACTGTCAACCTGTACCTTACAGTGGAAGCATGGGGGAAGAGCAAGACGTCATTACCACTCTTGAAGGTTGGGAGGAACATCAGCAGTAGTGCTTTTTGTACAGATAAGTATCTGATTTAATTTCGGTTGAGTGGTGAACTGGAATCCAGTTATGATTTGAGTAACATAATAATGTAAATTCTTGAATACTGTATTGAAGTGATTATAGACTCGAAAAAAACAGAGATATACTGTATTTATTTTTAAGTGAAGAGTAGATATTGATTTTGCTATGTTTATTTATAAATGTGGAACAACTATTGTTTAAGTTGTGGCAGAGTTGAGATAAAACATTTTAATGTGCTAAGTTAGGAAAGGAACAGAAATCGATCAAGAAAATCATAGGACATATTTAACCTCATTGCCCGAATAGAACTAATGATTCTAGGTAATCGAAGAAACCTAGAATACATCATTCATTCCTCTCTGGCTATACTCGGACATATATCTGGCTGGTCCGGTCACCCTATCCTAGAAGAAAGTAAAACCTACTTAGGTACAGAATTATTCCACAGTTAATGAAATAAGTAACATCTGCAAGAAGAATATATTAAGTGGAATATTGTAGAACAAACTTGTTATCAGTATATGAACTATATATCTGAGTACTCAAAGAAATATACGAGTAATATAGGAAGAAATTAAATTTTTATGAATAGGCTTTTGTAAACATGTTTTAGTGCGTTAGAGCATCACTAATCATTTAATATAAAAAAAAAACAGTGAAAAACATTTATATACAGATTTACTGAAATGGATAAAACAAACATACCGGTCGGAGACTCAGCTTATGTTTTTTCTTAAACAAAAACTAAGATTCTATATGACAGAAGAGAAACAGTATACAATACATCGACTGGAAAGAACGAAGGTATGATGAATTAAATAGAGTAACCCTTTTTAACTTGTACTGGTTCTAAGAGCTTAAGAACACCTCTCCATATAAGTTAAGCAAGAAATGTAAAACGATAGATTACATATCAAAGCAATATGAATAAGAGCTTAAAATTCATGAATACACATGAATGGTAATAAGAGGACTCAAATTAAATATTACAATAACAGCCAAACCCCGGCATGGAGAAAATTAACAAGTTCCAGAGTTGCATTCTAGAAAGGATAACCACCTAATATAGATAAAATTGCAGCTCAAGAGATGTGAGAACGATTTAAACCGAGGCCTAAGGAACTGGCCGGAATTTAAGGTTTAAAACCTTCCAGATAAGAGGAATATCTATTATACAATAACTCAGATTTAATATATATAAGGCCTGAAAGTTAAACCCTTAACCAAACCCGACGAAAATACTTCGATAGGAAGTGAGTTCCTTAAGAATACTTGTAAGAGAAATACAAAATTATTAACAAGAATTTTGGAGAAATCTGGAAAGTGACTTCGAACTTGACGTAGAAAGCTCTGCCTTGTTAACAACAGGAAGACTAACCTGCGAGCACCAACAAACACGGAACCAAATTTCTATGAGTAAACAATTAAGGTGTCGAATAGCTAACAATAAACAAGGCAAATAGAAAGCAATACATATGCGGAATAGTGAGAACTTAAACCTGAGAAAGAAGTTTTCTCCGTCCCTCCTGAATAGAGAACTGGAAGACATGATAGCATAAAGAATAGAACACAGTGTTAAAAATCTTGTAGAGAGATAAAACTCATATTTGGTAAAACTAACAAGAAAACCATGAAAGCAAATGAGTGTGTTTTATTTTACCTGACAGTGTAGTGGTGAAACACACGGGATCTTGAAAGCATGACCATGGCGGATTGAAGACAAACACCATAGAATATTCTTCACTGTGCATTGCATAACCTATCCTCTATTGTGAAGCAGAGTTATGAGGTGTTACACCTCCTTTAATCTCACCAGACAAGATGAAACTCATGGTTGCCGCCAAGATGACAAAACCCTCAAACCAGAAGCAACAGATCTCGAATGAAGCCGCAGAACAAACCCTCAGAATGGATGAGGCTTCTCGACGAAGACAAATGGAGAAATGGCGGAGTGAATTAGGGATGGCGTGGTTAACCAAGAAAAATTTTCGCTAGAAATATGGACCTTTGATCTACCAAAAACTGACGGTGAAGATCAAAGCTAGTACCATTGAAAACAACAAAGATGAATGGCAAACTCTACAGCTGTCGTAAAATTTTAATGCCACTACTTACTGCCTTAACTCCGAGACGTGCGAGCTATATTCTCGATAGAATCACCGATGCGGTGGATTTTCTTGGTGGGATGAAAAACATTCAATAGCGACATTATAATAGTAATTTTGGCGACAGTTAAATAAAACTATATAGAAACCTTAATGCAATGGGTATGAGGTGTCAAAGTAGTCCATGGTAATTGGGTTTGTATTTGTAAATTAAAATGCAATCATATAATGAGTAAGGATTAGAGTTTCCAAATAAGCTTTAGTTTAGTTATTGTATTACGGGTTAGAACTTGATATGTTACATTTGGTTAGAGTCAACATCCTTTGGTAAAAGGTTATTTTTTTTATATGTACATTACACTTATGCAATGCTGGAATAAAGAAAAATTTGCAAAATCAATAAGATGAGAACTTGGCAGTAAATTATATGAATTAAAAAAAAAAAATCCAAGAGCAAAAATGAATTTCAAGCTTCATATTAAGTATGGAAAAAATAACATAGCACTACTAGTAGCTATTCATTTTTATCTATAGTTTTCATATTCCCAAGTATGTGTTAAAATTATACAATGTCAATAATTACGAAACTTGTGAATAAATTGAATTATTTTTTTTCTTGGCATGTACATATATTCTTAAAGATTTTTGACAAAATTACAATATTAGATTTTTGGCAAGATTATTATATTAAAATTTTAAAACTTATTTTATTTTTTAATTATCTTTTCAAATTTATTTTATTTTAAAAATAAAAATAAAATTAATAATTTAAATGTTACAATTTAAAAATTATAATAAAACTAATGCAAGGTTAATAAAATATTATTAATCCATAATAAACATAAAAACATCTCCATATATCTAAATTTGTTAAAATTAAATAAATCATAAATTAGCTGAATTTTATTTTTATTTAAAATAATAATGATAATTACTATTGATAAAAAAAAAATTGTATAGAAGTAAAACATTTATTTCTTTTAAAAAAAAATTGTAACAAGATATTCTTCATAATGGTTTTAAATTATTCCTAGTTTATAATGCAATTTAAAACCATATAGAAATAGCGATTGACCAGTTAAAAAAAATAAAAAATATTTTTAAAATTTCAAAATATTCTATTTAATATTTAGTTTTTGTTCAAAAATTTTTTATAATATCTATTTAAAATTTTCAAAACTAATTAAAGCTTAAAAAAATCACCAAAATCAAAAGCAATATATCTTATTTTAAAACCATATAAAAACCAATATAGATCTATGTAAAGCATGGATCTAATATGAGTCAAGTGGGATCAAATTTCTTTTGTTGCAAACTTATTTTAGAGTGCAAAAAACAATGTGTAATTTTTTAGTATTTAAATTGCGGTTTTTAATATTATAAAGATTACATAACATGTGTATGGAGCTATTTTATATTAATTCATGTTAAAAAAAAAATTCATAATACACATTGGATGTTTTATCTGTGTAAAATTATATTATTTAAAATAGACATATAAATATTGTATTTATTACTTTAAGAGTGAAAGTGAAATATCAACCAGCATAGATTCATCTAGATCCATCTAAAGCACGGATCTAACATGAGCCTAGAGGATCAAATTTCTTTTGTTGCAAACTTATTTTAGAGTGCAAAAAACAATGTGTAATATTTTACTATTTAAATTAAATTTTTGAATATTATAAAGATTACATAACATATGGATGAGTCATTTTATATTAACTCATCTTAAAATATTTTATTCATAATCCACATTCGATGTTTTATCTGTGTAGAATTATATTATTTAAGATAGACATCTAAATATTGTGTTTATTACTTGAAGAGTGAAAGTGAAATATAACAACTCAGCGAATTGTTTTGTTAATATATTTTTAATTTTTGTTTTTTTTGTTTGGCCGACATGAACTAAAATTATTTATATTAATTTTTTTTAGGACGTGACATACTTACACATGTCTCTTTTACTGGATTGTAGAATGAGCCTCTAGACTCAATGAGCCTCTCAACTCAACAAGTGAGCTAATTGTTTTGTCAATAGATTTTTAATTGTTTATTTATATGTTTATTAAAAAAAAAATTATTTGACCTATATGAGAAAAAATTATTTTAATTATTTTTTTGAAAACATGACATACTTACACATATCTCTCATATTGAATTGTAAAATAAACTTCTAAACTCAATTAACTAATTTATAAACTAATATTAAATAAAAAATCAAAAAGATATTGAAAACCAAAGGGCAAGCTAGCTATTGAAAATGAGAATGACTAAGGAACTACTAGATACGAAGTGCCCTAACCTCGAGAGCTGGTTCATGGGATGAGCTTCTCTATCCTTTCTGGATTGAACCGATGTCCATCTTGTAGTGAACATCTCTCTCATATGTTGGTAACTCATCAAGCTTTAACATAATATATCTATCCATGCATGATTTAGGGCTCCACGTGTATTTCTGCAAGTAGTGACTCTTTTCCCAGACATAAATGAATAAGTAATAAGGGGTGGTGTTCGTTCCCTTTTTTTCAGAACATTTTTTCTTTCTCACTAAGGTTAGAAGGGAAAGAATTGTGTAAAATTAAATTAAATTAATAGAATAGTTAATTTTGATTGTCTAGAGAGGTTTATTTTACAATTCAGTATGAGGGGTATATATGTCATATTCTAAAAAAATAATATAAATGGTTTTAGTTTATGTTGGCCAAACAAAAAAATAAAAATAAAAAATATATTAACAAAACAATTAGCTGAGTTGTTGATATTTTACTTTCACTCTTCAAGTAATAAATACAATATTCAGATGTCTATCTTAAGTAATATAATTCTACAGAGATAAAACATCCAATGTAAATTATGAATAAAATATTTTAACATGAGTTAATATCAAATGACTCATACACATGTTATGTAATCTTTATAATATTCAAAATTTTAATTTAAATAGTAAAAAATTATACATTGATTTTATAATTTAAAATAAATTTGCAACAAAAAAATTACTCTCTTTCAACTCATATTAAATATTAAATCCATGTCGATGAATATACGCTACTATAATAACACTTATATGACATGTCTTATGATAAACTTTTGAATGTGATAACACGTTTATGGCATGTCTTATGATTTCGTTTGAGTTAGAAAACAATGCATTGAATTTTATCTTTTTACGCTAAACTCATTTGACTTTACATCTCGTCACTAATATTTTTGGAAAGTTTTATTTTATTTATTAGGTAATGCTTGTACTCAACATGTTATTATAATTTTAAAGACATAAAGGATGGTATAAGTTGATTGATATAAAACGATACATTTAAGTTTAAATTAGTTTAATAACATTTATTTTAATGTAGATAATTTGGTTTTTGAAGGTGTGTTATTTGATTAATTAAAATATATATAAAATTATATGATAGTAAATACTAGATATAAGGGAAATAAATTATTATTATTATTATTTTTTGGTAAGGGGGTGTATAAGTTAATTTGGATTTTCACTATTTCATTTTTTATTTTTTTAATTTTAGCATGTAGATATTCACAAAATAAAGATTCTCTTAAAAGTGGTAATAGGGTTATCACAAACATGATCATGTGAATGAGTGTGTATTCTTAAAATACTCATATATGTTTCTAATTTTATAGTTTAAATGCTCTTTGAATTGCTACACACGCTTGTTAGTTTGTATTTGTATTGTTTAGAAACACGTTTTCAAAAGCACATGAGCTTTCAAGAATGTGCATATGTTTTCAAAAGTGTGTGTGTTTTAAAAAATGTGTGTGTTTTTAAAAGTGTGTGTGTGCTTTCAAGAATGTGTGCATGTTTTTCAAAGTGTATAAATTTTTGAAAGTTTGTGTGTTCATGAAAGTGTGTGCATGATCATATGTTTATATTATCTAAGAGGGAGAGAGGAATGGTTGGAGGGAGAGAGACAAAGTGACAAAGTATAGGGGTATTGTTGTTAAGGAGGGACCGGGGGAGGGATAGAGAAAAAGTCCAAGGGAGAGGAGGGTGGGTGGAGAGAGAAAGGAAGATGGAGTGAAGGTGAGAGGGGTAGATGGATAGAGAGTGTTAATGATTGAGAGGTGGAGAGTGAGTGAAGGTGAGAGGGGTAGATCGATCAAGAGAGTGTGAATGAGTGAGAGGTGGAGAGTGAGAGGGAGAGGGGGTGATGGGGTAGAGAGAGAGATAAGGAGGGAGAGAGGGAGTTAAAGAGGGAAAGAGAGGGGAAATAGTTGGGAAAGGAGAGAGAGAGGAAGAGGAAGAGAGGGGGAACGATTGAGTGATCACATGAGAGATAAAGAGAGGGAGGGACAAAAAGAGAGAGTGAGAGTGGTGAATGATAAATGGGAGAGAGGAAGAGAGGTAAAGAGGGAGTGGGAGTGAGAGAGGGAGGGATAAAGTGAGAGAGAGGAAGGGGGAAGGGAGAGAGGAAGAAAGAGGTAAACAAAGAGACAATGTGTGGGGGGGGGCGGGGGGGAGAGAGAAGGGGCCTAGTAGTGAGGGAAGGATGGGGGGAGGGAGAATGAAAGAGAAAGGGAGAGGCCAAAAGGTTTAAAGAGAGTGGGAATGAGGAGGGAGAAGATAAATATTTGGAGAGAGAGGTAGAGAGAAGGGGATAGGGAGAATGCGAGATAGAAGAGGAAGGTGAGGAGGGGGAGGGAAGGGGGGAAAGAGTGGAGGGGGGCAGAGAGAGTTGGAGATGGAAATAGGAGGGGATAGTGGGGAGAGGGGTAGAGTGGGGGGAGAGAGAGATGGTGAGAGAGAGGTGAGGGATGAATCTAGAGAGAGGAAGGAGAAGTGAAAGAGGCGGTGAGAAACATGGGGAAAAGAGAAAGAGGGATCGAAGCAAAGATTTGAAAATAAACACACACACACACATAGAGATACAAAGAGGAGAGAGAGGAAGTGAGGGGCACAGAGGTGAAGAGACAAGTAAGAGAGTGAGTGAGAGAGAGAGGAGGGTTGGGAGAGGGAGGAAGGTATAGAGAGGTAAAGGGACATAGAGAGAGAACGAGAGGGAGCAAGATAAAGGAATAAATATGGGGGGGATATTTGGAAGGTAGAGTAGGGGAGAGAGAGAGAGGGAGGGAGAATATTTAGAGAGAAGGGGAGAGATAGGGAGAGGGAGGGTGGGTGAGAGGGAAGGGGTGTGGAGAGATAGAGCTTCTGGGGGTGTTAAGCAAGGACTAAGAGAGGGAGAGAGGGATAGAGAAAGAGAGGAAGGGAGAGGGAGGAAGTTGGAGAGATAAGAGTGGTGAAGTGGGGAAGAGAGCAAGGGAGTGGATGAGAGAACAATATAGACAAGGGGAGTTAAGAAATGAGGGGGAGAGAGGTGTAGAGATGTGTGTGTGTGTGTGTGTATGAGAGAGACAGAGATAGAGAGAGAAGGAGGGATTGAGGTGGTGTTAACAGCTCTCAACAATAACTAAATTTTTCAAGCCATTGTGGTGACCTTTAACAAATTCTCTCTTATTTACACATGAAATTATAATAAATTTAACCTTGCAGGTGGGACCCTCTATCAAAAATCTTTGGGTTATAAGTCAATATTTGTCTCCGAGCTATAGTTGGAAAGCTTCAATGGATCCTTATTGCTTAAGATGTATCAATGCATCTGATTGGAATTCAAAAATTGGTGAGCTACCCCTTGGATCACACTATACATATGGTGAATGTGCTTTCCTTAACGCACAAAGTATTGAGTGATTTAATTAAAATATTTGATTATATATACATATATTACAATGGTTTATATATATATATATATATATATATATATTTGTGTGTGTGTGTGTGTATTACCAATTGTATAAACTATGTTTTGGAGAAGTGTGATTTGGTTTGGATAATGGACTAAGAGTGACTATTGAACTCATATATTATGTAACCCAGTTATGAATATGCATGCATTGTTGATAGAATTGAGGTATACATCATGGTTTACATTAAACATTAATACATGACATGCATGGAAAATGGGTATGTTTTTAATTTTTTTTAATTTTTTTATAGCTATCAATTTATGACTTCGGCATAATATTGCGTGATATGTGATATAAGATATATGGTTCGATGTTTTGAAGTTAATATTTGATCCACCTCTGAATTCCATGGAAACGACTTAATGGCAGTCAGATATCAATTTTTAGTGTTGTTTTAGATTATGGATATTAAATGACTGGTGATTTCCATATGATTTGGCACATGGTTTGATATATTATATTAATTATCGAAGTTGATTGTTGAATTGGTAACAAGGTTGGTTGATATGTTAGTGTTTCTTTGGAAATATACATGACCACCCTTCCAAAGTATTATTGGCTCAATCCATAGTGTCTCTAATGACTCAACTCCCACATATGATATATGAATAATCTTTTAAAAGGCATAGTTTCCTGTCATTGTGATTTTTTTGGTTCATGTATTGTTTTCCAAATGAATTGACATACGGGGCCTTACACCATGTTTTGATCTCATTAATTCACCAACTCCATATTTTATTGTTGCATTTACTCACTCTAATTCCCACCACTTCGAGCCATGCATCTCTTTTCTTTCCCTTTCTCAAGCCTTTAGAGGGTTTTCACCTCTTCCTACCCTCGAATGTGAGCTCCCTGTAATTGTGATTTTGAAAAAAATGTATCAGAGACCTAGAGGATGATAACATAGCACAATTCTGCCACCCAACAATTGAATTTCCATTTTTTATCACTACTACTTTTCAAGTATGGTTTTCTTTCATTGACGAATTAAGATTTTCTGAGTTCCCTTCCCTATGCATACATTGTTCCCACTTTGGTGTGATTTATGAGTTGATATGGTCATTTACAACCTAGGATTCAGTTGTCAATGTTTTATTCTTTCTATACATTTAAAAGAAAAAAGAAAAAACCTTGATATGTTTTATATGTTGACAAAGTCCAGTCCTCTATGAAATCTTTATGTGTGGCTTTAAGATTTATTTCCTTCATTTTGGGTTAGTTTCTCTGTGCACAAAGGTGCAATTCTCTTGAGGAAAACCTTGGGAATACAACATCAGGCACTACATCATTTTAAACTTACCTATGTTTTGGTTAACCATGTCGAGATAGAGATTTGTGTTATATATTTGTTTTAATAAAAACCTAAATGGCACGGTTGTTATTGTTATATTCTTTTGGGAACTCATATCGACCGTATAATACATGGTTTTTGCATCCATCACAATATTGTTGTTAACAAGAGTTAATTGATTTATTATCTTCGTTAAACATTGGTAAATGACCATGATTATCACATCTTTTATGAATTGCTTAAAACCCTAAATTAATCCTGAACTAATCTATATCACCGCTTATGGGAGCCTGTTAGGTCCCTATAGTACTAGTGTATCCCCTCATTTTTATTGTTAGTATAGCCCCCTTATTATTGTTTTGACCATGTAGTCCCCATATTGTTATTATTATGCCCCATAGAATCCCACTATTGTTATTTTTGTGCCCTTACATGGTTATTGCTATGTCGGTTAGGATTATATTGTGACCCATTAGACTCCTATATATAGAAAGGAGGTTTTTTCATTTGAATCATCCAAGAATTGTTCATTTATGTAATGTAAAGGAGGCTTCCCCCCTTGAAGTGGCTAATTTCTAAGGCATTGATCTCTCTTTTCTTCTATTTTGGGAGCCGGTTTCATAACATTTGGTATCAGAGCTTTGGATTCTAGGGTTTTGCTACTTCAAACAAGTCATCGTGGAATTTTAGCTATAAATTTTTTCTTATGAAGTTTTAGAAGCTTAAAAAAACCCATTTTCAAAGAAATCTTGAGGAAATTTGTATAAAAATTTCAAATCTTGTTTCGCAATATTTTTGGAGATATGATCTCTGGAAGTTAGGGTTTTTGCAGGCTCCCGAATTTCATCTCAAAGAGGTGACCTTGGGAAAATCATCATAACTCTTTTTCTAATCATAGGATTCGAATTATGTAAAAATTGCCCGAAATCACACAGACTGTAGTTTCCTTTGCATCAATTTCAGAGCTGAAGGATGAAACATTGACATGTGGCATATTGTACAAGTTCGCCCTGCTGAACCAATCCATAATTAGGTCATTGTGGGAGATTGAGCATAAATTTTTCTTGAAGAATCCAAATCAGGTCAGACTTGTGGGAGTGGAAAGAGGACTCAGAGGCTAATACAAGATAGAAATTCACATCTTTAAGATTCTAAATAAAAGAGATAAATCAGGTTCAATATAGACCTCCTAAAAATCAAGAAAAATGTGTGTATAAACAAGTTTGCATAACTTTTGTTTGAAAAATCAGTTTGAAGTGATTCTAAAGGCATATTGAAGCATAGATATCAGTATTTAGTTATATAATGTCTCCCAAAAATAATTCCACACCCATTAAGCCCTCAGAAAGCTCTACTATGATGCATGAAGAGGAAAAATTGCAGTATGAGATATGAATATTACGGTACCAAGTGCAACAAATTTCGATCTTACGAAGAGCAACCGAAGATGACATAGATGGTTTAAAAGAAGAAATGGAGGCTAATTTTGATGGTTTGAAGGATCAAAAAAAAAAATAAATCTAATTGGCATTATGATGCGTAGGTTGTCTTGGATGCAGAAACCTCATTGGATGAAGAGATTTATGGAAACCTACTGTGAAGGAAATTGTTCTACCTTCGTTTGATGAGTTTATTAATGATGTAAATCTGATGTTCTACAAGTAGCTCAGAAGTAATAGAAGAAAGGAATTTCAGGAAGTGCCAAAGAAATGATAAATAAGGTATGTCACTATGCATACGCGGATTTGTTAAGGCTAAGTAGCGTATGTACACGGAAAATTACGTGCCAAGTCACGTATGCTCAATTGTGCTCTAAAAGAATAAAACCAGGGGTTACTACCATGGTATTGACCCATTGTATTGAGCATTGGATTGTCTATGTGATCCCGTCCAAGAATACCATCGGAAGTTGTGTGGTTTTGGCTCATGGTATTTTCAAAGGCTAGATCTATTTAAGGAGAAGAAATTCATTGTGCAAGGAGTGTGCATGAGTCTGGGTTTGAATGAATACTTCCTCTGAAGTTTATCTGTATGGCGGAACTCTGTTCTTAGTCAATAGATTTGAATCTATGATGCACCTATGAAGAAACAGATGAAGAGGGATCTCTATATCCTAAATGTATGTATCTCTCCGGATCTCGTTTATGGATTGTTTAGATCCGAGATGAGGCGAAATACTCTCTGAAGTAAGGGATGAAATCTGAGTTGTTTATCTGATCTGAAGAGCTGCACAGTCCTGAAAATTTATAGAGGTATACGCAGGTTCGCTTCAGCAAAAGCGCGTGTATACGCTGGTCTGCTTAAGGAAAAGCGCGTATGGGCAAGAAAAAGAAGAAGGGTTTTTCCGAATACGAGAGAGATCTACGTTGTGTTGGTTTCGAGAAAGCGCGTATCTACGCAGTTCAAGAATTAAAAGTGCGTATGTAATCTAGGTTGCATCACATGTGGTATGATATGTCCGGGACCGTTATAAGTATCTACTTGATGTATGAGTGAGCTTAAATGTGGAGGGTCCAGTCTGAAAATATGATGAAACGTGGCCTACAAGTTGTGCTCTATTGAAGCTGTTTGGATCCAGTGTGAAAATTGATGAAACGTGGTCCATAAGAGGTGATGAGGGTTGTAGCCTTCAGTCAGGGGGTCGTAGCTCCCTTCCAGGTGAGGCTGGTAAACGAGAGCGGGGGGTCGTAGCTCCCTTCCAAGAGGGTCAGAAGGAGCGCAGGGTGCCTCGCGCATCGGCATGAGTCCGCATTATTATAAGTTGTAAGATGTTTTATTTATGTTTGTGTATTAGTCGAGCAACGACAACTATGGTTTTTCTCCCCACTTGGGTTTCCACCAAAATCCCTGCAGTTCATGTGTGATGCTTGCAGGGGATGTGGTCTTTATTCATAGACATCGCATACTACTGTTAACTAAACATCAGATGAATGAATGTTGCAAAGAACTAAGATAAGAATTATCTGCATAATTAGATCTCTGTTCATACGCGATTTTTATGAAGGATATCTGCATATATACGCTAGTTGGCCTCAGCAAAGTAGCGTATGGGTTTTAGTGAATGAAAAAGTAAAAAGTTTTGAGTAAGTACTAAATAATGATTCACCCCCCCTCTTAGTATTTTTCCAACAATTGGTATCAGAGCAGGTCCTTCTAAAGGAGCTTGATCGCTTGAAGGAGATCCGTCACAATGGGAAGGAAGCAAAAGAAGAAGGATACTCTAAAGGAGATATCTCAGAAAACATGTGCAGCAGAAAATGAAGAAGATAAAACAGGTATTGATTGTTCTTCTTGTGATTCACTTTCTTGTGCATGCAATGGTGAAGATAGTGAAAGTAATGTTTTGGATCTAGAGGAAGCTATCAAGATTAAAGTTGAATATCAACAAAGATCAGTTAAAGAAAGAGACGGTATCTACAATGAGATGATCTCTCAACTGAAAGGATAGATAGAAATTCTAAATGAACAGGTAGACAAGTGTCAAAAGTTGTACAATTATGGAAGAAATCGAAATAAAAGACTTGAAGTAGAAATCAATGATCTAAATGAAGATCTGGAAAAATCAAATAAGAAGAATGAAGGACTTGAAGCAGAAATCATCTCTCTGAGAGCAGATCTTGAAGCATCAAATAAGAAGAATAAAGAACCTCTACAATCATTTGAAAAGGAAGGACTTGAAGCAGAAATCATCTCTCTCAAAGAAGATTTGGAAAAATCAAATAAGAAGAATGAAGAACTGCTACAAACATGTGAAGATCAAGAAAATTGGTTGAAGGAAGAAATCTTAAAATTAAATGATCAAGTAGAAGAAGGAAAAAGGGTGGAAGAAAGCATGAAGAAGCAATGCCAAAAATTGGAGGTTGAGGTAAACATTCTCAAAGGTAAATTAGAAGAAAAGGATAAACTCTTGAGGTTTCAAGATAGTACTAAGATTCTGGACAATATTCTTAGTAATCAAAGATCTCCTGCTATTAAACTTGGTCTTGCTTTTCATGAAACTGTTAAAGGAGAATCTAGTTCATAAGGAAGTGCTAAAGACTCAAAAGATGTCAATACAAAACCTGAAGAGTTGAAAGAAACAAGAAGTCAACCGACAATCATGAACACTCAAAGGAAATCATTCAATAATGTTGAATGCTTTAAATGTCATAATTATGGGCATGTTGCAGCCAATTGCAGAAGCAGATTGTTTCAGTCACAAACAAACAGATTCTACACAGAAAGGTACTCTAGTTTCTTCAAAGGATATTGTTTTTCATGTAGCAAGTATGGTCACAAAGCAGTTGATTGCAATAGAAGAAAGAATAGAAAAACATACTATGATCCTTATGCTTACTTTTCTGGTCACATAAGATGTTATGCTTGTAATAAGTATGGACATGTGGAAAAGGAGTGCAGGATGAACAGATTTGAGAAATTGGATAATTTCCAGTACAATAAGAAGTTTCAAGCAAAGTTGGAAAAAGAAGGAGGACCAGTCAGAAACGTAGGGAATATTGACCCTACTGCAGTCATCCGCTTCTAAAGCTTACTTCTCTTAATGACTGCAGGAGTGATGTGAGATACATTATAGGGATTAGTAATGTATCGTCACAGGGGGAGCAATGTATGGTGATTCCCATGGCTGGTTTGGTTATTCTGGTTATGTTTATTTCTGACAGAGCATCTGATGTGAAGAAGACAAGTAGTGGTACAAATTCAGGGGGAGATGAAGGAATGTGAAGTTTTCAATGTTTCACTTTCCATACGTGGGTTCTGTGAACTACATCCGCGTATACACGCGAGTTCCAGTGGAGACAATCGCGTATGCATTTATGATAAGAAAATTAGTATGACAGCTGAAGATTAGGAGCACAGGTTCAGGGGGAGCATCAGTCTGACTAATAATGATTGTATTATTGGCACTGTATCTACTTATTTCTCAGTTCTAAATGATGATGACATGATACATGGTTTCTTATGATGAGATTATGGATGAACCCTATTTGCTTTTTGCTGAAGAGTATTCTTTGTTTTCACACATCGATGAGATGGAAGTCTTATGATTCAGAGATAAGGACAGATCATGCAGAGATTGTTGTTGATAACTTGCTGTTAAAAGAGTTTCAGGTTGCACAAGCTAAGGAGGAGCCTTGGTCATATGGAAAGGATGCTTGGATGCACATTTTCAAGGGGAGCATTAGCCTTGCTGAGTGTAATGCATTGTTGGCATTATGATGATTTTGAAATAAGATCTCTCTCTTGAGGTCTTTCTGGTACTGGTCATAAGAATTCATAATTTTTATTTGATGAAAAGGTCATGTTGAGACCTATGATGTAAAATTGTAATATTCAGTCATGTAAGGACTTGATCAAATATGTAAACCCACTTGGTTGGGTACTTGAGTCAAATTGTGTAAACCCACTTGGTTGGGTGTTTGAGTCTCATTTTTAAATCCACTTGGTTGGATCTTTGATGTATGTATGAGTCCTTGGTGATAGGAAGGTCATAGAGTCATGTACTTCATTGAAAATATGTTTGAAGATTCAGCATGAACTCAGGGGGAGCATGGTAACTTCAGTGGACATCAGATCTACAACGATCTTCTATCTACGTGAGGAGAAAACAACCTTGTGTTGGTTTTGATCCGCCCTTTTCCCTTGATGTCAAAGGGGGAGAGTGACATGGTGTTTGAATAGGGGAGAATATCATTATTCTTAATGTGTCTATCTGTTGTGGTGATCAAACACCATTGTGGTTTCCATCAAGTCCAAAGGGGGATATTGTTGGCAATATGATGGAGAGAGTTGTCCTTGATGGCAACCCACTTGATGAAGATGATGGCAACCTACTTAATGAATTTGTTCTTGATGCATGATGAGTTTATTAATGATGTAAATCTGATGTTCTACAAGTAGCTCAGAAGTAACAGAAGAAAGGAATTTTAGGAAGTGCCAAATAAATGATAAATAAGGTATTTCACTATGCATACGCAGATTTGTTGAGGCGAAGTAGCATATGTACGCGGAAAAGTACGTGCCAAGTCGCGTATGCTCAATTGCGATCTAAAATAATAAAACTAGGGGTTACTACCATGGTATTGACCCATTGTACTGAGCACTGGATTGTCTATGTGATCCCGTCCAGGAATACCATTGGAAGTTGTGTGGTTTTGGCTCATGGTATTGTCAAAGGCTAGATCTATTTAAGGAGAAGAAATTCATTGTGCAATGGGTGTGCATGAGTTTGGGTTTGAATGTATACTTCACTCAAGGCAGGTCGGAATTTGGTGGTAACCGTGATAGATCCGAGTCCAGATGCACCATAGCAAAATGATAGAGGGATTCCCTTGGATCCGAAATGTGTATATGTATCTTCTCGATCTCGTTTAAGGAATGCTTAGATCCGAGATGGCGAACATCTGTCCTATGAAGGGTAAATCTGGAACTAATGAGCTGCACAACTCGAAATGTTATAGATCTATATGGGCGATGAGGAGCGTGCATACGCGGATCCGCTTGGCGGTGCGTGGCGGTGTTGGAGAGCCGAGGTGGCGTGGCATACGGAAAGCTGGTTTCGAGAAAGCGCGGGGACATGCTGGAGGTCAAATGGACATCAAAGTGCAGGTAATTCAGGGTTTTACCCGAAGCATGTGGTGAAATTGAATTATAGGTATCAGCTTGATGTATGATTGAAGCTTAAATGTGTGAGTGGGTCCACCCGGAAGAGGAAAAGGGAATAAGTTGTGTCGGCTGAAGTTGTTTGGATCCAGTGTGAAAATTGATGAAACGTGGTCCATAGAGGTGCCGAGGGTCATAGCCTTCAGTCAGGGGGTTGTAGCTCCCTTCCAGGTGAGGCTGGTAAACGAGATCAGGGGGTCGTAGCTCCCTTCCAGGAGAGGCTGGTAAACGAGTCAGGGGGTTGGAGCTCCCTTCCGTAGGGTCAAATGAGTGAGGCGGTGTGCCCCGCACACCGGTATGAGTCTCACATTGTGTTTTTGAACTTTCGAGGCGCATTGAAGGAGCAGCAACCACGGGGCCGTGTTTTCTCCCGACTTTGGTTTCCACCTAAAACTCAAATTCAGTATCTTGTGTGGTGGTTCAATTTCATTATGTTATTACCGCACATGCTTACCGTTAACTAAACATCGATGAACAAATGTCGCAAAGAACTAAGTTAAAGACACAGAATTATCTCGCATAACTAAAACTCTGTTCACACGCGAGTTTTATGAAGGATATCCGCGTGTATACGCTAGTTGGGGTTCATAAAAGTAGCGTATGGGTTTTAGTGAATGAAAAGTAAAATGTTTTGATTAAGTCCTAAATACCCATTCACCCCCGTCTCCAAATATTTTTCCCAACACTAATATGGATTATAAAGAAGTGGAATATCACATCGAGCATCAACAACAAGTTCTCCAACTCTTAAAGGATAGCTTAACTTTGGTGCAGAATCGAATGAAACAACAAGAAGATCAACATCGCAGCTAAAGAAGTTCTGAAGCAGTCATGTAAATAAGAACTAGACAACTATGAAATCGATCAATTTCAGAGTATCTCAACAAGTGGAAGAACTTACTAGTTGAATATTCCACATGGGAGGATGAGAATTTTATACAAAAGCATTGAGAAATAATCAAACGTTGAGGAAAAAACTTGTCTGAAGGAGAGGGGCATGTTAGGTCCCTATAATACTAGTGTATCCCCTTATTTTTATTGTTAGTATAGCCCCCTTATTATTTTTTTTCCCATGTAGTCCCCATACTTTTATTATTGTGCCCCATAGAAGCCCACTATTGTTATTGTTGTGCCCATACATTGTTATGGTTATGTCGGCAAGGATTATATTGTGACCTATTAGACTCCTATATATAGAAAGGATATTTTTTCATTTGAATCATCCAAGAATTGTTCGTTTATGTAATGTAAAGGAGGTTTCCCCCTCGAAGTGGCTTATTTCTAAGGCGTTTATCTCTCTTTTCTTCTATTTTTGGAGCTATTTTCATAACAGAGCCCTTGAGGCCATGAAGCCCTGGGAAAAAAAACCATAGGAAAGGCCATGCGTAGGAGTTATTGTTACTTTCATTCCATCATACAAAAATATTGGGTTAAAACTATCACTCTATCTCATAGACAATTGGGCGCATATTTGAAAATGTTGTTGTAATTTGTATAGTCATTTTTTAATATTCCCTTGCTATGTGTATTTTAATAATCTCCCTCGAGTATGCTTCTTCTCATTTTTCCTCATAGCTATTTTGAAATACATAATCAAATATTTTTTTCCATTCGATACCCTCATATGGAACCATACGAACATTTTTAGTTGTATTCTCTACAAATTTTGTTATGTATATACATATATTTTGACTAGCTCGTCCAACCCCTGTATTTACTATGTCAATTTCTTTTCAAATTTGGTTCAAGATGGGTCTTTGTCAATTCTCTTTGGTTCACAATTAATACATATCAATGCTATCCCTTTTTCCCTATTTAATTTTTTCTCCTATTATGGTGTTGAAAACTCATAATTATGTTCATTTTTTAATGATGAATTTTATATTTTTCATTGCCTGCAAATACTTTTTTGAATTTTATTTAGTATGAGTTTTTTCAATAGGAACAGAGGAAGGGGTAGAGGTATGGGAGGAGGAAATAGAGATCAGAACTTAGGTGTGAGAAGGGACAAGAGACCAAGGGTATTAGTACATTTTAGTGTTAATTCATAGGAATTAAGGCAACTGTTATGCATCAGTGTGGTGAACCTATTAGGTCAACCAAAACCTTATCCTATGGTATAGCCTCGACCACATCATCCCTTATTCCTCATCCACCTAATTTTGGTATTCTCGTCCCACCACATGCATCTAATCCCCTTGTTGTTCCAAATAATGATGGTTGGGAAGCTTCCATCCCAACACAACCTTTCTGTTTAGTCTAAGTTTGGCCTACAATCTCTTTGCCTCCTCCTGCTGAGGCACATGTTTCTCATTTTCAATCTGGTGCTTCAGGAAAATTCCACTCTCCCAATGCAACCCCGTAGTATTCTACACCTTCCAGTCAACATCCTAATTCTATTCATCAGGCCTCCAAACAACCTATTGTGGTTTTTGGTCTTGTTGGTCATTCATCCAAACATGTAGTCATCCCCAAACCCATTTTTAGTGGCAAAATATAGAAATCAAAGGTCACTTTTTATGACTCTTCGCATGGTTTGTCTCACTTTGTTATGTCTCATCCTCACTTAGAAGAATGACAGGTAGAATCTACCCCATCTCACAGTCAAGGACATTATTTTATGGTTTTTGCAGCATGTGTTTGTTATGTTTATGGGTACTATGAAAATTTGTTGTTAATATAATTATTCATGAGGATGATGTTGCTTTAGTTTTGATTGTATATTTTACACTGCAATTATATGTGAATATTTATGATGATCTTAGATATCATTTTTTGGATTCAGTTGTGTTAATAAAGTCATTCATCTATGACCATTTCCATGAGAGGTAGTCATAACTGAATAATTTCTCATGATGATCTATTTTTGGTATGGGTTTTGTTTGAAGGGAATAATTCATGATTATACATAAAAATTTCTATTTATATACAACACTTCATTTATTATGACGCCGCATTCTATATGGATGGATTATGAAAATGGAGGGGCAAGGAGTATTGGGAGGCACAAGGGATTGTTTTGCATAATGTTTTTTTGATGTGGAAAGGGTTTTGGAGATGTGGTTTACATTTGATTGGTTGTATGAAAAATATGGATATATTTTTTTTTGGCATGATATGTTATATTATTATGGATTTGTTTTGAGATTATGAAGCACAAAATTTTGTTGTCATGTGATTCTTGATTTATAAAAAGATAAAGGTTAGAAAACCCAACCAAATAAGAACAAAGGGTCCCACCTACTAGAGTCAAAATTTAGAACTAAAAAGGAGATCTCATAAACTAGTCTACTAACTAGAGCCTTTAGAACATCCCTCCTCCCACTTTCTACTCAATTGGATTAGAAATAAAACTAAATGTAATATTTTAATCAAGGGAACTTCCCAAACTATTTTGGAGCCCTTCAAATGGAGGAAGGATCTATGAAGGCAGAGAGAACTGTGAAGAGAGGTATGCTATAGAATTTTTTGGTTGTTTATTATCCTATTATTTTTAAATTATCATAAATTAGAGGCTAATATTGATGGTGAAAACAATGTTATTTCACCAAGGGGAGACAAATTAGAGTGAATCCATTGATATTTCGAAGGAAATTTTCAGGTATCTTGTGTCTTTCTTATTTATTTAATGTTGTTTTAAGGTATTGTTTTGTAGAAAACAAGTTTCCCATATTCATACTTGCATGAAGGATTTTGATTTTATATCATTATAGCCTATTCCTGAGTTGTTGTATATGATTTTATTTGCATTGAAATAGTTTTTTATAAGACTGGTCAAAATCATTTGCAAAAGCTTTCCTTTTAGGATTTGGCTATACTCTTTATCATTAATAAAATCAACCATTATTTTTGCATATCCCTATTTTATTGTATATTTTAATTCAACAGTTTCAGCAGTTTCTTTATCAATAATAAAATCAACCATTATTTTTTTATATCTCTATTAATTACAACTTACAATCTACAAATTCAGGGCCTCCAAGCCCAAATTCTAACTAGCTTGATTCTTCTATTGAATCTAGTTTGTATTTTTTTTCTTATTTGTCATGTGCCTACTGTAAATCATGTATTTTTCATGTATATATGTTCATTTTCTTTGCATATGTAAAATTTTTTATGTATAGTTATAAGTCCTGAGCTCATTGTCTCATTATATTGTTGTGATAACACGATTTGAGGAGTTTGTTTGTTAAAATTTGATAAACTTAAACAATCATCAATAGGTGGTAGAGAGAGAGAGAGGGAAAGAGAGAGAGAGAGAGAGAGAGAGAGCTGAAGAGGGAAAGAGTGGGGGATACTGGGAAGAGAGAGTGGGAGAGAGGGGTATAATGGGAGAGATATAGAGAGAGGAAGAGTGAGAGAGGGGAAGTGAGTGATAATGTGATAAAGAGAGAGAGGGGAAGAAAGTGAGTGAGAATGTGATAAAGAGAGAGAGGGGAAGAAAGTGAGTGAGAATGTGATAAAGAGAGAGAGATAGAGTGTTTGATGGGAGATAGAGTGGGAGAGTGATGGGAGATAGAGTGGGAGAGAGAGGGGAATATGGAGAGAGAGAGGGAGTGAGGGGGAATAGATGGAGGGTGGTAGAGAGGGGGTATAGTTAAAGAGGGTAAGGGATGTGGGTAGAGAGAGAGTGTGGGGTGGGGGGAGAGTTCCATAGACAGGATGATTTTGTGTGTGTGTGTGTGTGTGAGAGAGAGAGAGAGAGAGAGAGAGAGAGGGATATTGAGAGAGAAAGGAGGGAGTAAATTGAAATAGAGAGAAAGAGATAGGGGAGAGAGTGAGAGGAAGAGGGATATAGAGAGTCTCTCTCTATCTCTCTTTGATTGTGGAGCTTGATTATAGTCTTGATTTATAGGCCTTATTTTTAGCCACATTTGTACCCGCATTCCTAGAAATTTGTAGGGGATTTTCCCCCTACTATTTTCACAAGGGTATCCAAGGGGGGCGGGAACAAATCTTTAGAATCCCCCCTAGTGAGGGTTCAAGGAATGCACCCCAAAAACTATTTTTGGGAAAATTTTCCTTGTAAAATATTATAATTCATCATTTGGTCATAGATCTAATGGTATATGTTATGTTATGGTTTTTTCCTTTTAGTTTTATGGGGGAATTATATTACGGCTATGTATCATTGAGAGAGCATTGTAATTGAGAGGGAGGATAATGTGAGGTAGAGAAGAGGAGCTTGCAACAAATGTGTTGTAGGTTGTAATCCCTTCAATTTTGTTAGAAGGAATAAAAGGAAGGACTAGATATTTCTCCATAGACGTATCCCAAATTAGGTGAACCATGTGTATCAATGTCTCATTTGTATCATTTCATTCTATGTTTTTATTTCTGCATTCATTTTGACTTTTTGTTCTCTATGATTTTATTCCTAACATATCTATCTCTTTTCTCGCCTCTATATCTCTTTATTCTTCCCTCTCTTTTTCACCCTATCTCCCACTTTAGATCCATATTTTCACCCTCCCTCTCTCCTTCTATCTTTCTCTCCCCCTCACTCACTCTCTCTCTAAATTTGTCACTATCTCCCTCTCCTTCTCTCTCACTCTCCCTCACTCTCTCGACCTCTATCACTTTCTCCCCCCTCATTCACTTTCTCTGTCTCTCATGTTTCCTCTTACTTCCTCCTCTCATTTCTCCCTCCCTCCCTAACTTCCTCAATCCCTCCTTCACAACAACCTCTCTCTCTCTCAAAAAAAAAAAAAAAAATTAAAATTAAAAAAAAATAAAAATAAAATATATATATATATATATATATATATATTATCCCTCCCTCTTCCTATCACTATCTATGTGTCTTTGTCACCCCGCCTCTCCCCCCCCCACCCCCCCCCTTCTCTCTCTCCATCACTCACTCTTTCTCTCTCTTCTCCCCAAAATTCTATATCTCTCCCTCTATATATATATCTTCTTCCCTCTCTCTCTCTCTTTTGCTTTCTCTCTCCCTATATATCCCCATTTAAAATCCATCTCTCTCTCTCTCTCTCTCTCTCTCTCTCTTTGTGTGTGTGTGTGTTTCAACCCTAGGTTTAGGGGGGATTTCCATATCACACTAGCCCTATGGGAATATTGAACATAAATTAAAACTACTATGGGGTTTAACCCTTTCTAACTCATCCATAGTGTGGAATTTATTTTACCTATTGAATGTGAGATTCCATCTCCTAAGTTGGTGGTGAATCTCCTTCCTAACACATCTAGTATTGAAGAGTGCATCATTCACTTGGAGTGTATTGATGATTAGTGTCAAGATGAAACCACAGTGAATGAGGTCCATAAGAAATGTTTTAAAACCTTGTATGATAAATTAGTCCATCCTTGATTATTTTTGGAAGGTAAACTTGTGTTGGTCTATGACCAAGACAAGGATACCTTAGGGGGAAGTAAGTTTAAATCTATGTGGTATGTACCATGCACTGTGAGTTGAGTACTTAAAAAAGGATATTATGAGTTGGTTGATTATGATGTTAATGTACTCCCATATCCCTAAAGAGAACTCTATATCAATAAGTATTATGCTTGATTATCAGCTCGAGAATTTACTTCATTTTGTGATTATTGTATATAGTGTACTTTAGGGTTACACTAGTTTTTTCAAGTCATATTATCATGTTTTTGACATGCTTTAGCAAATTCCGATGGATGATTTAGTTTTCTTAGGAAATGCATACAAATTTAGTCATCAAACCTAGAAATTAGATTCCACAACTTGGGTAATAGACACTCCCTCTGACGAGCTTGTTGTTTTTCATGGCGCATATATAGGAAATGCAACCAATAATATTGTGGAGTATTGTGTAGTTATTTAATTTCTTAGTGAATCAATTTCATGTGGTATTTAATCATTAGTGATTCATATGGAATATCAACTAGTGGTGTCTCAACTTAATGATATTTATAGTGTCAGTGACCCTTTGTTACTTCGTAGGTTCCATAGAGTGAGATTGTTAGAATGGTCATTCAATTATATCACTTATGTTCACATTCCATAATCGTGAAATCAAATGGAAATTTTTATTGAAAACTATGATATAGATTGGTACATCCAATTAAAATGATTTATAAAACACATAATCACATAAATCATATTAATCATATTTGAGTCAAAAAAATGTGTGTGTGTGTGTGTGTGTCCAAAAAATAGCTATAAAATGTGGACAAATGTCTCAAAATTAGGGCTCATATTCTAATGATCTCTTCATATATGTTTGATCAGTACATCATAAAAAAATATCTATCTACTGTGGTGGCCCCTATTCATGATGTGCCTCAATATAAAATATGATGGAATTTTCCAATTGTCTAAAAAATCTATCCCAAGCACGCCGTACTCCAACCATGTGCCTTTGAACCACCTCAGGGAGGTCTTCTGCCTACACCATCAGAATCTCATAGGTCAAACCCTCCAAGTTTCTTTGTACTGAGAAGATAACCCTCTCATAGTCTATCGTAACTTGTTCCTCACCTCTTATCCAATTCCTATGTTGAAAGAATCCTTTTGGTCTCACTTGTCCAACATATTCACATATCACACATTAATTTTTTAGCACCTTTGCTCAACCAAAAAATTAATTTACTTCTTGAGTTCATCATATCTAAAATTCATAAAATCAAATAAAATTGAAAACCTAAAAAAATTTACCAATGTTTCCCCATGTAGCATCAAGTGGAAGTGTTAATTCAAGGTCCCCCCAAAAGTGGATACCCACATATGGATAGTCATCGATGCATATAATCCACTGCTCACACAAGCGAAAAAAAATTCATCTTCGAAGTTTACTAGTGTAACTCAACCTCCCCTAAGTCTAGCCATACGAGTCGCCCACCTCACCATCCAAGGCCCTCTCGAGTAACTATTTTGGGTATATACTACCAATCGAAGTGTTGGTATTCTCTCAAAGAATAAAGTACACAATATGTAATAATATGCATGTTTTCAGTGTTATGGTTGGTCATTCCACTCGGTCCAAGGATGTTTGCATTAAATTTGTTTGGTGTGGAATTACATGCATGGTTAGTATAGTTAGATGGAAGTTGCAGGTGAAGGAATTTGGATTGATAGAGAGAATTATGTGACATAATCTTGTTCTAGGGTTTTAAGGTTTGGAGAATTCTTTGCAGAGTCTGAGGAGGATTGCATTAAAATTCATTTGAGGTCAAATTGCAATGGTTGTAAATATAGTCAAATGGAAGTTGGTTTTTTTCTAAAGTTGCAAGCAAGGTCTTGATTGTGTCATATAGTGTAGAAAATATAACCATGGGACTCAATATGATCTTGTAATGTACCAAAAAAATATCTCAATCCTTCTACAATTTGCGGAAACAAAACATGATCGCACAATCACATATCAGCAAGATAAATAAATTATCAATCACACAACACAAGATGTATATGGGGAAAGAAACTGCTCAAAACCCCTTTATCTCTATATTTCATATGGTTAATATCATGAAACAATACAATTATTTCTCACACTAGAGAAAATTCCTACACTGTTGACTGTCTCACTCAGATCTTGCTCAAAACTAGCTTGCAATCTATGAAAAAAAGGTCAAATTATTTAACCTTTTTCTTGCCTCTGCTTGCCCTGCCTTGGTTATGTATTCTTGGGATAATTGAGACCCTATTAATGATGAAAATCCCAATTAATGATTTCGCAATACTTCAAGGCCTTCTCGATGACCTCATGCATGACCTATACAATTTTCTAATAGTACAACTGATAGATCTCTTCCCTTTAACCTCAATCTCAACTGGGTCTTCCTTAGAACTAACATGTAACAACTATTTATAGCGAATTATTAGTTAATTGATTGATAACTACTTGTGAATTAAATCAGATTTAATTTAATGGAACTCTCACTAGCTCATCTCTCAGTTAGAACTAGTTAAACTGTTTTTAAATCAATTAATTGAGTTAATTAATTACAACTCACAAATAACAACATTTGGATCCCCTAAAAATAGAAAATCCATTTGCATGCATCCTCGTAGACCTCTAACTCGAATTTCCTATGCAAAATAAGTGTTCCTGATTCAATTAACTAATATAAGTTGTCATGAGATGAAATTACAATTTTTCTTTCAATTTAATTAAGGGAAAATTAGATCAAAAGCCTCATATGGTAGCCATTTCTGGGTGCAATTTTCTGTATTTCATTTTTGGATGCCAATTTCACTATTTATTGTTAAAAATTTCAACACTCCCTCTCCACAATAAAGGAATTCAATCTATCCCGATTCGATAACTTTGGAATGTTCTGCATGCAACACTTCTCTCTAGTGTTGTTCCTGCTGGAACTCCTGAAATTGAATAAAATCCAAAAAAACTGAATCAATATGATGCATCTATCATCAAAGTCTCTGACTACTACTAGTTACTTCACTGTCTATTGAAATATCTATGATGTTGACTCTGCATCTGTGCCCTTTGCACTACTGCCAACTCTGATTTGTGATCCATTATCTGACATCTGTCACTCTGTTTTTTTTCTCCTTGACAACTGAATGCATCAATCTAACTGATCCTTCCTGCTACTATGTATTGTGGGCTCCTCGTAGCTAGGTTTTATCCATGAGACACGCCATCTCATTGGATCCTACCCAAATTTCTTCTCTTGGGATTATATATTTACATCGCCCCACCTCTCACCTAGAGGTATGGTTGCATGTGCTCCCTCTACCCATCTAGCTCGAAATCCCCCCCTACTGAAGGTCTCTGCTTGAATGGATGCCTCCACTTAGTCTCCTCTCTACTTCTCCAAAACTTTCTGAGACAACATGTTGAGAGGTAATTTGTGTTCCCTCTCAACCACCAAGTCACTAACCTTTGCTTTGCTCCTCAAAGCTTTGCATGCATCCTTGACCTCAAGAGAATACAAGTTCTTGACTCTTGCACTGATATGTTTCACCCGTCTCGTGGTGATGTATCTAAGGAACACCTTTCCTTTTCTAAATATGACATCATAAGCACGATCTTCCAATATTGCTATGGAGACAAGATTCTTCCTTAGTCCTGGAGAATACAAAACATCTTCTAGTATGAGAGGGTAGCCAAACTCTCTCTGCAAGGTAATTGTACCTATTTCGGTCGCACTATACCTCCCATCATCTCCAAAATATATGTTTTGTTGGAGGTACTTTTCCTCTAATTCTCTAAAGAGATCTCTATTCCCCATCATATGGAACAGGGCATCACTTTCTAGATACCACATGCATCCCATTACAGTGTTGGCCATGCATGCAATGAGAGTAAATCAAGCTTGAATTGTGAAGCTAGAGCTTCATTTTGTATGTTATAGGCTCTTTCTCTTCTTTAGGACAATTCGAGGCATAGTGCCCGCTTGTGACCGTGAAAAAAATTGATATTGGACAAATCCCTCTTTCCCTATTCACCTTGGGACTTCTTTCCCTTGGCTTTCTTTCCTTTTCCCACCAATGAAAAATCTTCTTCTTTTTATTTTCTGGAGGTGCCGTCTTTGGTGCTCCGCCTTATCTCTTCTATTACCAAGTCGAACCACAAATGCTCCCAGTCTGGTAAATTCTCCCTCCCATTCATAGATTCCTTGTAAATATGACAACTCTTGGGAAGGCCTATAAGTGCTAAGCTCACCAAATCATCCTAGGCTATTGTCACAACAACACTTCCAATCTCATCTCAACATTGAGTGAGCTTTATCAAGTATGTTGGTATCGTCTCACCCTCCTCCATCTTAATATTTATGAGCTAGTATTTCAGCACCAACTTCCTGTGGTCGCTATTATTTTGAAACAGATCTATCAAGGCCTTCCACATAACATATGGATTTTTCTTCCCATGGAGACTCGAGACAATATGATCTCAAACTCCCTCTAACAAGATCATTCTCTCCTTTTCTACCTTCTTCTGCCATGCATCAATATTTTGAGCATTTGTTGCTACAGGATTGGGAATATCAATATCTATGAATTCCTTCAACCTGTTTTCCTCTGACACTGCCTCCATCCTATCCTTCCATGCTATGTAATTCAAATTTCCCTCAATATCATATTCGATTCTCAAGCCATTGAAAGACATCTTGATCTGCTACTGGATCCTGAAGAATAAATCTGCAAATTCGAACCTGTTCAAGAAAAAACTATGTTCTTCTCTTCTATTGTGATTCCTGATGCTATGATACCATGTATAAAATCTACCCACGTGATTCAATATGATATTATAATGTACTAAAATAAGATACTGAATCCTTATACAATTTGCGGAAACAAAACATGATCGTACAATCACATATAAGCAAGAGAGAAATTATCAATCGCACAACACAAGATGTGCCTGGGGAAAGAAACTACTCAAAACCCCTATATATATATATATTTCATATGGTCAAGATCATGAAACAATACAATTATTTCTCACACTAGAGAAACTTCCTTCACTCTGCTGACTGTCTCACTCCAACCTTGCTCGAAACTAGCTTGCAATCTAAGCAAAATCGATCAAGTATTTAACCTTTTGCTTGCCTCTGATTGCCCTACCTTGCTTACACATTCTTGGGATAATTAAGCCCCTATTAATTAGTAAAATACAAATCAATTATTTCACAATCCTTCAAGGCCCTCCTGATGACCTCATGCATGACCTGTACAATTTTCTAATAGTACAACTGATAGATCTCTTCCCTCTAACCTCAGTATCAACCGGGTATTCCTTATAAATGACATGAAACAACTATTTATAGTGAATTATCAGTTAAATAATTTATCACTACTTTTGAATTAAATTAGATTTAATTCACTGGACCTCTCACTAGCTTATCTCTCAATTAGAACTAGTTGAACTGATTTTAACTCAATTAATTGAATTGGCTAATTACAACTCACAAATAACTATATATGGACCCCCTAAAAATATAAAATCCATTTGTTTGCATCCTCTTAAACCTCTAAATCAAATTTCCTAAGCTAACTAAGTCTTCCTGACTCAAATGGTAGCCATTTTTGGGTGCCATTTTCTGGATTTCATTTCTAGATGCAAATTTCACTATTTCTTGTTGCAAATTTCAACATATGGAATTATGTATGTGCATGGTATAGCATTGAGGATGAATTGGAGGGTTGTGACAAGGAAAATTTAGAAATTTTGATTGATATAGAGAATTTTGTGACATAGTTTATTCATAGGGTTTGAATATATGGAGATTTTTCATGGACTGGAATTTTTTTTTGGTTTTTTCGTTCTAGAAGCAAGCTTGTGCATTAACCATTTTTTGTGATGGTGGCAAGAGTCAGGTGAGTTTCATCTCCGAGTCATCTGGTTTTTTTGTTGGCACAACTATCCTTACAAAGAAAGATATTATGTTAATTTATGCTCCTAATGTCAATTGGAAACATCTATTGCTTTTAGCTTATGCATTTCTCTTTTTTTTTCCTCTGGGGATTCCCAGGGTGGTCTTCCTATTATTTGTAGAAGATCTGGATAATTTCTCTATGTTTCTCATTTCGGTTTATTTTTTCAGTATTAGGAGATCAATGTTTATGAAAAAAGTGGTGAGTTTGGGTGGGTTTCTAGTTTTCATGGGTTTGTAAGTACTCGCACGGGATAGCTCTAATTAACTCCTGCTACTGGTTTATAAAGTAAATTGAAATTATATGAGTAGTTGAATATAATTTGATTGCATTGTGCATATTTCTTGTTATTATTAGATGTTAGTGTAGTTTAGTTTGGTTTCATTGCAATATTCTTTGATGCAAATTTGTGAGAACCATCGAGAGTTCCATATTTGTTTCTTTAGTCACAAACTGGTGAGTGACAGGAAAGTATGTTTCTCTTTTTTTGTCTTGGTTGCAATTGAATTTGTGCCATTTTTTTCTATATGCCTTGATTTTCATCAATATGCTTGTAATTCTTGAATTTATTCAGTTGTCATGTTTGTTTTGTTTATTTCATGGCTAGTAATGTGTGTGCATCTTTAGTCATTGGGTGTATATGGGATAGAATGAGTCGGGGAAGGTTAGATGCAAAACTACCCAGGACTTAGGTATGGTTTTGCTAGTGGACTATATTGCAAGGAGGTTTTGTTCGAGATGGAGTTGTTTTTCTTAAAATGCAAGTCTCCCTGGTGCTTGCATACATACAAGTTTGCCCCACGTGTTTTGTCTGTGAAGGTTTCATGCATAATGGAATTGTTCTACTCGTCAACTGATGGTATGGTTGTAATTGTTGGTTTTTGAGATTATAGCTATTTAGATATTATATTTTTAGGATTATAAGGTGATTTGTAACATTTGCAGCAATATTGTATATAATAAGTCTTGAGATACCATATACAAGTCCCTTTTAACTCTAATATGGTTATTCCTTAGGGTTTTCCTTTGATAAGGTTTCTAGCGAGAAGTGCAGTTGTAATCATTCATTTTCAAGGTTATAGTGATCTGGATAATGGGATTTTTAGATTTTGGGAGCATTCACATCACTTCCCTGGGTTGAATCAAATGCATAGTGGTTGTTCCTTTGTCAAATGTTTATTTTCTAGTCAGGAATATGTTTGCATCTTATTTTTTGGGAGTATACCAAATAGAGTGAGTCATGGAACATCAAATACATGATTGATGGGATTTCTTTCGAGTAGGTTTTGTTCGGGATGAATTTTTTCTCCTTAAGATGCAGGTCTCCTTAGTGCTTTCATACATGTGTTCCCCACAATTTTTGTGCAGGAAGGTTTCCCGCGGAATGAAATTGTTCTCCTTAATTATCAAGATTAAGTTATTATTTCATTAACCTATTTTCCAAAATGTCTTCATTGTTGTTATGTTGATTAAGTGCTTTGTAGTTAAGATGAATTTATTTATTCGCTGAAATATTTGTTATTTTCCTATATTGTCTTTCATTTTTTATGCTTTGATTTCTTGAACTTATTTGTCACAGATCCAGGCACTAAAGAGTTGTTTCATTGAAAAAGTTGTCAAATTGTTCTAATGTGATAATTTGTAGTGTTTCCCTCTTGTTTCCCTTGGGTTTTATTCTGATAAGATTTCATCTGGGAAGCCCATGAATAGAAAATTTGAATTTTCCCATAAATTAGGTACAATTGTTCTTCATGGTTTTTATGCAAGAATGTTTCGTCTAGGATGCTTTTGATGTCCATAGTCGACAAGCGGTATTAGGTGCCTGTTGGTTGTTATTTGGTCAATTAATACTTTCTTGGCCAGGAATTTATTTTCATATGTGGTTGTTACATAAATGCATGATAGAAAAAGTCTAGGTACCCCTGATACAAGTTCTGCAAAATTGGAAGCAATTTTTGCCCAATTTTTTTCTTTGAGAATGTTACCTCCGAGAAACCCAGGAGCACCATATCCAAATGTGCTCATGAATTGGTTACGAGTACTCTCCCTTGTTTATATGCAGGGATGTTCATGATGGTCTCTATGCCAATATTCAATAGGCTAAATAAGCTACTTGTTCCCTGGTCAATTGTTAGTTAATAATTTCTTGTTCAAGAATGTGGAGGTTCGGGTGACAAGATTCTAGAAAATTCGGTCGATAGTATATATCTCTTTCATTATTGTCCAGTTATAATAATGTCCATAATATGGTGATATATATATATATATATATATATCTTCTTATGTAATTGAAATTATTAAGCTATTGGTACTCTTGTTATGTTGATTTAGTGATTTTTAGTTAAGATGCATTTATTGATTCGCTTCAGTAGTTTTTATTTTCCTATATTATCTTTCATTTGTTGTGCTTCGATTTCTTGAACTTATTTTTCATAGATCAAAGAACTAAAGAATTTTTGTTTTGAACAAGTTTTCATATTGTTATGATAGGGTTAGTCGAAATGAAAAATTATTTTGCATTAAGTGAAGCCAATCTGTAAGAAATCGATCACAAGTTATCTAGATTCAGTTTACATAGATTGTAGCCTTTTTCTTATTATCTTGGTGACTTTCTATTTTACCCATTTGTTGTTATTTTTCATTTCCACTATACCTTAGATGAAGTACAATAAGGAATTGTAACTCAATTTTGACCAGGGAAAATTTAAGGATGGAAAATTATCTTGAAGTTTAAAAGCATTGGCGAATCTCACTAGTCCCTAATATGCAAACTATGAAATGTTTATTAATGTATTCATAAAATTATTAAAATTTATAATGATTTTATATGTACTCTCTATATAATGTTGGCGATTTTTAAGGTAAAATAATTTTATATTGTAAAATTTGGGCGAATTGTCTTTATAAAAAATGGAAATTGGCGAATATTTTTTTTTGAAAAATCATGGAAAATTAGCCCACCTACGAATATTAGCACCTAAAATTTTCCATGCTTTTGATATTGCTTAGATCACCAAGACGATATTACTTTGTATTCATTACGAACTGAATTGACACTTGATTTCTACGAGACCTTCACAATTTAATGATATCAAGATGTACTTGGAAGGATTGTCTACACCTTGTTCTATTCATGCTCCATCCAAAATTAGCTTATGGGGAGATGCTTTCTGTGTCAAATGGTTTTCTAATTGGTTCTCAATTCTAGTGAATGCTTGGTTATACAGAAATGGACATACATATCTTCGCTTCAATCAAGAAACTCATAGATATGAGTATAATATTCTTCTACGTAACCAGAATATTGTATGTGGGCATTTTGAACGGTCTTTTTGTATCATGCAATGGACACGTTGAATACAATTCCAAGATTAGCTACTATGTTCATCTCTATGTGCCAATGCCGATATAGGAAATTTGGCATGTTGTCAATTGAGAAAATCCTATTGCAAGATGGCTTCTTGATCTATCGACATTTTGTCAACAACTACCATGACTCCTTGTTTGAATCTATTTGTACATTTTCACCATGGTTTGATATGCTTGGAATGAGAAAAACAATTGCACAAACTTGTTACAATTGTCTCATTTGCAAGGACATTAGAGTTATCAATTGTTTGAGAGAACATTCTGATATTAGGACCACTGAGGAGGAATAAAGTATTAATGATTGGAAAGGCTATATTATTAAATTGTCAATGCCATATGCATTTGTACATATAGAAGGAAATAGTTTTGCAACACAATGGAAATGTGAAATTCTTAATGTTAACATATTCATGTGGAATATACACATGAGGAGTATCACTTTGAGATTTAATTCATTGAGCACTTCATCTAGAATATTGGACAAATAATTCAATTGAGAAATATCTTCAATCAATTGAAGACACACTTGAAAAGGCATGTTGCATTTGTGATAGATGTTCTTTGCAAAATAAATGAGACTCATTTATATAGTTGTATTGTGCAATTCTCGCTACCTTGTGCCTGCAACAAAAGAAAAACGAATCAAAATAGATGGAAAAATTTGAAAATCTTGTAATAATGCAATAGTTAATGAAAATATAATATCCCAAAGTAGGGGAATTCTACAATAATGGGAATATCTTAAGATATTCCAAAATTAGATATCTAGCAATATATGAACACAAAATGGAAATAACAGTGAATAACATCATACCAAAATGTATGGAAACCATGGAGCCATTTTATTATACATATCAAAAACAAATGAGTACAATAGAAGTGTGCATAACTCAAATAAGCAAGGCAAATGAGCCTCCCATGAATACATATGCCAAAAGAGAGATGCTGCTATATTGCAGAATGTTCATGAACATGTACAACACAGTTATAGATGGTACACTGCTACATGGAGATGTGAAATAATACAAATCTGCAAATAGATGGCTCATACAACATTGTGAGAGAATATCTAAGCTCCCAAACACAATTTCTAGTCAATCCTGGAAGGATTAGCTGGCATATGCAAAACTGCAAAAATGTCAGAGTTGCAGTAGCAGCTGCAACTCAAGAACTGGATGGAGATGGCTGAAGATGATGCATAAGATGAATGTGTAGACCTCCTCCAATGGATCTTCCAAGTGAAAGGTTGATCCTATCACTGAAGATCTCACCCTCCAACAATCCTACAGACCCTTACTGCAATTGCATATTGAAAATAACACAGTCTAGGAAATGGATTGCACTGTAAGAGAAAGGAAATATGTTGGCCAAGTGCCAAGATCTGCAATAAGCTCCAGAATCTTCCTCATTGGTGTCCTAAAGGAAATAAAGCTTTCTCCTTTGAAAAAAAATCTTTGGAAGTTCTGTTGTCAACCCTCCACTGCAACACCCTGCAACACAACCCGGCTCTCAACAAAAACTATGTTGTAGCTGAAGGAGGTAGCTTGGCCTCAAGTTTGGATGTGGAGAAATGAAGTGCAAGCTCCTTCAAGAGGCCTCTATTGAAAGGAGAAGGAATTCATAAACAAGAATTCCTTGTGCTAATAAGTACTGCAACTCTGCTAAACAGCAAGAGAATGCCAAATAGTCTACCAGACCATAAAATCAATAATACATAACATGAATAACAATGGTTGCCTTACCCTCCTTTTAAACAAGTGAAAGCCCTCTCACCATGGGTCCCACCCATTAGGGTTTCCTTCACCAAATAAACCTCCTCCCATTCATACTGCGTTGCCTCTCTAAGTGTTCTCCACCTCCTATTCCAACGCTGTTGACTTGGTCAAACTTGACCTTGTCCACATGCAAAAGTCCCTATTCACACATGAAGGTGTGAAATCTAGCTTTTATGTTGATCCCCTTTCATTATGAGGGATTTTATTCAGGTTTTTATTATTCATGGGCCTCCTTACCCATTTATTCATCTCCTAAGTGAAATCAACAAAATTTAATATTCCAATTTGCTGCATGCAAATTTGGGAATATTACATTCCGCCCTTCCCAAATGTTGCTTGTCCTCAAGCAACTACAAGGATAGAACTAAGAAGTGTCCCCTTCTTCCCCTGTAGCATCTTCATATGATAAAATCCTCCAAGGATCAAGATGTTGTCTCATCAATATGTCTACAAGTTGTCCCTCCCAAGTATGCAAGATAGCTTTTGGTGTGCATCCCAAACAACTATCATCATGTAAAACACCCATGGAGGCAACAATGGGCTGTCTAAAGGCCTTATTGAGGCATGGGATCTGAAATTCATTGGGAATCATCATTCCCATGTGGATCCTCCATCCCCAAGCAATCATCCATATGAAGTGAGTTACCTCCCAACATGGAAACTCATACAAATCATCCTCCACTTTGAGCTCCGGTAATGTAGGTGGGCTGAAAATTTGATCACGGTAGACAAAATAGCCTACCCCACGCTGTCCTCCTCTCCATTTAAGATAAGTGTAGAGTTTTTTATGATCATGGGCTGCAATAATGTTGCCCTTATGTGGCAAGAAGAAGACTATATCCTCAAGGACCTCTCCAACGTTATGAATCATGCTGGCCCAAACCATCTCATATGTGATGATTTGGAAATCACCATTATATGGCATCCAATCAATCATATGGCTCACCTCATAAGGAAAAAAGTGTTTTGTTGTAGTGGCCATATACTCTCTCATGCTCCCATTTGAACATGCAATGCAAACAATGTGGGAAATCTCTCCCCCAAGGGACACATCCAACCAATGTGCCACTCCCCCAATCATGCTCCTAATAAAAATAAGAACATTAGAAACATAGGGAACCATAATGAGAACCATACTTGCTGCCATATGTAGCAAGGGAGAAGGAAAATGGTCCCTCAAATGTAGCCAACACAGTTTGACTCTCAACTGCAATAAAAAATGAAATGATGGGTGGCCTCCCGACCACTTGCTTATTGTCCCAATCTCCTCACAAGTTTGGAGGAAGTGTATGATGTATGGTGCAAAGTGAGCATGCGTTGCAAAAGATAGAGCCTCCCCAAGTCCTCCTAGGGAGTGACCATCACCAATACTGCTTATGGCCTCAAGTAGACCATGAGATCTAGAAGGAAGAATGCTCCTTCCTTGAGTAATACCCTGCACATATATGGTTAAGGAATTCACATATTCATTATGTAAATCATTATAAAACCAAACAAAATCCTCACCATATACCTTGCTCATACAAATGGAGTGGCTCATAGATGAGTCTCCTCTCATCCTCAAATAGAAAAGAGGTGGTTGTGCTAACTATTCCAAAGGGTTATGTATCTCCTCCATCTCCATATGATCCATGCATCTCCTCATATGTTGATAATATCCTCCTCAAAGCATTCCCAAAAGTACCCCTCCATGATGGTGTGGTATGCTCTCATAGAATAAGTGTGGCTGAAAAGGAAATCTTTATGAGTTGCTTGTAGTAACTTCTCCTTGAGCTTGGAAGCTCTAGATAAGAAGATCCTACCATGATAGTAGATGACCCCATCTCTGACTGAATATCCCTCCTCATGCAACTAGTCATCCAATATCATACAAGTAAAGAGATCCTTGGAATACTCTGCCAATAGTTGGGAATTCCAATATGGATCTACCCTCCACAGTGACAACGCTGATGAACTATCATGAAGAACATTTGGCATATGGCCATCCTCTTCTTTGACATCTCCCATGCCAAAGATGCAAGTTGGAAGGCTGCTATCCTTCCCATGCTGCTTCTGCCACAACGCAGAATTTGAAATGAGAGTGGGTAAAGATGATGTTGAGAGAATGCCTCTCTCCTCCTTGAGTCCACCCAAGTCTCTCAACGCTGTATCAAGCTCTCCCAAGGTCTCCACTCTTCTGGAATTAATGAGCAGTACCTCAAAATGTGAATCATCTCTCACCATCTACTGATCTGGTGGTCTCCTTGGTGAAATGTCTCCATGCAATGAGACATCATCATCAAGAGTAGACTGCATATATGAAGGGATAGATTTTTCCTTGCCCTCACTATGCAATCCAGTCTCCCTCTTAGGTGCATCAACCTCTTGAAATAGATAGGGGTGTGTGCTCCTCATCACATGATGTTGGTCATCCTCCCTATCTCCTCCTTGTATCTCCATAGGTTCACACCCTATCATCAATGGCACATGTGAATCATGAGTTGTGCCTTGATCTCCACATGTGAGATCCTGGGGTTCTTGCAATGATACAAGAATCCCTTTAGTTAGAGCAAGAGCTCGCTCTTCCTCTGCATGAGGTGCTAGATAAACTCTAGAAATTTCAACATTGTTGCCCTCCTTCTCATCAACATGTATGGGAAACCTCCCAAGAATTGGATCCTCTTTTGAAAAAGAGATCCCCATGCCCTCTTGTTCAGGAATATGAGATAGAGGCTTTGCCTCTAACAAGGCATGCTACAAGATGTCAGTCTCCTCCATGGGTTTCTGAAGTGGATCTGATTTTATAGTTTTCTCCATCACATGAAAGGGTTTTGTTTGTTTATGTTTGTTTAACTTCTCCACATGTGTTGTAGAAAGTTTTCCATCAAAACTTTCCATCAATGCCTTAATAAACCTTGTATAAGAAGAAGTATTTGCATTTTTTAAAGAGAAAGACTCAAAGATCCACCATGCATAGGCATTACCTCCAAGATGCAGCGCTACAACTTTGATGGCTTCATCTTCAGAAATTTGGTGCTACTGCAAAAAGGTGTCTAGTTCTTCCACCTAAGCTCCGGCTGAACATGTAGGTGAACCATCAAAATTAGATAGAATAAATATATCCATATTGTGCTGCTTGCTTCTCTTCACCTTGATCTTGCAAAACTCCGGAAAAGTAACATGATCTTTAAACTTCTGAGTTTGAGATTCATATTCTTGCAAAAAATCACTAAGAGTTCCCCTCCTAGTCATTCCTTATTCTTCCATCTCCCTCATGGAAAAGATAGGCATGTGACTGCACTATGCATAATTGTGTGTGGCTGCATGCTCACACTCATGATGTGAAATTCTAGAGTTTAATTCAGATTCAAACCCTCTTGGACATTCTATGCACATCTCCCTTCTGATCTTCTTGAGATCTCCTTGAATGCTTTGTACAGATTTAGGAAGAAGCTTTGAGAGCCTCTCCTCCTTATTTCTTGCAAATAATGGAGTCTTCATCTTCTCTTTTATTGATAGCTTATTGGCTGAGTTCCACAGGCTGAGCCAAGATTATGCTCTGATACCACTGTAATATCCCAAAATAGGGAAAACTAGCACTATTCGGAATATCTTAAGATATTCCAAAAGTGGAGCTACAACAATCCATGAACATAATAATGGAAGAGCAGTGTACATCAACTCAGAAAATGTAAGAAGAACATCTAGCCATATTATTAGTCTTATAGCAGCAAATAGATACAAGATCTTGAGGAAAGAGTTACTCAAGATTGGCAAAATCAGCCTCAAGAAACATGTCCACTGCTACACAGAAAAGTATACAAGGCTAGGACAACGTAGTTTTATTAAGATTGATTTCTGATGGAGTATGTCAATACATGGATATGGAATGATATAGCTCATACAATGTTGGGAGTGAAGATCTAAGCTCCCAAACATAATTTCTAGTCAATCCTGGAAGGATTGGCTAAAATATGAAAAAGATGGAGATAGCTGAAGATGATGCATAATCTGAATGTGTAGACATCCTCCAATGGATCTTCAAAGTGAAAGGCTGATCCTATCACTGAAGATCTCACCCTCCAACAATCCTGAAAACCCTTACTGCAATTGCATACTGAAAATAACGCAGTCTAGGAAAGGGACTGTGCTGTAAGAGAAAGGAAATATGTTGGCCAAGTGCCAAGATCTGCAATAAGCTCCAGAATCTTCCTCACTGGTGTCCCAAAGGAAAGACGGTTTTCTCCTTTGAAAAACAAGCTCCGGAAGTGGTGTTGTCAACCCTCCACTACAACACCCTACAACACAACACAGCTCTCAACAAAAACTACGCTGTAGCTGAAGGAGGTAGCTTGGCCTCAAGCCTGGATGTGGAGAAATGAACTGCAAGCTCCTTCAAGAGGCCTTTATTGAAAGGAGAAGGAATTCCTAAACAGGAAGTCCTTGTGCTAAGTAGCACTGCAACTCTATTAAATAGCAAGAGAATGCCAAATAGTCTACTAGACCATAAAATCAATAATACATAACATGAATAACAATGGCTGCCTTGCCCTCCTTTTAAAAAAGTGAAAGCCCTCTCACCATGGGTCCCACTCATTAGGGTTTCCTTCACCAAAGAAACCTCCTCCCATTCATACTGCATTGTTTCTCTAAGTGTTTTCCACCTCCTATTCCAGCGCTGTTGACTTGGTCAAACTTGACCTTTTCCACATGAAAAAGTCCCTATTCACACATGAAGGTGTGAAATCCAACCTTTATGTTGATCCCCTTTCAAATTATGAGGGATTTTACTCAGGTTTTTATTATTCATGGGCCCCCTTACCCATTTATTTATCTCCTAAGTGAAATCAACAAAATTTAATATTCCAATTTGTTGCATGCAAATTTGGGAATATTACAGAAAATTAGCTACTTGCATTTGCATCTTATGTGTATTCATTGAAATCAGAAATTGATGTATGTTGCACAATTGACACGCCTAGAGGAAAGATTAGTGGTAGCAAGAATGGATTTTTCACAAATGCGATAGCTTGGTTACAAAAAGTCACAAATTGGTTTAATAGGTACAATGATAAATGTTCCTACCAACTTGGATAGAGTTCAAACAGCTTTAACTAGAGATGTTGATGCATGCATGACAATTGTAGTTATGCTAAAGAGAAAACTACAGTACAAAAATTATTATTTTCTTGGGAACATTCAGGCAAAAAAACTAATGGTTGCTTTGCATGACTTGCATAACACCACTTTGTACAAAAATGAGTAGATAGTAATATCACTGAATGGAAAAAACACTTTCATAAAAATAAACATAACCATGAAAACAATTACAATAGAGGAAATTTTATCCTAAAAGTGCCCATGAAATTTTGATGTGATTTCCATGTCATATTATGTAAACCAATCAAAATATTTTAAATTTAAAAAGAGGTACATGTAAATATTTTGGAGGGAAAAGAAAAAAAACTACTTTTTTTAATTGTAATTTTGGCTTATCTCCTTATAGGTTTACTCAAATTTCAAGTGTAGACACTCATTGGATGCGAAATTTTAATTCCGATTTCCACATCCAACAAGTGTCTGCACTTGAAATTTGAGTAAACCTATAAGGAGATAAGCCAAAAATACAATTAAAAAAAGTAGTTTTCTTCCTTTTCCTAAAAAAATCATAACACTTATTTTATTATTTTTCCTTAGGAGGCCACTTTTGGGCTGAAATTTCCTCTAATGTACACCATCATATCAACTAGATTCATTGTATTTTTATGATAATCTAGAGCCAATAACTGAGACACTTGTGCATGGGTACTCTAGTGCTCATGTCATCCATGACTTTGATGTGATAATAATGTTGGATGTGTGTTATATTCTTTCCACGATTATCTCCACGCATTGTACGCTGCGCCAGGCGCAGTGGGGGAGTGGCAGCCCCCCCCATTGGAGGGTTTGTAAGGGAATTTTTTTTTTTTATGCGGACTCAATAATAGTTGGGCGGATGCAAGGATGGGGTGCAGACCTAAAGAAGGTGAGCATACCTACCCATGGTTTTGTGCATGGGGTTTTCACATGGTTTTGGGAATGATGGTTTTCTCCCCGTGGTATTTTATAGATTTGGTCAAGGTAACTATGATTATGTTCTAATCCAAGGTTATGGATTAGGATTTATGAATTCTTCGGCACATATGTGTGTGTGTGTGTTGTAACATTGAAAGGAATATAAAGAAAAATCAATCTGGCAGTCTCCGTTTTGGGATCCAGGGGAAAATATTTGTGTATATTTGTTTTATGTTCTCGCCATTGTATATTTTTTGTTTTAAGAATTCATTTGTAGGAATTTTTTGTACAGGGTCAAAACCTAAAAATAAAACAAAGTTTACCTTCTAATGGATTCCATTCCTTAGAATTTTTCAAGAAAATGTTTTCAAGGAACTTAACTTCCCAACATTATTTTATGGATCAAGTCGACCTATTGATGTTGACAATCGATTCTTTTATCAACAAATTTTTCAATGCGAATTGTTGCACATGTCTGGTGACTTTTCAACCCATATTACAAACATATTATTTAAGACCATCTATATATTGATAAACCAAGTATCTATTTCATCTTAGATTTGTATACACAAAGGAGAACTAAAAGGACAAAAACAACTTGCAAAGGATGTCAAGAATCAAAAAAATATTCAAAACTTGTTGCAATTCTCAATTGCATATCAATGTTTCAAAAGCATTCACATCTCACCATATTATTATGAACATATACGAAAGGAAATATTTGCAATGATACAACAACTAGCACCACCAACGTTTTTTGTCACATTCACTAGTGTTGAACATCTTTGGGATGCATTGATAAATGCATTGATAAAACAAAGCCTCAACTTTCTAGAAAATGATAGTAACAACTTTGTTCATGAATGCATTGACACATTAATTAGATAGAAATTGATCATTTGTAGTTGATATAATAGGAACAGAACCACGTCATTGCACACTTTGATTACAAAAATCAATGAATTATTTGGTGGCATGCAAGATTACTTCTTTATCACCGAGTTCTAAAGCAGAGGCACGGATTATGAACATGGATTACTTTGGAATAAAGGTGCATTGATATATTAACATTCACCTAATATTGATGTTATATCTTTCATGGATCATTATTTGACGTGTGATTCAGCATTGTTTCCAGATGGAATGACTCAGGTTCAAACACATCATCACACAAAAACTTGCAAAAAACATAGGCATTCCACATGTAGATTTGGTTTTCCATTCCCACAAATCATCGAAATTTGTATCTTATAGCCTTTTTTCAATGAAAACGATGAAAATCAATTAATGAAAAGAAAGATTTCCTCCCTTCCACAAAACAAGGTGTATTAAAAAAGCATAACATTTGACATTTTCTTGGCTAAACTTGGAATTAAAAATAAGGAGTAAATTTTGCTGCTTTGTTCTTGTATCACTCGACCTATTGTATTGCTAAAAATAAATCATTGTGATGTGTAGATAAATGCATTTGCAAAAAAAGATCAATCATTGTGGAAAGAAAACATAGATGCTTAATTCGTTTTAGATGCCTATGTTGCAGCAACATATGGCAATTCATATATGACAAATATGGATCGAACAATGACATCTTCTTTCAAGAAAATCTGAGAAAATTGCATATGTGATGGAGACAACAAAATTCAGACTATTCGTAAACTTGGAAATGCATTTCTAAATATGCAAAAAAAATCAAGTTGAAAAGCAGTGTGCATTTCTCTTTAACTTCCTTTATACTCATCTTCTAGAAAAAAAATAATAAATAATAAATAAATAAATAAAATTTAAAAAAAATAAAAAATAAAAAATAAATAAAAAATAAAAAAAAATAACATTTTTTATTAACACTGCTCCAATTGAAAAACAAATATATGTGTTAAAAAGACCTATTCTATTGCAACAAGAGCCTAATAATTTTGAGGATGTTTTTTGCATGACAAGCATTGATAAATATGCCCTACATCCAATTGAACTTGATAATGTTTTCTTGGTAGAGTATGCTTCTTCCTACTTGGGTGTGAATACAATAACGAAAAAAAAAATGTCCTTGTGTCATACGGTTCATTTGATACAATGAAAAAAGAGACCCATAAAACCTTTGAAAAGAAAAAATGATGCTCTACATCCTATACATAAAATCTGAATATACATTAAAGAAGGCTAATGAGACATGGACTGAGGTATACTTGTCCGAGAAACACATTGTCTATGCTACTGAAAAATTATTTCTCCATTCAATCTCACCATTGGGTGATATTGAAATTTCCTCGATTGCAATCGGATCCAAAGACGAAGATCTATTTAGTCTTCACTTGCGATTGGAAAATGATCATAATACTCATGCTATTGAAAAACATGATATTAAAGATAACTTGTTACAAAAAGTGCACTCTAGAAACATTCAGGTTTCATACACAAAAGCCAATTAATTAATCAAGAATCCCTTTATTTTAGACAATTATCATATCATGAAATTAGAAGACAACTAAATCAAGAACATCAATCAATAATAAAACAAATGGTGTTATGAATAAAATATCGTCTAGGAAAGTCATTTTATTGTTTATCACTAGAGGTTCAAGAATAGTAAAAACATTCACTAGGAAAGCACTTTACCATGCATTGGTGTGACTCTACAACATAGAATTACAAAGTGACCCCTTGAACAAAAAAGGACTCATTCTTGCATTTACTGGCAAGGCTACATATATTGCAAATGGTGTCATAATACATTAAGATTTACATTTGCCCCTTTCACCATCTGACATGATGCCATTGAATTCTAACACACTTGATATATTGACCAAAGAATATGAACAACTTAAATTCTTTCTCATAGATGAAGCTTCATTGATTGCATGTCGACTACTATATAACATTGACAGATGGCTTTGTGAAATCATGCATACTCCAACTAGTCCATTTGGTAATCATAGTATAATATTTTGTGGTGACTTGTGCCAAGCAGCACCTGTGCGTGATTGTTGAATATTTGAAGATACAAGTTTTAAAGGAACCACTTTGCCTTATAGTTTTTGGAAAGACAATGTCAAAACATTTTAACTAAAAGAAGTGATGTGACAAGAAAAAAAAAATTGTGTCCATTTAAAAAAAAATTAGGTCATGTTCACATATGGATGATGACCTTGCATTCTTGAATAAGAATTGTTTTAGATGTCCACCAGTTGATCTGAAATTACCATATCTCTTATACTTAAAAAACAAGTACAAGAACATAATGAAATAATTTTGTCTCTCATTAACATAAAAAAAAATCACATTAAATGGATATGATAACATAATTGACTCAAGAAATGCAAATTCCAATAGGAACATCAAAATGCAATTACGAGCTAGAATTTTGTTCAAAGAAAATATGCTTGTTCAATTGATTGGTGGTAATTATGATATTCAATATCGCTTGGTCAATGGTGTTGAAGGTATTTTTAGAGCTTCCGCGGAATCTAAGAATGGTGTGATTTGGATTGAATTTTCTGATCCAAGGGTTGGCACGATTCAACAAAGAAAAATGGACAACTCGTTCAAAGATGGTATAATGTCTAATTGGACACTAATCACTAGAATTTTTAGGCAGATTGAATCAAATATAAAAAAGAGTTTCACACGGGAACAATTCCCTATCCAATTGGCATGTGCACGAACTGTACATTGATCACAAGGCTTGACAATGGATAAATTGGCTTTTGATCCAAAAGGGATTAGGAAACATGGAATTGTGTACACTGCATTGTCACATGTGAAATATATTAAATGCTTGTATTTGTTAAACAAATTGGAACATATAACTTTCTTCACTGTGACAAAGTTGCTATTCAATTGCAATTACTTAAACAAAATGCTTGTTATGAACTTGAATATAGCTTATATTCAGCTCAAATAAATTATTATTGGACAATATGTTCATTGAACATAGATAGCTTCTCATTATTTTATGAGGGTATCATTTATGGATATGATCTAATGAACACTAAGATCCTTTGATTGCAAGAAACAAGAACAAAATCACTCCCATCAAATCCAATATTTGCATACAACTGTTTCACTTACATGGTATTGTCACATATTATGCAAAAATATTATTGTCAACGATCAATTCACTTATACAACAAGTCACATTGAATTAACAATTGCAAGTTTCCATCTTGAAGAGAGTATGATTATAATTGAAAATACATATATTGCACCAAATAGAAGTGTTGATGATATAATTGAGTTCATCAAGCTCATTTTCAATAACAAACCAAACGAATGCCCAATTGTGTTTGTTGGTGATTTCAACTTGGACATGTTACCAAATAATCACCAACAAAGAAAAATAGAAGTATTCATGCATAATAACAGCTTCAATCTCCATACAACAAGGTCAACTATTGACCATGGCTCCATGCTTGATCACTTTTGGACAAATGTTCCATTAACTAGTGTTTCCTTCCATGTCTTTGATGATTACTGGACAGATCATCATACAATATGTCTTGATATACCTTTATTGTTCACTTAAGCACTTTTGTCATTGTGCATGTTATATAGTTCAATTATTCAGTTTTCATGAAAAGTATCACAATTGCAATTTTTTGTTGTACAAATACCAAGAAACAAAAGGGATCTACATGATAAGGAGAAATAAGGCAGCAGAGCTGCAAACATAAAATACCTGTAAATTTTAACACCATGGACAAGAATTCATTTATTCTCTTCTTCTTTGTTTTTTTAGCACCAATGTTTTATATCATAGCCACTATGCAATTTACATGTATCTCAAGTTTATGCTTTTTGTCTTGTTTCCTATATACTCAATAACATTCATTACTCTATTCTCCAGTTCATGTTTCATTGGTACATGATTGGTTATGAATCAAATATAGAATGCAGACACACATAGACACATGAAAAATAACAATTTTAGTCTCCAAACAACAAGTTGAGTCACTGATTATGGCTTCTGGATTCATCACTTTTGGACAAATTTTCCACCAAGTATTGTTTTCTTCTATTTATTTGATGCTTATTGGACATATCACTATACAATTTGTCTTGTTATACCTTTATTTTTCACTTAAGAAACTTTTTCATTGTGCATACAATACTTTCAAGAAATGGAAAGCTTTGGTTGATATTTAGATAGGAAAGAAGTTGAAGGGTCTGAGATCAGACAATGGAGGTGAATATTGCAACAAAGAGTTTGATAGGTATTGTTTAGAGCATGGAATTCACAGAGAGAAGACCGTTCCAAGAACACCACAAAAAAATGGTGTGTTAGAAAGGATGAACAGGACAATCATGGAGCGTGCAAGGTGCATGCGATTGCATGCAGGATTGCCTTTACAACTTTGGGAAGATGTTGTAGATATTGTTGTTTATCTAATAAATAGAGGGCCTTCAAGTTCCTTGGATGGTGGTATTTTAGAGGAGGCATGGACAGGTAAAAAGGTAAACTACTCCTTTTAAATCCTTTTGGTTGTGAGGCCTTTGTCCATATTAATAAAGAAAATAGAACAAAGATTGAGGCAAAATCAAAGAAATGTACCTTTATTGGATATGGTGAAAATGATTTTGGTTGTCGCTTATATGATTATGAAAATCACAAAATCATTAGGAGCGGAGATGTAATATTTAGTGAAAGGTCTTGTATAAGAATCAGTTGCAGGAAAAAGAAAACAAAGAATAGACGGTTCTTGATGAGATCATAGAAAAAGTAAAGGTGCCTAAAAATAATAACAATCAACAGCCACAACAACAATAACCACCACAACAATAACAAACACCTCAAACACTTGAAAGTGGTGTCAGAAGATCTACCAGGATAAGTAGACCCCTTGATCGATACTCTCCTTCATTATATTATTTATTGTTGACTGATTTTAGTGAACCCGAATGTTATGTAGAAGCAATGCAGATCGAAAGTGGAGCTAGCCATTAAAGAAGAGATGGACTCCTCAATACATAATCAAACATGGGACTTAGTCAGGTTTCCTATAGGTAAAACAACATTGCAGAATAAATGGGTTTATAGGCTAAAAGAAGAAGATGGAGGAAAACAAAGGTACAAATCTGACTTGTGGTGAATGGGTTTGCACAGAAGAAAGGTATTGACTTTGATGAAATATTTTCTCTTGTTGTGAAGATGACTTCAATCAGAACTATTTTAAGTCTTGTAGCAGAGAAATATTTGCATCTTGAACAGTTAGATGTAAAGACAAAATTAATCCATGGAGATTTGGAGGAAGATATTTATATGCAGCAACCACAAGGATATGAGGTCAAAGGGAAGGAAAAATTAGTGTGCAAGTTAAATAAGAGCTTGCATGGCTTAAAACAGGCTCCAAGGCAGTGGTATCTAAAATTTGACAGGTTTATGTCTGAACAAAGTTATACTAGATGTCACTCTGATCATTGCCATTTATCTGAAAAAGAAAAATTATGGAAGCTATATTATATTTTTATTGTATGTAGATGACATGCTTGTTGCTAAAAAAAAATGAAAAATTTCCTTATAAAATATTTTAATTTCGTAGTTAATCTAGGTTGTTCATTAGGCAAATGATCTTACGGTATAAGTTATGTTTAATGTAGGGTTTTTTTGCCCGAGAAGGCAACCCCTCGTTTTGTATGAGGGTATTGTATTGCGGTTGTGTATTGTATGTGTATTATGAGCAAGAAACAGAAAAGGGGACTGTGAGAGATAGTAGAGGATATTACAATGGATCTGTTGTAGGTTGTGTCTCTTCATCTTGTTGTGTAATATAAAGCAAGGACTGGTTGTTTGGGGTGGACGTAGCCCAAATTGGGTGAACCACATATATCTATGTCTCTCTTGTTTTATATTTTTTTGTGATTGTGTTTCCGCATATTTTATGTGTTCCATTGCTCTATCATATATGATTTTTCTTACAGATGAAACAAATCTGAATGAACTATGGCACATAATAATGGGGCATTTGCATCATGGGGTGTTAAAGATTCTCAAGAGAACTGTCATGGGAGTTCCATAACTGAGAACCAAGCGAGACAATGTCTATATAGGGTGCATATTGGAAAAATATTCCAAGGAAGCATATCAGAGAAGCAGCAACAGGGCTAAGAGTGTATTGGGCTTGATACACTCGGATATCTATGGACCAATGTCCAATAGAGATCTTAGTGGTGCTGAGTATTTCATCACCTTTATTAATGACCATTCTAGGAAAACCTGGATCTACCTTCTAAAGACCAAAGACGAAGTCTTTAGTCAATTCAAAGAGTTTAAAGCTCTGGTGGAAAATATGACGCGAAAGCGGATCAAGGTGTTGTGTTCAGACAATGGTGGTGAATACATGGACAAAGAATTCATTGGGTTATGCAAGATGGAAGGTATCAGAAGAGAGTGGACCACTTCATATAATTCGGAGAAAAATAGTGTGACAGAAAGAAAAAATAGGTTTATTTTCGAGGTTGCAAGGGCAATGTTGTATGATCAAGACATGCCCAAATTAATGTGGGTTGAAGCTTGTAATAAAACTGCCTACGTTTAAAACATGATTCCTCATGATGCATTGGGAAAGATCACACCAGAGAGTGTCTTCATTGGCAGCAAGCTTGAGGTGAGTCACTTTAGGATATTTGGCAGTACGACATATTGTCATGTGCCCAGTCAGAAGAGGAAGAAGTTGGACATGACTGCGGATACGAGTATCTGGTAGGATACAATGAGAATGCAAAGGAATACTACATCTACATTCCAGAGAGCACGAAAGTTGTAGTACGAAGGGATGTGAAATTCATGGAAGAGAGGGCCTGCAGAAGATCCCGCGAGTTGCCTTCCGCTACATATTATGAGGAGGATCCGCTAGTTCAACCTCAACAACCTGCAGTAGGTAATTCAACTTCATCTGTAAGGCGTGGGGACCCAAGGAACACTTATCCCGAGGACTTGTAGGAGGGAGAGCAGGTAAATCTGCCCACTACTGGTGGGAGAACGAGCAGGGAACTACAAAAAAATTTGAGGGACGTTGAAGACTTTGTCAGAGCCCCCCAAGATGTGAAGAGACAACGCAAGCAACCTGAGAGGTACCAAGCCTTGGTTGCATAGGTTGGGGAACCTTCTAGTTTCTGGGAAGCATAATAGCACCAGGTATGGGTAGATGCGATGGTGGAAGAGTACAGTTCCATCATGACAAATGATGTCTGGGAGGTGGTCCCCAGACTTTAGGATAAATTAGTTGTAGGTTCAAGGTGGATCTACAAGATCAAGTATGCTTCAGATGGCAGCATTGAGAAATTTAAAGCCAAGTTTGTGGCTAAGATGTATGCTCAGAGGGAAGGGATGGATTATGAAGAAAACTTCGCCCTAGTAGCCATATATACCTCTATCAGATCCTTGATATCCCTTGCTGCACAGATGGGATGGAAGATTCACCAGATGGCAGTCAAGACTACTTTCCTGAATGGGGTGATAAAAGAGGAGGTGTATATTGAACAACCACATGGCATTGAGATGCATGATCAGAAGAATCATGTGTGCAGGCTTAAGAAAACCTTGCATAGACTAAAGCAAGCCCCTAGAGCTTGGTATGGTCGAATTGACAGCTACTTGCAGAAGATGGGATTCGTTAAGAGTGACGCAGATCCTAATCTCTAATATCTAAGGGTAGGGAGTGAGACTCTAATACTTGTTTTATATGTATATGATCTATTTTTGATAGGATCATTGAGGCTCATCAAAGACTACAAGGAGAATTTGGCTACGGAATTCTACTTGAAGGATCTAGGGCTCATGCACTATTTTTTGGGGTTAGAAGTTTTGTAGAAGAAGGGGGGAACATTTCTTGGTGAAGGAAGACATACTACAAATATTATGAAGAGATTTCATATGGAAGATTGTAGACCCGTGATGACTCTAATGATCACCAACTGGAAGAAAATCAACACGTCTTAGGATCTTTGATGTATCTGGTAAACACTATTCCATACATCTATTATGCTGAAAATACCCTTATTCAGTTCATGGTGGAACCTAAGAGGGCTCATTGGGAAACAACCAAGCATTTTCTCAGGTACCTTCAAGTAACAGTCGAGCTTGGATTGAAGTACATCGTGGCAGTGATATCAGGTTGAGTGGGTTCACTAACACAGATTGGGTCAAGGGTTCAGTAGATCGGAAGGGTACTGGTGGGTATTGTTTCAGTTTGGGATCGGGGATGAATTCCTGGTGAAGTAAGAAACATAAATATGTGGCACTAAGCTCAGTGAAGGCTGAATATATGGCACCTAGCACAACTTCGTGTGAGGCCATATGGATTCAGAAACTGCTTGTGAACCTACTAAAGAGAAAATAGAAGTGACCAGTATTTTATGTGATAATCAAAGTTGCATCAAGCTCTCTAAAAATCTCGTGTTTCGTGATCAGTCAAAGCACATTGATATCAAGTGTCACTTCATCAAAGACCGTGTCCAACGAGGAGCTATACAGTTGTAGTACACTTCAACAGGAGAACAAGTGGTAGACATTCTCACAAAGGCTCTAGGGAAGACTAAGTTTTTCTACTTTAGAGAGAATATGGGGATGATAAAGAATCCATTCCAGTAGCAGGAATGGATAGGATTAGGATTCAGAGGGAGTTGTAGTATAGATGCAATAGTGACAGTGGCAGTGTCATGGGCAAAATTACATAAGGAAACAACGTAGCAGATGAGGGGCAGCAACCTGAGATCAGTAATGCAAAGGAAGCTTCAAAATTAGAGCAACATGCAACAGGAATATTGCTAGAACACCTTCCTCACTAAGAGGGAGTGTTGATTTTTGTAGCATCGAAAAATTTTCTAAGTATCAAACTTTGTGAGGAGACTTCGACATCAGTATTCCAAAGAAGCTAGAAACCTTTTGTGGAAATTCCACTCGGTTCATGTCTTATTAAACAATTACTTATTTTAATGGAGACCCTGAGTCTAAACTTAAGGAAATTAAATAATCAAAGGGTATTAATAAGAGAGAGTGTGAATCTTCTAGAGAATGAAGATCAATTCAAGTTTTAATCTTAGCCATTGATTAGACTTCTAATCGGGGCCATTGATTCATCAACAAGAAGATTATAAAAGAAGGCTCGATGGTAATTTGGAAAGTAAGCCAAGCATACACTCAGTACCCGAAGGAAATTGATTATGAAGGAACAAAATTTGATTTCAGTGGGAGAGTTGCAGAAGAAGAAGGAGAAGAGGGAGTTAGTAGTGACTGAGCACGAGGAAAGAGGGACATAGAGGGTCACGAAAGGCAGCGCAGAGCTGTAGCATAGTGAACCCACACAGAGCCTACGCAGAGTGATGTAGTCCAGCGCAGGGACTACGCAAAGAAAAACATAGACAGACGTAGAGGAAGTCATAGGCTCTTCCGAGTGTCAGGAAATTTTCGAGAGGGGCCGAGAATTTTGTCTTAGGTGTTTTCTAATTATATATGCCAGTGTATTCCTTATAAAGATTCATTTGCTGAAGAATAATAATAAAACCTTCATCTGTTGCATTGGTTTTCCCACATTGGGTTTTTCCAAGGACAATTGTACAAAAAATAAGTGTGTACATGTGATTGATTCTTATGCTTATGTTCCTTACTGTTTAATTCTCTGCATATATAATTGTGAATGTTGCAGTATTATTTACTTCGATGTTTACTGATATATTTATGTAAATAACTTATCGAAGTAATAAGTAGGAGAAATAAATCTATCACTGCAACTGTAGATTTCTAGATTGAAATTTTCACAGTGCCCAATAGTTGCACACCTGAGTTGAGTTGTCTCTGACACTGCTCACCTCATCCCATGACTAGTTAGCCCATTTGTTTCTTAAGTGCTCCACTTATTTCATTTGGGAACTGACCAACGAGATGACATCATGCTGATGTCACCTGTGCCACGTGCCATTTTGTGATTGGTCCATGTGTTACTAAAAAATGGGCCATTCAGGTACCCAAAAACATTGAATCTTCTTGTCATGTGTCACACTCACATTGGCCTAGTGCTAACATCATCTCTGACGAATAGTACGCTATGACCTGTCTCGTTGTTAAAGAGGAGAAAGAAGGGCCTGAGGCCTTTTTTTACCAAATTCCTTTTTTAAATAATTTTCATGAAAATCATCAGGTTTAAGCCTACTATGGCCCTTCTTGTGCGACGTTTCCTAGCTAATCCCTCCCATGCATGCTCCTTTGCGTGCTACTCGAATCCTCTGGGGCCACCTTTCCTCCGGGCTTGCAGGCTGAGATTTTATGTGGGGGCCTCCCACTTAAGTATTGACGTAATAAGAAACCTATGTTGCACTATGTTAGGCAACCTATTCCCATCTTATGTTATCGTGTTCCAACTCTTAATTTCCCTTTAAAATTTCTTCGGGATACACCTGCCGAGGTAAGTGAAACGAGTTGATGTGTTAAGTGGGCTTTGCTTGGACCAATAGAAGCCTCTCCACATTGTTGTTGCTCCACATATTACTGCTTGATCTCCTTCATGCTTCTTATAAATTCTCTGGGGTTTTACCGTCAGGCTACCTTCACTGGGATGTGTTGTAATGAGGGCTCCACCCATGGAAAATAAACTTTCTCCTCGCTGCTAATCTGTTCATCCACGTAAACTCAGTGCTTTCAATGGCGGCTACTCCATATTTTCCTATAGGTTTGGCACCTTTTCCAATCTTGACTACGCTCCAAAAGGATCTCCAACCTCCTTAGCTTTGTAAAATTTGACTTGGAGGTCTTGCGAGTTTTACTGACTCTAAATTTCAGTCGAGGAGGCCATTTTCAGACTTTCGCATACCACTAAATTTTTTTTTAGATCTCTTTCCATGTAGGTGGGCTTCATCTTCTCTTGGAGTGATCTGTTGTACTAGAAATTCCTTCAAAATCGATGCACTATTCAACCTTCTTCTTGTGCCTAGAACCTAGACTTTTGAGGCATCTTTTTTACACCTTTTCCACTTGTTTCCATCCATGACAACATATTTCCAACAATGTTTCCTACAACCAACCATGTTGCAATGATTACTTATTATGACTATGTTTGTTGATAAGGATTTCAACATTATTAATAAAACTTAGTATTACTATTACTAGCACATACATATATATTAAATAGCTGATAAAGAAAAATATCCAACAAAAGCCTTATGTTCCATTACCATAGAAACTTAATATTATTATTATTTTTCTATGTGGTTCATGGTCCTGGAGATCGGTGACCGCTACATCCACATAATATTTTTACTAGGCAGATATACTCGAAAGTATCAATTCCTATTGACCCAATCACATATGCCTAACCCCGAGAGTGTCGAGAGAATTCAACCCATGACCTCTCAATAACGAAGGTGCTTTAACAACAGGGACTCGACTAACTAAGATAACCCTTGGGGCTAAAACTTAATTTTACTAGTGCTAACACAGTCATGTAAATTAAATAGGTGATAAATATTGATAGCCATCAAAAGCCTTATCTACCATTTAATTTAAGTAAAGGCGAGGATTGATAACAATAGGATAAGGTGAAAGTTTAAAAAATATCAAATAAGTTCTGAAATTAAAAAAAAAAAAAAAAAACAAAACAGTTTGAAAACCTTTGATTTCATTTGTTAGAATATGTATATGACTAAGAATACACTCATATTATTAAATCTAGAACAACAATGCATTATTATGTTTTAAAGAATGGAAATTATAGAAACCCTATGTCAAAATATACCACTTCTATTAACATAATTAATAAACCATAATCTTATGAACAAATAATTAATACTCTTTAAATCTTATTAATAAATAATTAATAAACTTTATTAAATATAGTTTTTAGTAACATTTTTAAAATAAAAATTTATTAAATAAAGACTTTTATGTTTTATTATACATAAGATTGCTATTTTAATTATTATAATTTTAATATTTAGTAAATATTAAATTTATTTTATGATTTTATTATACATACCTGTACATGGATTATTATTTTAATTATTATAACTGAAGATTAATATACTTTAGTAAATATTAAATTGATTATGTTTCTTAGGTTATCTATAAAGGGTTTTACAGGGTATGGTTATCATTAGCACTTTTCTCCCGTTATCTTAGGATCCCAATTGTAGAAAGCTTAGTTTCTTTGCGTTTATTTTTTTTAAATAATCAAGTCCATGGATATTATTTGTGTGTTTTAGATTATGTTAGATTTTATTTATTTTTCAATCATCAAGGACACTAAAATTGTTTGATTGGATTAAAATTCATATAAATGATTTTTTTTTTTCCTTTTTAAAATTGAATCTTGATATTATTTTTAGAAAGAAAAAAAAAATTAAAATGAATGATAAACCAATATAAATAATGAATATTAATAAAATATAAAAATAAATATGAATAGTTTTTTTTAGAACTCTTCCAAATCAAAATTCATGGTAGAATTCTGCTAAAATTTAAGTGAGAAATTGAAAAACATTAATATCATAGTATTCTCACTAAAAAGAAGAGAAAACTAACCACAAATAAGCTTTAAAGGCAAGCCTCTAGAGATAACCTCGAACTATAATTTTGGACTACATTTCTTTGAGAAATTAAGTTGGGATGCATGCATAAGGAAAGCATTTCAAGGAGGGTGGAACACATTCTTCTTGTTGCAAAATAGGGGTAGGATAACCAGGATTTTGACATGGAAAATGCTATTCTCCCTCTTTCAAAAGTTCATAATTACAATACTATTTAATGGATGTGAAACATTATGAATAAGTATATCTATAAATAGAAGGGATCAATTCATACAAGTATAAAAATACCTCATAACGTGGCATCTAAAAGTACAAAACACCACCACTTATTAAATATTTCTCATTGAAACAAATTATACCTAATGGAATTGGAGGTAATGATAACATTGATTTTATATAGACATAAATTGACACTTATGGACAATGAAAAATATTCTTCTAAAGTTGACCAAGATGAGTGAAAAGGTAGAAAGAACACATGTGACCAATATCCCTTGAAATGGCTTAAATTGTGGGTTATAGAAGAAGAAAGGTACCCACTAGATAAAAATTCATTCAAAATTAAAGGAAGGGGAAAATATAGAAAATATGTTAAAATTAAATTACTATATAGACAAATTTAATACATAGGGGGAGATCAAAGTGAAAAACTACTGAGAACTTAGTATTTCATGGTGTGAAAAACAAGTAATAGAACAAGGAAAAAATGATTTACATAGGTTGTTATAGGAAACAGGTGGATGAGAAAAATAAAACAGTGATGGGATGAAAGGTTATCTTGAGTATGTTGGCATGAGGAAGCATAAATTAGATAACACTTTCTATTGCATTGTGCAACTTACTCAGATTGAATGAAGGAGAAGTTGAATTTTCATATTAGAGAGGGAATTATTGTTTAAGAGGATCAAGTTAGATGTTCAAGAAGTTTTGTTGAGACAATGATGTAGGTAAGAATCATAGTGTTGAGATTAAAGTATTTGATGCAATGAGTCATTGGTGTAAAGCTAATAAAAATAAGGTTAATTGAATATGACAAGCTTAAGGTCAATTGAATAGGACAAGCTTATAATTTCATACCCACGAACTACATATTAACTCTAGCTATCATTTTTTTTTAAATTCTTCTAAAAGTTAATAAACAAAATGTAAACTTTGTTTTCTCATCTAAGTATTAAATCTCCTAAATATTGTAAATACATGATATGATACTCATATGACTTAGTGGTTGTAATAAGACACCTCCTTTTTACAACCTTTGTCTCATTTAACTATTCAATCTCCTAAATATTGTAAATACATGATATGATAGTCATATGACTTAGTGGTTGTAATAATACATCTCATGTATACAACCCAAACTCAAAGCTAACACAGGTTAAATAAATCAAATCAATTTAAATAGAAAATGATTAGTAAATATAAATAAAATTAATTTAAATAGAAAATGATTAGTAAGTATATCCACCATATTAATACACTAAAAATCCACATTAATGATAATTTAATGCATCCATGCTTTTGATTTATAGAAAAAATTAAATTAATCTAAATGAAATGTAATAAATATATTTATTACATGCTCCATTTAATTCAAAGTAATGTCTTAAAAATCAACATTAAGTAATAATTCAATACTTCTATGATTTACTAAGATTATCTTCCAATCATTTCAATTTCTCTTTTAAATGCTAGTTAAATTTCCAAGTTTCACATTTATTGTATTTGTGTGTGTCTTATTACAAAAATTAAAAATACTAGCAAAGTTTGGAATTTCACATCCATCTACTTGTTAAATGAAAATTTAATAATAATTTTGTGTTTTATATATTTTTTATTTCACATTTTATATAAATTTATAAACGTATTTATACCTATAATATTGATATTATTACTATATTTTTAACTTTAACTTACAATTGCCTATTTTGATGAAGCTTTATCAGGATGAAGAAATAAAATCTGGATAAAAAAACTTCGGAAAAATATCTCAAAACTATATAAAGTTCTCCCGAATCTAACTTACTATATTATCGTTCTTTCACTTCCAAAAAAACACAATTATATGTTAATTTATTACGAACTTAAAATCTTATGCAATATATGGTCAAAGTTACCCTAGTATGTACCAGAAATCCGTTATATAAGATATATTGTCTAAATAACTATATTATACTTCTATCACTTTCCAATGAACCTCTGGTATCTAAACTAAATCACGCCAATTTATTATATCCTATAATATATTGTCATACATGACATAGAGCAATATAGTAAGAGAGATTGCATTCATATAGTAAGAGAGATTGCATCCGAAGTACTTGTTTTCTTAATCAACCTTTACTATGACAAAGGGTGAAACAAAGGGTTCTTTTACTAAGATTTATATGTATTAGGGTTGAAATTTGGATTCATATATATATACTGGTTTGGTTTTATGTATATGTCATATATATTTTTTCGATGTTTTAGTTTTTTATATTTTTTTGGTTAAAAAACGCTATTCTTAAAATTTTATTTTAGAAAAGAATTAAATCTCTTTAAAATGTAATTTTTTCGTCAAGTTCTATACTTATATTTTGAAAAACTTAAACCATCTCAATATTTATAAAAAAATTAAAATAAATCTATACTAATTATAAACTAATTTTAAATTATAATTAAACTCTAAACAAAAACATATATCTAAGATTAATTAGTAGCAAAATTAGATAACAAATAAAAATTTGATAGTAAAAATAGATTTTTTAAACGATAAACAAGCCTAAATTTTTTACTTATAAAATAAACCTTAAAAAAATACCAGCGCAAAATTAATAAAATTGTATAAAACACAAACTTTGAATTTTTTAACTAAACCCTTATATCGAACAGCTTAAAATAAATAAAGTCTTGATAAAATTTTGGGAAAAAAATAAACCGTCAAAATAACATTTTATAAATTTTAACCCACGTCACAAACGACGGTCACGACAAAATGGCTAGTGACGGGCATTTTTCCCGTCAAATTCCACCCCTGGTCCGGTACTGATAAATTCCCAAAATGTATGACCAAGTCTAAATCACTTATTAAAATAAAAAGAATTTATGATTTTGGCAATTTAACTTCAAATGAACGGTTTGATAAATTTTATCAACATCACAAATTTTATAACAAGCTCAGAAATACATTTAAAAATAGGGTTTGTTTTAATGTGATTTTTTGAAATATTTTGTGTTAAAATTTGATAGCAAAATTTGAAGTGAAATCTTGATTTGTGTTATTTTAATTGGTTTTTTTACTATATATGGATTTATCACCATGAAAAACTCATAAAACACTTGAATTGTGTAGTAGTTATCTATCAAGCTTGTAATTCAATGAATTCCTGTTAGATTGTAGAGAAATTAGACAAAAAAAAAAAAAAAAAATCTACCCAAAAAACTTCAAAAAAATTCCATTAAAGACAATTTAAAAATATTTGCACGGAGAGTCAAGCTGGTACGGAATGTCAAGCTGCAGTTCTTATGGCAACACATTATGTAAAAATAATATTCAACGTTGATGATCATGGTTACGAAAACACACAAATTTCCAACATATACACTGCACCTCACTCTCCACACTCATTTCACTTGAAAAGAGGTCGATGCTACACGCGACAACGTGGAATCGGATCCCAAGATATTTTCTTGAGCAGGATACGCGAAGATTGTACTCTTATCACCAAAAACCAACCTCACAAGCCCAGGATGACACGCGTCCTTCACGGAAGGGAAAAGACCGTTGATAAGCTGCTGGATGTACAATAATGCGATAAGCCGTCAATTCAATTTGACTTTGTAGGCACCGGTGCAACCGGTTATTCTCGATCAGGAACTGGCTGAAGCTGTGATTATGACGTACTAAGATGGAGTCTGGGATTGGCCCAGAAGTTGGATAATAAAAAGAGCTGAAAATGCATATGAATTCCTCTGGTTGGAGCTTAAAAAAGCTACAATTACCTTGTCGGTCGTGAGTATTTCATGGACGTTGATGACGAGTAAGATCGAGGAACAAGAAACAGAACGCTCCCTCCACAACCCTTATGCTTAGTGCGTGGTTGGATGGGTTTACGCACGTCTTACACCGGGTAAATTTTTTTCTGTAAAAATTTGTTACCATGTTTGCCTTTTGGTTTTTTGTGTTCATCCATGAGAGTTTGTAATGGCTTTAGGTCGACATTCGGAATCTCTGTTTAATAAATGATTTTTCTCGGACTATTATTGTTGTTGCGAAATATTATGAATGTTTGGAGTATGCACTTTTAATGATGGTTAGTTTCTTGTTTGCATTGTGCACTTTTATAATGGTTAGTGTCTTCTGTAAGATGCATTTCTAATGATGGTCAGTTTCTTGTTTGGATTGTTCACTTTAATAATGGTTAGGATTTTAATTTTTTTTAAATAAGTTTTGATACTTTATATTTTTTAAAATAATAAAATTATATATTATTTTAAGTATAAGGATTTTTTAAGCATTATATTAGATCTCAGTTTTGGGATTCAATCATTTATAACTATTTCTATGACAAGTAGTTGTAACCAATTAATTTTCCTAGTCTGCTTAGCACTCATTGCATCCAATGATGCTTATAGGGTGAATCTCACTTTTTAACCCCTATGAGCATCTAAAAAATCATGAGAAATTAGTGAGTTACAAGTATCTTTCATAGAAATGGTCATAGATGAATTACTTAAAGCAATCGATACAATGAGTGCTAAATAGACTATTCAAAAATCATGGGAAATTAGTCACGACTACATCTCATAAAAATAGTCATAAATAAATGACTAAATTAAATCCCAATTTTTTTTTATTTTTTATTTTTGTTGTAAGTCAACACCCACAGGAGATTGGAACTGGTGACCTATCTCAAAATTAATATTTATTATACATCACTTTATTAAACCATTTTACATAGAATTAACTAAAATATTTAACAATGTTGATGTTAATCTTTTATGTATAATTTGAATAAATATTATATCTATTTTAAAATGCGTTATTCAATATCTTTGTTAAAAATTATTGAAGTTTCCATTTACGGCGTCTAAAGGTTGAGTAGTTGAAAAACGGATGGATTTCAAAGGTGAGAATGATGTAATTCACAGGCTTAAATGTGTAGAGTTCGTTTACGGTCATGGAGGTTATGTTTGTGGTTTGAATCTAGTTTGAGGAATTGCCTTCCCAACATTTTTCGTTTATTGCTATCGCATAATAATTGTGGCTGTGGTGTCGCCCTCCACATTTGCTCCTTTGATGGGGCTGCCTGAGATGATGATTGTGGTTGTGGTGTCGCTTTCCACATTGATCTTGATATTATCTTTTTTCTTTTGATTTTTTGGTTATGAAGGTAGGTTGATAATTGTAGGGTTGAACTGCTGGTCGCTGGTGATGTGGGGCTCTCTAGTGTTTTTCTTGGCTTGGGCTAAACAAGCCCTTGATCATTAGTTCTCTTTTTTCATGGTTAAGTGAGCTTGTTTTCTGGCAGTTACTTTTCAGCATAGTCTAACTCTTTTTTCTAGCAGTTACTTTCAGCATAGAATTCTTTTTTTTTTCAGTAAGAAAAAAACGTTGTAGTATTACAGTTCATATTCAATAAAAAACGAATGATTACATCATAAGGCATTACACCCAATTTTAGTCCTGAAGAATCCATCAATTGGAAACCCAATCCTATAAGCATTTACCACAACAACTCATGAATAGAAAATCTCATAATGGCTCACAATACAAGAAACAACTGAAACTTAGACACTGAGTGATCTCTGAGACTGATCTCTAGACGCCTAAATGAAGAAAAAACGAGATTTAGAATGAATCATGTCTGATGAAGCAATGCCAAGAACAGAGTCAATGCCAAGAAGCCACCAACAACTTCGCTTGTAGAAGAAGGCTCGCTTGCACCCAACATCGAAGAAACAAATTAGAAAACAAGCTCGCTTTCATAAGAAGGTCCCCATCATCTGTCGACTGAACCCCTATAGAGATGAATATGAAACTCTCCAGAAGGACTGTCCAGTCCTTTCTTCGATAACTTATCAGCTCTAGTATTCAAATCTCTATAGATGTGTATAAATAACTTTCAACATAGAATTCGATATGATACCATAATTCAATTGTAAAAAAATTGATAATAGGTATCATAAAAACATGTTTTTTTTTGTGTTTTTCCTCAAATTATTTTGAATTTTGAATAAATTTTATTAATTTTAAATATTATAATAATTTTACTAATAAAATTATCTAAAAAATTTACTATTCATCTTTTTCCCACTGATCAAAACTTCTAATTTCTCAAAACTTTGATGTCATATTCTTCTTTAATTTGAAACTAAAAAAACTTATTTATATAATAGATGCAAATTTATAAAATATTTATTGAAAACTTGTTTATCTATAATCCCCCATAAATAAAAACCAATCACTAATAAAATTAAGTCACTTCATACATTCCTTCCTATCATATTCTCTAGATTTCCAAGATTGAAAGAATAGAAAATATCTAATATCACTTTTACCTTCTATTTTCTTTTTTCTTTTTAACCTTTCATTTTCCGTCATTGTATATGCTATCCAACTTCTACTTATTTATGTGTAAAGTATCTTAAGCCACTTTTACACATTTTTTTTATTGTCAAGTTTCCAAAATTGAAAAGACAAAATTTTTCCAATTTCATTTTAACCTTCAATTTTTTTTTCTTCTGTCTCACACTTTTTTGTTTCTTTATATATCCCATCCAGATTCTATCTATTTTTGTCAGTTCGCAAGATCTTATAATAGCCAATGCATAATAGTGAATGAATAATTCTCTTAGATATATACCATAAATTAATTATATATATTGAGAAGAAATCCTGAACCAAATAATTAATCAACTACATTAACCTAGAGATTAATCTTTAATGGGACAAATTGGATTGATGAATTTCCATACTATTTGCCCCAATTCTGGCGAACTTGGTAACTAGACTTTTCGGGAACAAAATATGGAGGCTGAGGCTCTCTCCAAGTGTGGCCTCACCCTTTGCCTTAGCTTTCTGTTCTTTGAATTTTTTTCTTTTGAGTAGAATCATAGGATTGTTTTTTTGAGCTTTAGTTCTTCTTTTCTAATGCTAGTATCTGGGTTTCCTGTTGGCTGGTTTTTGAAAGTCCCTATTCTCTTTGGATATGTGTTTTTTCTTTATATTTTGTTAGGGTGTGTTCTTTGGTTTAGGATTTTATTTGTATTTGGATTGTAGTCATTTTGGTTTTTCTGATCATAACATTGTAAAACTTTCTCTACTTAAAAATGAAAGGTCGGTTTTTTTGAAGTCTGAAAAAAAAGAAGTTATCGCATATTTTAATTGAGAACCATATGATTTCATTTAAGAAAAATTATTCATCAACTTCTCTGGTACTTCAAAAAAATAATCGAATCCACTTGAATAATTTTTGCCCAGGCCATGGAAGCTGGACCAAGGAGATGTTGCCCAAGAGGGGTGAACTCCTTCATCAAATCCCTGTGTTGATTTGTTGTATGGTGATGTACTGTACTTTCATTCGTTGTTTTTCAGTCTTTATTTTATGTTAAATTTTTCATAAAATTAACATGAAAAAACACTCATGAGACTGAATAACTTGCAAGAGAAATTGAACCCTTAAGCACATATAAGACATTATTTATAGAATCTGAAAGAGGAATTAACAAAAAAAATACTAACATACCTTATTCAGATCAACCACCTCCACCCCGGATTTTGAAACCATCACTTGAAGTGACTTAAAAGCATTTATGGTTTCTGAATTCAGGGTGAAGGTGGTCTCAGGTTCATTCCCAAAGGCCTAGGAATCCCTTGATTGATTTTAGCGAGATACACGATAAAGCCTGAGGGTGGTGTCTCAGTAAGGGCCTAGTGATTCGGTGTGGATTGCGGTAAAGCGTAGAAACAAGGAGACAAAAAATTCCTCAAGGATATTGATGAGATCCGGAGGCATTCCAAGCTCAGTTCATTTTTGTGATCTCGGTGCCTGTTTAGGTGGGATCACAGTATGGTGAGGGTGGAGGTGGTTTAACCTCTGGATTCCCTTGGTTTTTTTTGGATTTGTTTATTCATGAGATCCCAAATTCATGCTTGGAATGTGGCACGAGGGTGACTATCTGAAAGAAATATTTGGTACATCCATGTCTATGGTCGGTTGGTACGTGGAAGTCTCAAACCTGGTTGGCTCTTGCCTATGTTTAATGAAAGCCAAGTTTTCTTGCTTTTGCACTTGAATTCTTGTGGCTTTAATGGATGTTACCTTATGGTTATTTTTGTGGTTATATGCTTTTTATAAGCATGGATACGTGACTGGTGCTAGTCATGTTTTATTACATGTTCTATTTGTAACTAAAATAATAATGGATGCAAGACCTAGTTCATGTTAAGACAACTAATGGTCGAGGGTGGTGATCCTTCTTGATAAGTTTCAAATGAAATTTCAGTCCCTTGTACTCAATATTGTATTCATGACATGTACATTGCATTGTTATCAAGTGTTTGATAGAATGTCAGTCCCAGTTGGGGATGGTCGGGCCTAGTCTTGGTGTCAGTTTTTTGTTTACAAGCATTGTCCTTATGTAATTTATGAACTATGAAAGTTACAGGGATTTGGTCTAGCCCCAGCGCTGGAATTAGCCCTAAAATCTGCAGTCGCTGGTACAACATTAGTAATTTAGTCCACAATCGCACTAATGCAGGCATATGCATGCGACTGGGAGGTCTAGTCACATTGATGCCTTGTCAAGGGAGTGATTAAGGGTGAAATTTAGTGAAAATTCAGGTTGGCTCACGCTATGGACACCTAGAGGGGCTAGGTTACTCCTAGAGGGTCCCGTGGCACCCGAGAGAAGTCAATAAGGTTTTTTTGTTGACTCCATTTCCTTAAGGTCACCTAGGAGGTTGAGTCTAGTCATAAATTCCCTTCATGTCATGTTTACCCCGGGCAAACCAGTGAAAGTGGGTAGATGTGAGGGGAGGTTTGAATTAAAACATCCAAAAAACTTAGTGGAAATACCATAGCTAGTTCTGGACTAAGATTAATGGCCTCCATAGTATATGTAATATGATTAATGAAGAGTTGAAGAAGATCATCAATGTCCTACAGATGAACATCTTTATGAAATAATAATCATCATATAGGGGCTCAAAGGATTAAGTGAATCAACAACCATTTATACAAGAACCACTCTAACATAGAAAGTGAGTCATGTTTAATGCAAAATCCACATGAGTAGATGAAATTAGGCATAATATTCAATCTTCACACTAGCTCATAACTTTATGCAATTTTCCAAGTTTAGGTATTGGAGGACCACCTTAAAACCCTATTAGGTGTGTTAATACCTAATAATTAAAGTATTTCCAAAGAAACCAATCATGGCGTAAGACATGAATGATAATGATAAGAATTGGAATATACATATTTGGAATGTTGTCTTTGGCATGCAAAGCCTTGTGTGATGGTTATCTCCAAGGGAGCCTTTATTGAAGGGGTGCTTAACATGTTAATCTACCCTTTTGTCAACACTATGCCTTTCTACCCCACTTTCCTTTTTCTTTATTCTTTGGTTTTCTTCACAAGTCCCCTCTTAACCTATGTTCATTTCATTGCATAAGGGTTGGGATAAATTAATAAACTCCTTTATTTAGTTATGAATGCATTACATTAGGACTTGGGGCAATGGCTCCATTGTAAAGATATAGCTTCAACTTATTTTGTTTTTTACTTAACAATGATTTCCCTTTCATTTTTTTCATTTTGTATTTTGAAATTCATGTCATTGTTATTCTTTTTTTTTTTCTATATAACCACATCAACCTTAGGCATCTTAGCCCCTTCTTACCATAGGAACCCAAAGTATGGAACTTTCTAGGATACATGTAATACCCAACCGAAAATGAAGGACAATGGAAGGGGAGACAATGGAATGCTTATGGAAATGATATATGCACATTAGTGTTATCTAGGCCTAGGCCCCCATAGTAGCTCCCCTCTCTCCAACAGTGGAAATACTTAACTAGAATACACATTACACACACAGAAAACAACATAATTTACAATCATCGTGATTCATTCTAGGGAAAATTTTATGGACTAAATTTAGCTAATTGGCTATTTTTTGGAATTTTTTCGAAAATAAATATTTGTGGATTTGGTTAGAAATTCTTCGATATTTTACATATATATGATTAAATGGATGATATTTGTCAAATATTTACCAATTTTAATACTATATTACATGCTTTTTATTGAATATTCACTTACATTCTATATGTATGACTTTTCAAACCATAATACTGGCCTATATACTATAAATAGGCATAATATTTGAATCCTTAAAAATATCTTGATTCATTCTCTAATTTCAACCCATGAAAAAATTACAAATATGTCAAATACATTAAACTTAAATACTTTTTATGAAACACTTGCACCTCATGTGGTTTGGGTCACTAAAATCATTAAATGAGTAAGCTAAGCATAATATATGAGACACCTATAACTTAATGTCTATGAAGAATACTAAAAGTGTTGTGAAACTAGCTCCAAAAATAGAAGAAAAGAGACATCGACACCTTAGAAATAAGCCACTTCGAGGGGGAAACCTCCAATACATTACATGAATGAAAAATTCTTGGATGATACAAATTACAAAACCTCCTTTCTATATATAGGAGTCCATGGGGCCACAATGTAATCCTAGTGGGGCCACAATAATAATAATATGGGGGTTACAGAGGTACAATAATAACAATAAGGGGGTTACACTAACAACAATAAGGGACTATACTAGTAATATAGGGACCTAACATGCCCCTCTCTTTCAAAAAAGTGTTTTCCTCAATGCTTGAGTAGCTTTGGGTGCTTCTAGACGACCTAACAATAATAATTTAAGCGCACAATAATAACAATATGGGAGTTACAGGGGTACAATAATAACAATAAGGGGGTTACACTAACAACAATAAGGGACTATACTAGTAATATAGGGACCTAACATGCCCCTCTCCTTCAAAAAAGTTTTGTCCTCAATGCTTGAGTAGCTCTGGGTGCTTCTAGCTGGCCTAACAATAATAATTTAAGGGCACAATAATAACAATATGGGGGTTACAGGGATACAATAATAACAATAAGGGGTTTACACTAACAACAATAAGGGACTATACTAGTAATATAGGGACCTAACATGCCCTTCTTCTTCAAAAAAGTGTTGTCCTCAATGCTTGAGTAGCTCTGGGTGCTTCTAGTCGACCTAACAATAATAATTTAAGGGCACGATAATAACAATATGGGGGTTACAGGGGTACAGTAATAACAATAAGGGGGTTACACTAACAACAATAAGGGACTATACTAGTAATATAGGGACCTAACATGCCCCTCTCCTTCAAAAAAGTGTTTTCCTCAACGCTTGAGTAGCTCTGGGTGCTTCTAGCCGACCTAACAATAATAATTTAAGGGCACAATAATAACAAAATGGGGGGTTACAGGAGTACAATAATAACAATAAGGGGGTTACACTAACAACAATAAGGGACTATACTAGTAATATAGGGACCTAACATGCCCCTCTCCTTCAAGAAAGTGTTGTCCTCAATGCTTGAGTAGCTCTGGGTGCTTCTGTATAAAATTATCATCCTCCCATGTAGAATCTTCAGTGGGTAAGTTCTTCCACTTGATGAGATATTCTGAAATTGATCGATTCCGTAGCTGTCGAGTTCTTGTTTTCGTGACCACTTCAAGTTCCAATATGATTTTTCCTTCCTCATCAAGTTCTAGAAATATTGTTTGAACTGGAATATTTTCACCTATAACCTTCTTTAAGCATGAAACATGGAAAACTGGATGCACTCATGAAGAAGCATGAAGCTCCAATTTGTATGTCATAGTACCAATATTTTGCAACACCTTGTAAGGACCATAGTGCTTTGGGGATAATTTATTATCCTTCTTAGCTTGCTTGAGGGACATTTGTTTGTATGGTTGTAGCCGTAAAAATACCCAGTCTCCTACATCAAAACTTCTCTCGCTGCGATGTTGATCTGCCTGTTGTTTCATTCGATTTTGTGCCAAATTCAGGTTATCCTTTAAGAGTTGGATAACTTCTTATTGATGCTCGATGTGATCTTCCATTGCTTGAACCTTTGAATTTTCTCTTAAAGATGATGTGATGGATGGTGGATGATATCCATAAAGTGCCATAAATGGGGTCATTTTTGCTGCAGTATGGAAGGAAGTGTTATACCACCATTCAGCGAGAGGTAATCACTTGACCCATTGTGTTTGTTTATCAGATACAAAACAACGAAGATATCCTTCCAAACATTTATTTACTATCTCAGTTTGACCATCAGATTTAGGATGATAAGATGAGCTATGAGCTAATTGAGTACCCAAACAAGAAAATAACTCCATCCAAATTGGATGATACAAATTACAAAACCTCCTTTATATATATAGGAGTCCATGGGGCCACAATGTAATCCTAGCCGACCTAACAATAATAATTTAAGGGCACAATAATAACAATATAGGGGTTACAGGGGTACAATAATAACAATAAGGGGGTTACACTAACAACAATAAGGGACTATACTAGTAATATAGGGACCTAAAAAAGGTTGTCTCAGTTTACCTAAAAAAGGTAAAGGGGAGGGTAATGTATTAATAAAAGAGTAATTAAATAGAGTTGGAATTGTGATTGTCAAAAAAAGGTACACGGGAGGGTAATGTATATATAAAAGAGTAATTAAATAGAGTTGGAATTGTGATTGTCAAAAAAATGTATATATAAAAGAGTAACTAGCAATTACACCAGATGTTGCAAAAGAAATGCCTTAAGGCAGTAGTGTAGGAAAGAGCAACATTAAGTGAAAGTGTGGCCATATGTTGCAAAAGGGTGTAAGTAGAATTTTGGATCTTAGTTAAAGAGGGGGTCTTAGGAATTGCATCATTCACATGACATGAGTATCCAGTATTAGGTTCTCTCTTTATAGTTATTTAGTGTATTTCCCAAAGATTCACTCACTCTAGAGGTAAAAATGATATCTATCCTTAGCAATTATAGACCAAAAGATCTCGATTTGGTCTGTTGGTTAAAGAGCCATATGTATTTTAACTAACAAACCTTGTGCTTAAAGTATTTCCCTATTTAAATGATTGGAATTTATCCACACCCTATTTGTTTACACCAAATTTATTTGTGATTCAACATTTGTTGCAATTGATCTAGATCTCTTTGGTTTCATTCAGATGCATTTACATTGGTCCCCCAATTCAAACTATAGCAAACATTTGTATCATTGTCTTTTTAATCTGTATATGGAATAGATCTAGTGACCTGCATCGAATAATTTTGGCATAGTGACCTGCATCAAATTATTTTGGATAAATTATAAGAATATAAAATTTTGGCATAGTGACCTACATCAAGTGATTTTGGATCAATTATAAGAAGATAAGTTGAAGCCAAAATTTGAATCTTTTGAATTCAAGGATGTTGAAAATCTCAAATTACCATACTCTTTGGAAATTCAAATATATGTCCAAATAAAAATCTTCATGAATTCACTTCCCTTTTTATTTCCTTTTATTTTTTTGTAGGCATGGATTCTCGAATTTTGAAAACGTAATACAAAATATAAATTTCTAAGAATTGTTGATTTAAATCTATTTGATTAACTAATTTTTCATTTTAATGAAACCTATAACATCAACTAAAAATAATAACATTATGTTGTTTTAATATTATCATAAACAATGTCTGAGGGGTAGTAGTTATCTACAACAATGATAAAAACAAGCCATAGCTTTGTTATGAAAAAAATATGATTGCAGATGAATGTGCTAAAGATAAATAATTCATTTCTCCATTAAGAAAGTTATTAGAATAACAATGTTGAAATTTAATAAATAATTACTTAGGCTTTGTTATGGATTTGTTATGAAAAAAAACATGATTGTGGATGAATGTGCTAAACATAAATAATTCATTTCTCCATTAAGCAGGTTATTAGAACAATAATGTTGAAATTTAATAAATAATTACTTAGGCTTTGTTATGAACAAAACATGATTGTGGATGAATGTGCTAAAGATAAATAATTCATTTCTCCATTAAGCAGGTTATTAAAATAATAATGTTGAAATTTAATCAATAATTCCTTAGGCTTTGTTATGAAAAAAACATGATTGTGGATGAATGTGCTAAAGATAAATAATTCATTTCTCCATTCAACAGGTGTATCGAGAAATTGTTCAAATTTTTGAACAATAATGCCTTCTTTCATATGTAATTAAGTATTGGTTTGATGTTGAAATTTAATAAATAATTACTTAGGCTTTGTTATGGCTTTGTTGTGAAAAAAACATGATTGTGGATGAATGTGCTAAAGATAAATAAGTCATTTCTGCATTAAGCAGGTTATTAGAATAATAATGTTGAAATTCAATAAATAATTACTTAGGCTTTGTTATGGCTTTGTTATGAAAAAAACATGATTGTCGATGAATGTGCTAAATGAATGTGCTAAAGATAAATAATTCATTTCTTCATTAATAAATGATTAATTTAAAATTAAGCAACTTACGATGTTGTATACCAAGGCTATTGTTATTCATATACAGTATACAATTTCTGACAGGCATGAAATTAGCATTGGGATATGTAGATGAACTTGGAGTAAACTCTATTTCTATTAATAAAAAAACATGATTGTGGATGAATGTGCTAAAGATAAATAATTCATTTCTCCATTAAGCAGGTGTATCAAGAAATTGTTCAAATTCTTGAACAATAATATCTTCTTTCATATGTTATTGAGTATTGGTTTAATGTTGAAATTTAATAAATAATTACTTAGGCTTTGTTATGGCTTTGTTACGAAAAAAACATGATTGTGTATGAATGTGCTAAAGATAAATAATTCATTTCTCCATTAATAAATGATTAAGTTAAAATTAAGCAACTTAAAAGCAACTAACGATTTACGATGTTGCTAGATTTAGTAAATCTACATATATTGGCAAAAATGTCTCCATATTAAAATGACATTGACTTTATTGTATACCAAGGCTATTGTTATTCATATACAATATACAATTTCTGACAAGCATGCAATTAGCGTTGGGATATGTAGATCAACTTGGAGTAAACTCTATTTATGTTGATAAAAATTCTCTTTATGTACATCTATGGTAGATAGATTGTACTTGAATGTATTTAAAATATCTTATTTGAGTTACATGCTCATTTCTTGCTTGTTTCGGAGGAGTATTAATCACCAAAGGATTTTCACCCCCAATTTCCTATTTCAATTTCTATAACAAAATTTGTATATATGTGAACAGATTATGTTGGTTTATATATATGGTTTCACCCACAATTGCCTATTTCAATATCTATAACAAAATTTTCTGGTTGATAACTCTTATCATCAATATTTTTGACCTGCTTCCATGGAAACAAAAATTATCTTTCATTCCTTTACAATGGCTCCTTCTCTACAAAAACTTATTTCTTCTAGGTTACTTTTTCCTATGGTATCCTATGGTAATTCTAGGCTACTTTTTCGTATAGTATCCTATGGTATTTCCTTAAGGCATTTATTTTGCAACACATAGTGCAATTGCTAATTATAATTAATAATTTAATTTGATTTTACTTAATTAATATCAAGCTTAAAAAAAGAAAATACACATACGTTCAACCCTATTTGAAGACTTTCTCCCAACTACTTTACCCCAATGTGTTTTGGTCAATTTGAAATTAATTATTTTTAGAATAGATTAATTAAACACTATACAAATTTAAGTTATTTTTACAAAACTTTATTTTTTAAAAAATATTTTCTTGAAATTATAATTCCAGAAAGAATTAATTATAAAGCTTTGCTTTTTTAAAATTTCAAAATATTGGTAAACCAAAACTAAATTGATGGCTTAAAATTTATATGTCCGTATTTTAAATTCAATTTTGTTCTGCGCCATGTAAAGCATTGGGAGCCATGTGACCATGGACGCAAGTGTGGTTGCATCTAATTGGACAATGCAACACCTCAGTTAGCCCCCTTCCACGTGACCACATTCTAAGTAAACCTCAAGAGCGTTCTACTGTCTTCCAATTTTCCCTCCCAAAGTTTCCATCAACCTATACATCACGAGGGTCTGTGGAATCGGAAATTGTTAGTTGAATTTTCATGGTCGATGTGTGCACACTACTGTAACTGCCTGTAATCCGTTCTATTATTTTCAGTGGATAATTATACAAGCACTGCTTTTCATTCTTGTTCATAGGGTTTGAAATTATTTAGTTGCAAGATTTAAGCTTCTGTAGGAACTTTTAATGGCAGCTAGGAGGGTTTGAATTACTTGCTGGCATGTTTTTTGGGAAATTTGTTTAGTTTAATGTGTTTTCTATGGAATTTTTTGGGAAATTTGTTTAGTTTAATGTGTTTTCTATGGAATTTAGTATTTCAGATTGAGATTTGAGCGATGAAGAGTTGCCTGGATTGTGCTCTAGACATGAGCCCTATGTTGCACTTCCCGGAAGAGTTGGAGAGGATCATAATTCCATCTGGGCGATCATATGACTAGCGCCATGAGGAGAACAAGGGCTTGGAACCTGCGGCGGTGGACATCAAAGAAACACAGAAGGAGTATGTGTTATACACCGACATTCTGGGCCTGACCAAGTTCGAAATTTAGGTAAGTGGAGAAAATTAAATCCAATGAATAGAAATCCTTAATTAGGGTTTCATTTGACTAACACGGAGGGTTAGTGGTGAAAATTAATTCGAGTGAGCACGGTTTCTTAATTAGGGTTTCATTTTAGTAATAGGGAGGGTTTATTTTTTTCAGGTATATGTGGAAGAGAAGAAGGTGTTGGTGATAAAATGCTAGGGAGGCAAGCAGAAGCCTGGTGATGCCAATGTTGAGGGCATTTCTACATCGTGTGTGGATGGGTTTTTGACTGTTACTGTACCTAGGATTCTGCCTATCATAAAGTCCAAGACAATTCAGATTTCCGTAAACTGATGATAGAAGAAGGCGTTTTTCTTAATCCTTCTTGTTTCTTTGTTCTTGTTTTTAAGAAAATCAGGACAAAGCTAAAATTAAGTAGCTTAAAAGCACAAGAAAAAAACCATAAGCACAAAACCTGAATTAAAATAAGAACCTAATCTGAATTAAAATAAGAACCTGGATGAAATAGACACTTAGTTAACCCATTGTTAGCAAACCCTAGCTAGGAAAAGGTGTTTGAAAAAAAAGAACCTGACGTGCAAACAACCCAAGGAGATTGGAGATCAGTGAGCAATCAATCTGATCTGAGTTATCATAAAAAAAATCTAAAAACTTGAAAAGTTCATTAAAAGAAATATAAAAACTCGAACTAACTTAAAAAAATCCTTACTTGGCTATGTAGTACCCAAGGTAGTCCTTTCCATAAAAATAATATTGTTATTTTCAAGATTATCAAGAAAATTGAAAGAAACCTCCTTTGGAAGAAACAATGGAAATCGATTTCCATAAAAAGAAAAAGAATACTTTTATTTTCAAGATTGTCAAGAAATTTAATTGCCACCAGCGAAAATGATTTCAAAAACCTGAAATAGTTGTTCTGTCTCGAGATGACTGAACAGGAGAAGCCACCTCATCAAGAAGAGGAAATAATTCTAATAGCAACAGATGAACCGAGTGAAGAAACTCCAACAGAAATTGAAAACAACCTCCTTTGGAAGAAACAAAAATCTGAATAGTCGAAGAAGTTTAAAAGCGAGAGGAGCCGTGAGTTGGTTGATAACCGAAGCAGTCCATTCAAGAAGTTGAAAAGCCAATACAATTCAAACAATGGAAATCTGAATAGTTGAAGAAGTTTAAAAGCGAGAGGAATCGTGAGTTGGTGATAACCGAAGCAGTCCGTTGAAGAAGTTGAGCCGTGAATTGGTTGATAACCGAAGCAGTCCGTTCAAGAATTTGAAAAGCCAATATGAGAATGAGTCAGTTGATAACAGAATCAGTCAATTCACAATTCAAATAAGATTAGGTGTTGGATCTAACGGTTAACCTTTTTCCAATCATCTAACGTTGTATCCAACATTGCAGAACCGTACAAAGTGGCAGTTAGGAAAGTTATTCTCAAATAAGGACATCTTAAGGCATAATTAAATAGAGTTGGAATTGTGATTGTCAAAAAAAAGGTACAGGGGAGGGTAATGTATATATAAAAGAGTAATTGAATAGAGTTGGAATTGTGATTGTAAAAAAAGGTATAGGGAGGGGTAATGTATATATAAAAGAGTAATTAAATAGAGTTGTACCAGTATTTTTTTTTTTTATTTAAAGTTTGATAGGACTACATGTTCATCATGTTCAATATATCACTAAGGGAACCCTTGACTTCACATCAAAGAATTGAATAGTTGACTTCACATCAATAAGTGCCTTAAAGAACACCTGATTATCATCTATCCAAGACCCCATGGACTAAGTTGTACTTATAATTGAAAAGCTCAAATTTTATTATTTTTTATAATTATATCACAAATTTTATTTAATATCTTTAATAAAGAGTTATATTTGTAATTAGATGATTTTATATTCATATCACATATTAATTGGGGTGATTCCATATGTATGTAACAAGGAGTTAATAGGATTTACATTCAACCAAAGTTTTTATAGGAACTTAACATTGTTTAACTATGAAAAGCTTTCACTTTCCATGGTAAGATCCAATTTTTTGAATCAACATGAAGACTTTTGAATTTCCATCATATGATTCAACCCTTTTAGAACTCTTCATTATAACTCAATTAACTATTCACCTCAATTTTTAAAATCCACTTAAAACTACATGACTAGATTTAAAATAAAATTAACTAGTCGCATCAATTTATAAAATACACTTAACAACTACGATTCAATTTAAAATAAAATTAGAAGTTTCTTGATTATATTAAAAAACTTATAATTTATTACAAAAATCTATTATATTTATAATTTACATATGATATTTAATATGCTATCTTTAATTTCTATATATTCCATTTATATTAAATAATATTTAATGTATGTATATTTTTTATTTTTTTGATATATTCCATCTATATTACTAAATATTAGATCTAAGACTTTTGTGATCCATAATGTGGATAAAATAACTTTCAAATTAATCACATCATTAAGATAGTTTCGAACCAGCTAATGTAGTTCATCCTCAGGACAAGGTGGAGAGACTAATTGATCTCAATGAATAAATAGTGGAGATGCATCATTCCTCGGAAATAGCCGTTGAGAATTAGCCATTAAGAACTAGTAGTGAGAAAATTAGTTAGTAAGTCAAAAATAAATTAATTGTTTAAATAAAATCTTGTTTAATTAAAATAAAATATTAAAAAGGTTTTATAAATTATTATGTAATAGGTAATTATTACCTATTACATAATAATTTATAAAACCTTTTTAATATTTTATTTTAATTAAACAAGATTTTATTTAAACAATTGATTTATTTTTAACTTACTAACTAACTTTCTAACTACTAGCTCTTAACAGCTAGTCTTAACGGATAAATCTTAACAGTTAGTTCTCAATGGTTATTTCCAGGCAATGATGCAACTCTACTATTTGATGCATCTCTACTATTTATTCATTAAGATCGATTAGTATCTCCACCTTGTCATGAGGATGAACCACATTAGCTGGTTCGAAAAGTCACCTAATCCTAATGATGTGATTAATTCGAATGTAACATACACAGATAACTTCACATGGAAATGTAAGGAGTTAATTTTTTTTTATACAAGTTACTCATGGGTAACTATCCATTCACTATTAAATATTCCTTACTCATCATTCATAGAATGTTTACCAGTTCATAGTGTAACTTTAGAATAAGAATAGTAAGCTCCTTAACCATTAACAACCTCCATTACAGTACATTAACATAATACTGTGTGATGTAACCTTCCACTCATTTCGTTATTCATGCAGTCATCACATACTCGCCATTATGAACATCATAACAAGAAAGGAATCAACATCATCAACTTGACACAATAATCAATCACATCATTGAACACCAATATACCCTGGAAACCCCATAGGGTGAAAACCAGCAAACGTTTAATTTTATTATTAAATGCTCGTGAGAGTGATCAACGCTCACTCAATGGCTTATAAGGGATACCATCCCTTAACCATTGTTTATAAATCTTACAAGGAAATATGCAAATATCTAGCTTAAAGCCATTACACTAAATATGATACCATTTACCCTCTTGTCTTCATATCTTCATATCTCGATGGCATGGATGTACCCACAATGGTCCATCGTACACTGGATCATCCGGTAGTTCGCACTCATCTGCATGAACCATAATCGTTTACCTGCCACCGAGTTAAGCATAATATTTCCTTTATACATATCACCATCATACCCTGCTAATGTTACCTTCAACGTACATTGATGTCAAGATTCATAAAGTATAATAAATCATTTCATATATCTATACTATAGTAGTTTCTCCATCTACTCATGTATATTCATGACATGCAAGTAAAGTACTTTGACATTCTCCCTTTAACAACACATACCTCATATGTGCTAGTTATAAGTCATCATATTAACTAATGTTTCCATGGCATAAGTACACATTCCTGCAAGATAATAGCTACATCTCCCCAGCATATATTTAAAATAAACTGATACATTAGTTACGATATTCGTGCATGCAATTTACTTTTAGTGCATGAAATGCAAGCTAACATAATAAATGTTGCTTCCATGCATGCAAATGCATATAGATTACAAAGAGTCTCCCCAAAGGAGTGCTTACACAACGAAGCACATAGTATCCTTCATGAGTCTTCGCAAAGGAAATCTCAACGCAAGTGAGCATGTAAACATATGTTTTCTTTTCTGTAAAACTATGCAATTAAGCATACAAATACATGTCTTATTTTTCAAAGATTTTATATTAACAATCATTTCCAATGTAGTTTAACACAACATGCTATCTTTCCCACCTACAAACATGTATATTCTTTCCAATGAAAGTTAATACATATATTGCATGCCTATGCAGGATCTTCTTCCAAAAGGGATTAAAATCATAATAATGATAATATAAAAGTAATCACACAGTTTGTTCATCTAAAGAAATATAACTCAGTAGTTCCATGGATTTATTGAATAGCTAATCTTTACCAATACTATGGTAAACTATTCCATGGATTTATTAAATAATTACTATTTACAACATGGTTAATGAATATTAATCTGGGAAATCTTCTCTTTTCTTCATCGCACAAGAAGATATTTCAAGAGTTACCCTCTTTAATCTATTCAAGAAATTACCTTGCTCTTGTTGTCATTTCATAAACTAAATGAGTACAAAATTCCTTTTTAAAATAAGGGCCTGCATCTTCTATTTTCTTGCTTATACAATATTATGTAAATATTTTTATTAAAGAGTTACCCTCTTTAATTTACATTCATTTTCAAGAAAATAATATTGGATTTATTATCACTTCTTTTCCTAGAACTCCGACTTTTAACTATTGTCTAAAACTCTGACTTTTAACTATTGCTTTCATTCGTGCAAATACATGTTCTTGTTTCTCAAAAGAAAAACTATTAGAATGCATGTACTTTCCAAGAAATCTCTCCAATATCTAGTGTTTTCATGATTTCTTTGTCTTCTTGTGCAAGGTTTCCATATATTCTTTTTCAAGAAATATAACATAGTAAATGTTAAGTAAAATCTGGCTTGTGCACCAGGTACAAAAAAACCTCTCTACAATCATATATATCATAGTAGATTAAGTAAAATCTAGTTGTGCACATCAACAAGTAAACATGGAAATTATTTTGAAGAAAATGATCACCAGAAAATAATAAAACCATACTTATCTCATAAATTTCCATCTCCTCATGTCGTTATTTGATTCTCGACACAGAGAAAGCAGTTCACATGCAAGCTGTACGATATTCACACGAACCACACGAGCCAAAGCCATGTTTCAGGCAACAATCATTTCTAGTCTCGGTTGAAACACTAGCAGATTTTTGACCAACCACGGATTAGAAGCAGGGCTAAGTCTCACTCAAACCTACGCATTCGAACCAACCAAGGGCTCCGTAAAAATCTTTTTGATATATCGATGGAGGAATCTCCTTCCAAGAACTAGAGGAGCCGAGTCGGTTTTTCCCTGCTCCCAACTACACCTTTCCTTAAGTAAATAAAGACTACCCAAGTCATTATCAAGAATTGGTTCTACATTAAACGGAATCTTTATAAAACAGTTAAAAGATAGTAACGTAATAATTATTTACCATGTGAATTCATGTAAGAGGTCTGTTACATTCGAAAGTTCTTTTATCTACATTACTAAATATTGTGAATATTCATTGATATTTTTTATATGAAATCTTAATGAAAAAATCTAGTGTGAAATATTCTATATGTAATTTAGAATGCTTTTGAGAATGATATCAATATAGAAAATGATTTTTTTTAGATATTAAATAATCTTAATTTATAATTAACTTGGATGTAACTTACTTTCTAAATTGAATGTAAATATCAAAATAATATAAACATGGTGTGTAATATTTTTAATTATTATTTATTAAAATTATAAAATTATAAAATATTTTATTATTTTATTATTTTGTAAAATTTAATTTGAAAAAAAAAATACAATAAAATATTTATTTATTATTATTTTTTTTATAAAATCTTAAAATTAAAAAACAACTTAAAAATCAATTAGAAATTTAAAAAAAAAAAAAAAAAAACTTCAAATTTGTATTCTATTTACTTATAATTTTATTAACTCTTAGTCTAAAAATCCACTTAAAATGTGCCTGTGCTTTTCTTTTTATCATAAGAAAGTATAATCTATATAGATTTACTTTTCCTTATTTACCAATTTCAGAAATATATTAATAATATTTTAAAACTATATTGAAAAATTTAATAACAGTTAAATCTTGATAAACCTAAATATCACCCTAAATAACATACGTTTCTCTATTTTAAAATCAAATACAAAATCTGGTAACTGATTATTGAAAATACAAAATCTGGAAACTGATCATTGAAAGAATTAACGAAACAAATTACAATTCAACTATAAATTTCCCTCAACATTTGCATGGACATTTCTATGTTTTCCCATAAAACATAATCTAAATAAAGGTTTTATACAATTTATTGAAACTTAATCCAAATAGAGGTTTTATACCATTTATTGCACTCCATTTTGTTTAGGGTTTCCTTTTCCACAGAGAACTTAAACGCAGACAGAGTAAGACTAATTTGTATTGAGGTCCTTTGAAAAAAATTTAAATGCGAACTGAAAGAAATAAACCCAAGGAAAATTTAACCTGCCCATTAATTAACCCATCGTGATCTTTAAATTGATAATTTAAATCAATGAGCAAGCTAATTCTAGTGAAGGTTATTTCTAGGCACACATGCTCCATCATAAAATACCATTTATATTGTACTAAACTACTAAGTGAAAAAATCGGATGAAAATAAAAACCACTCCACAAAACTCAGATGAAAATAAAAACCACTGGAATATGTGAACTCCACATAAGAAAAAAAAAAACATTTAATAAATATATAAGATATTTGGCTTCTAATCGTTAAAAACCATTTCAACTTTAAAACCAAATTACTTCCAAAACATATAACTGCAGGAAAATAACAGGCCCAGGCCGGCCTAGAGAAATATGACCAGAGTCGTGAACTTAGCAAATGAGAATTAAACCAGATCAATACATTCATTTACTTAGCAAATGAGAGATTAAACCAGATCAATACATTCATTCAGTATTCTGATAATACCAGTAAGTTTGAAAAATAAAATATTTCAAGAGCTGCAAAAATATTTCAAGGTCCGGGTGCTATTTTACCTGATACGTCCACTCTATAAAATGACCATTCCTTTTACACCATCAAAATCTCCATAAAGCGGCATTGTACAAATGAAGGGAGTACTCCAGAAAAAGCCCATGCTCGGCCATACTGCAATTCTCTACCTAATAAATTTTTTGGGATTCCCTTTCCCATGTTTGCATTAATAAAGGGGATTTCACAAATAACTGCCAGAGCAAGATTTTTCAGCCTCCGAATCCGTAGATATTTTAACCCTGCCTCTTTAAAGAGTAGACGACGTCCATGGTAGTCATAGTCTTTCACCATAGTGGTCACAGTCTTTCTCCTAGTGTGCTCTCTGTATGTCACCGCATCTTCTTCATTGACATTCTCCAAGAAAATCTTCAAGAAGCCTCTGGTTTGAGGTCACTGATACGATTGACGCCTCCTCTCGTGGCAAGACCCTTGATGGCAGGCTTGGTGATGCCTAAATGATATCTTTCAGAACTTTCCTATGCCTAAACTTATTCAATTACGGTGTATTCACGGCAAATGAACATGAAACTGGCGGTAAACCAAATTCAAATTCAAATCGGTTTCAAAATTTGTGTTCGGAATAGCGAAGTTCGAGGGCAGAAAAAGGCAATCCCCAGGTCGGCGGTCATCCCCAGGCTGCCCGAAACACATTATCTGACTGACCAGGGCCTTGTTGTTCTCTGTCATCGGAAACGTATTTTTTCCCGGCCGACCATTATTTCCGGGAAAATTAGCCAACTAGCTACACTACTCCAAAGCAATCAACATACACGTGAAATGTATATCCTTTTCGGCGGCTGGGAGAAGTCAGGAATTAATCGCCTGCAGGTAAGGACTGGTATGATATGGCATGGCATGGCATGCCCAATAGCCTAGGATTTATTGGTTGCCAATAAAAAGAGCTGAAAATGCATATGAATTCCTCTGGTTGGAGCTTAAAAAAGCTACAATTACCTTGTCGTGAGTATTTCATGGACGTTGATGACGAGTAAGATTGAGGAACAAGAAACAGAACGCTCCCTCCACAATCCTTATGCTTGGTGCGTGGTTGGATGGCTTTACGCGCGTCTTACACCGGGTAAATTTTTTTGTAACAATTTGTTTCCATGTTTGCCTTTTTGTTTTTTGTGTTCATCCATGAGAGTTTGTAATGGCTTTAGTTCGACATTCGGAATCTCTGTTTAATGAATGATTTTTCTCGGACTATTATTGTTATTGCGAAATATTATGAATGTTTGGTGTATGCACTTTTAATGATGGTTAGTTTCTTGTTTGCATTGTGCACTTTTATAATGGTTAGTTTCTTGGATAAGATGCACTATTAATGATGGTCAGTTTCTTGTTTGGATTGTTCACTTTAATAATGGCTAGGATTTTTTATTTTTTAATAAGTTTTGATATTTTATATTTTTTAAAATAATAAAATTATATATTATTTTAAGGTTAAGGATTTTTTAAATATTATATTTGATGTCAGTTTTGGGATTCAATTATTTATTACTATTTCCATGATAAGTAGTTGTAACCAATTAATTTTTTATGATTTTTGGATAGTTTACTTAGTAGACATTGCATTGAGTGATGCTGACAGGGTGAATCTCACTTTTTAACCCTGTGAGCATCTAAAAAATCATGAGAAATTAGTGAGTTACAAGTATCTTTCATGCAAATGGTCATAGATGAATGACTTATTTAAAGCAATCGATACAATGAATGCTAAATAGACTATTCAAAAATCATGAGAATTAATCACGACTACCTCTCATGAAAATAGTCATAATAAATAAATGACTAAATTAAATCCCAAAAATAATATTTATTATACATCACTTTATTAAACCATTTTATATAGAATTAACTAAAATATTTAATAATGTTGATGTTAATATTTTATATATAATTTGAATAAATATTATATCTATTTTAAAATGCGTTATTCAATATCTTTGTTAAAAATTATTGAAGTTTCCATTTACGGCGTCTAAAGGTTGAGTAGTTGAAAAACGGATGGATTTCAACGGTGAGAATGATGTAATTCACAGGCTTAAATGTGTAGAATTCGTTTACGGTTTGATGGGGCTGCCTGAGATGATGATTGTGGTTGTGGTGTCGCTTTCCACATTGATCTCGACATTATCTTTTTTCTTTTGTCTTTTTTGGTTAGGGAGGTAGGTTGATAATTGTAGGGTTGAACCGCTGGTGGCTGGTGATGTGGGGCTCTCTAGTGGTTTTCTTGGCTTGGGCTAAACAAACTCTGGATCATTAGTGACTCTTTTTCCATGGTTAAGTGAGCTCTGAGACAACGTTCTCTTGATGTTCTTGTCCTTTGTGATTGGATGTTACAGATCAGGAATCTTGTCCCTTTTTTCTGCAGTTTCTTTTCAGCAAAGTCTAACTCTTTTTTCTGGCAGTTACTTTCAGCATAGAATTCGATATGATACCGTAAAAAAATTGATAATAGGTATCATAAAAACAATTTTTTTTTTTTTTTCAAATTATTTTGAATTCTGAATAACTTTTATTAATTTTAAATATTATAATAATTTTACCAATAATATTATCTAAAAAATTTACTATTCATCTTTTTCCCACTAACCAAAAATTCTAATTTCTCAAAACTTTGATGTCATATTTTTTTTTTAATTTAAAACTAAAAAAGACTTATTTATATAATAGATGCAAATTTATAAAATATATATTGAAAACTTGTTTATCTATAATCTTCCATAAATAAAAACTAATCACTGGTAAAATTAAGTCACTTCACACATTCCTTCCTATCTTATTCTCTAGATTTCCATGATTGAAAAAATAGAAAATTTATAATATCACTTTTACCTTCTATTTTGTTTTTTTCTTTTTAACCTTTCATTTTCCTTCAATGTATATGTCATCCAACCTCTACTTATTTCTGTGTAACTATCTTAAGCCACTTTTACACATTTTCTTTTTTTTGTCAAGTTTCCAAAATTGAAAAAACAGAATTTTTCCAATTTCACTTTTACATTTAATTTTTTTTCCTTCTATTTGTCTTTTTTTTGTTTCTTTATATATCCCATCTAGATTCTATCTATATTTGTCGGTTCACAACATCTTATAATAGTCAATGCATAATAGTGAATGAATAATTCTCTTAGATATATACCATAAATTTTCAATCAATATATATAATTAATTTGAGAAGAAATCCTGAGCCAAATAATTAATCAACTACATTAACCTAGAAATTAATTTTTAATGAGACAAATTGGATTGATGGATTTCAGTACTATTTGCCCCAATTCTGGCGAACTTGGTAACTAGACTTTTCGGAAACAAAATATGGAGGCTGAGGCTCTCTCCAAGTGTGGCCTCACCCTTTGCCTTGGCTTTCTGTTCTTTGAAATTTTTTCTTTTGAGTAGAATCATAGGATTGGTTTTTTGAGCTTTAGTTCTTCTTTTCTAATGCTAGTATCTGGGTTTTCTGTAGGCTGGTTTTTGGAAGTCCCTATTCTCTTTGGATATGTGTTTTTTCTTTATATTTTGTTAGGATGTGTTCTTTGTTTTAGGATTTTATTTGTATTTGGATTGCAGTCATTTTGATTTTTCTGATCACAACATTGTAAAACTTTCTCTTCTTAAAAATGAAAGTTCGGTTTTTTTGAAATCTGAAAAAAAAGTTATCGCATATTTTAATTGAGAACCATATGATTTCATTTAAGAAAAACTGTTCATCAACTTCTCTGGTACTTCAAAAAAATAATCGAATCCACTTGAATAATTTTTGCGGTCGGAGAACGGACTAGTGATCAATGTGATGGTTAAAAGGATAGTAATGACGATCTGTAAAAACTATAAAAGGGATTAGAAAACACGTGCGATTGTAGATGACACTGGTTTATTTTTCAGTTTATTTTTAATTATGGCATTACATAGAGTGATTAAAAAGCAAGTACAACTCTATGTTATATTAGTTTATTTGTTTGTTTAATTTTTATTTTCTAGTTTTAGTGATCTGTTTTAAGTTATGACATTATATTTTTGTTTGAGGTGCTAACTGTTTTTTTTTTTAAATTACATGACCTTTGTTTTGGTAGTTTATGGCAAGATGTCAGGATTTGTATATTATTATGGGTTATTGGTTATGAAGTAGAAAATAAAAGTGTTTAAGGTTATTTAAAAATTAATTTATTTTAGAGATAAAGAAATAAATTGTGACAAAAACTCAAAATTAGTTGGAAAAAGTTGAACTTTGTCCATTACGAACCACAAGTTAAATAAGTTAAATATAGATTACTAGGTCTTAGCTTTAAATGATATAATTGCACATTAAAATCTTGAATTATATTAATATAGATTAAATAAATAATTTTAAAGATTATAAACTTTCTTCAAATAAATAAAATTATTTTTAATTATAATATTAAATTTATGTAAATAATTCTTTTGTATTTTTGGAGGTTTATTGAGGTTTATCAACGAACTCATCCTCTTGCTAATTTATATTTCATTTTTTTTTCATTTTTTCTTTTCACATGGAGTCAAATATATTCTAGTATTCTCTATGAGATTTTTTTGTGTGTTTTTAGATGGTTTACTTTATTCTTTTGATATTTTTATTTTAATTTTTTTATTATTGAGATTATTTTCTTAATAATTTTTGAATATATATTGTTTTATATCATTTTAAGATATTGTATCTAAGAATTTATGCTTGAAAATTATTCCATTTGATGTTGGTCTTTTTTCTCATGAATATGGAAAAAATAAATATCAATTGCAAAACTAAATAGTAAATAAAAAAGCTACTTTCACCAATCATGTTGTTTACCATATAAATAAAGACTAATTTTTAATTATAATTGAAAACTTTAAAAATATCACAATATTTAGAAAGTAATAAATAAATAATTTTCACCAATCATCTTATTTACAATAAAAATAACTACCATTTTCTAATCATAATTGAAAGAAGAAAAATATTACAATGAAAGCAATCTGCCATTGAACACAACATCATTACAAAAAAAGATAGCCTATGATACTTAATGGGAACTTGTGAGAATCATGTTTAGTATTGAGGTGAGTGATTGCAAAAAAGACAACCTGTGATGCTTCATGGGAACTTGTGAGAATCATGTTTCATAGTGGTAGCAACTTTGAGCATTTAAGTTAATACAAACTTGTAAAAAATAGCAATAATACTTTTTACAAGTTTACAATAATGATTATTTGTTTATTTTAAGGGAAGGAAAGATGCAATTTTAGATAATGAGACTTCTACAACTTTGTTTTTAGTAGGATATAAAGACAAGATAAATATGAAGAGTGAAATAAAATTCCATCGCTCTCATTGCAATGTTTTCAAGAGAAATAAAGCCACATAAGATGGAAAAAAAAAGGAAAAGAGATTTAGTCTAAGGGTTCATGGGATTTTTAAGAAACAATGCATTAAATGATGAGGATGAATAGATGAGTAAAGCATAAGAGGAGTTAGCTAAAGCTAATGTGGCTTTAAGCAATGACTAATAACATTTTATTTCAATCACCATATCCTGAGATGGTGAGATTTTAAAATGTTGATATTTAGATTTATCATCAACTTAAAGCATGACACCCATGGGAGGTTGTTTTACATCATATAATTCTAAAATGTTGATATTTATATTTATTATCAACTTAGAGCATGACACCCATGATAGGTTGTTTTACATCATATAAAGAAATACCTAAACAAAATATTGTCAATCTTGGAGATGGCAACATAATGTGATTGGAGTTAGTAAGATTTCATTGAAGATCTATGATTGTTCATATAAACAAAATCCAAATTGTATGATGTGTTCTTACTGGAGCAAAAGCTTTTTATTGATGAGAAATAACATTAATAGATGAGTATTAATATTGATATATTCATTCAAAGTTTCATAGTTAAAATAAGTAAAATAAATTAAATTAATGATATGAATACTTTACAAATGTGTTAGTGTTTTCAAACATTCTAAAACTAATATAAAGACATCTTCAGATGGTATGAATTTTATTTACGTGCAACAAAAACACTCTACACAAAGTATCCCAATTATAAGGTTCCCAAGCTCCATAGAAATGATATCATAATAGCAATATCCAAATAAACCACTTTTTACCTGATGAGGTAAATATGTCTTCGTGATTTAATGTTTAAATGGGTATTGCTACGTTTACATGTAGAATAATGTAATGGATTGTATATTAATTTAGATGCTACATGAAATTGATTTGTCTTGCCAATTATTATCTAAGATTACATCATCAACCCATTTGTGGTAAATGATGGTCAAACTTAACTTTAGGATTTTGACTTGAATGTCTCATATTGACATTCAAAAAAATATTTGAAGCTATTGGAGTTAACATGCTTTTGAAACTCTTTTTCACTTTAAAATGTATATTTGGTTTACAGTAACAATTGTCATGGAAAAAAGATACTCTAGTTAATTTGAAATATTATAATTCAAATAACTTAAATTGATATGGATTATAGATTCTAACCTGTATTTATATGGAGAAAAGTTAATGGTTGATTTTGAACACTCATAATGAGACAAGATTTAAAAAAAAAAAAAACCTTTTTAATCATCATTCAATAAATAAAATAAATAATGAACCACCACAAACATTTCCTTTAACTAAATTGTAGCTTACTTTTTTGACTCTTTTACTTTTTACTTATGGTTACATGAGTTGTTATGAGACATTCAGAATTTTTAACGAATGAGGCATTAGTTAATGACATTAACACATGGCTCTTATGAGAGTTACTTTCCCAAAAATATTTAATGAAAAATCTTAAGAGGGAAAGGGGTTCTATGCAGAAGAGTTAGAGGGTTAAGCAGTGAATGATGATGGTTCTGAGTTGTCCAGAGCTAGTGGGAGTACCAGTGGAACTCAAGGAATTCACCCTAGAGAAGCAAGACTGGATTTTCCAATCTTGACGTCAGACTTCATGTCTCATACAAATACCTCTGACCTGGTGTGGAGCAAGGGAGGAGCAGAGGATGTAATCGTCTAGCTCAAGGTTGGGTGGACCTACAATTACTGAGGAAAAACATGTACTCTAAAGCAGGTACATAATGCACTTAAGTTATTGTTTAATGTTTTGAATTTATGATGCAAATTTTATAGTAGAGTAAAGAGAAAATTTACCTGAACAAGAACAGAAAATGCACCTAGAGAAATATTCTATGAAATAGTTGAATATGCATGATACTTATACATAGAAAAAGAAATCTACAGGAATCAACTAAACACTTTTCTTTTTATTATTCTCTGTGTGGTAACAAAAGATAAAGTAGCAGATTTTCCTTTCCTTAACATTCCCACTATCGGTGCATAATAGCTATGAATACATGCTATAGTAGTAGTAAAGTAGAGAAGATGACTGTGTTATAATATGTGTAAAATTACATGCTATTGGAAAGAGAAAAACTGTAAAACACATGTGAATATGGTAGTGATGTGGAAAACATACATTAATGTGATGCATATGTAGATTTTACACTACTGTAGGAAAATACGTGAACAATTAATACATGTTGTAGCAGTGTCCAATGTGGAACATATGATAAAATAAGGAAAATGAGAAAATACCAAACCCCTGTAAATGAATTTAAGATAAAATACCAGAAAACGTAGAAACTAGTTAACTTCTCAGCTCGAGAGAAAGCATACAGGGTATGGGAGAATCGTCCAGTTGAGGGATTTAGAACCAGAACCCAGTAACAAGGTCCCGATTCTGGTCCCAATGAAATACCTTTGTCGAAACTATGGGAGACCACAGTGAGAAATAAATGAAGAAATTATATGCATTAAACAAGCTAGAATACTTCAATGAACAAGAATGAAGATTGCTAATAAAACTGTGCAAATGATTAATTATTAGAATGAAGAAGCTGGAATGAACCGAGTCTATACTCCACAGGATAAACCAAATCTTCCAAAAAAAGAAATTTTGCGGTAAAACATTTAAATATTAACATTGTAGCCCAAATGAAATACATAGCTGAACCAACGTAAAAACTAGAGAACCCATAACATGATAAAAATGGCAATGTAAACACAGCGGTGTAAAACTGAAATTCTCCATAAGAACATTTATAAAATTCGAAAGAAAAGGAATAGAGATGTAATTCTGAAATTTAAACCCTCGTGAAATAGTTCAGAGGTCACCGAGGACCATTTCCGGTGGACATATAGCGAGACAAGGTCGAGCCCTAAAATAAATACAGTACAACATAAAACCCATATCAAAATCTAAACATTTAACTGCTCATGCAACCGATAGCTAGAAGCCTTTGCCTACAATTTCAAGCAGAGGAAGGCCAAGTGTTACAGTATGAAATGTCATGGGCAGAGTATATAGAAGAAAACATGAGAGCCTCTTACCGTTTGACAAGGGTTTCGAGCTGACGACGAAACTTCAAGTCAGAAGGTTTCATGCTCACCCAAATCCTACCTAACTAGAGTACAACAAAAAGAGAAATTGTATCTAAGTTAGCAACTACATAAAAATAAAAAAGGTAAACTTAAAATACTCATATTCCTCTATACAAAATTTATAAAGGAAAATTGGTATGCAAACCTTACCAAGAACAAGTATGGAGGAGAACATCAAATATTTCGGAGGCTTGTTTGAACCATGAAGCTGAGACGAAAGACGAAAGGCACGCACAGTTTCTCTTCAGCTGGCAAATCCATCCCAAAGGCATCGCAGGAATTATGCAAGCGACAAGAAAGGAGTAACACACAGAACCAAGAATGATAATGGATCTCTCCTTACGGGGGTATGGCCGGAGCATCTCCACAAGAGTTACAGTTGTAGAGCCGAGAGCTCTGCTCCAGCATAGCACAACAATGAAACAATGGCAGAAGGGTTTGGGGGATGGGTAGTTACCCTAACCCACCCCATTTTCCGGATCTTCATCAATATCTACGGGAAGCAATCCAACGACGCATAATATGACATCCAACCAAGCCAAATGGAGACCATAAAACCATAGAAGCATAACATTAATCATCTGAGTAATAATCTAGACAAGGCAACTCAATAAACAAATATATAATTTCCAATCAGACGTTAAGTGCTACTACACGTTAAATACTTTGGAAATCGAATAATGGTTTATACTGTGTGGCGAATACATGAAAATGTTGAATTCGTACCCAAATAATTAACGCATGTACAACCTGTCAGTTTCATTGATGTGGCCTTATGTAGACAACCTCATATGGATAGGTTCGTTACATAGTGAAGTGCGAAATATAAACCTTGTAAATTCGATTATATTGAAATGATTTACTTGTAGTTAAAGTCAAAGGCATGATATGATAAATGATATGTACAAGATCTAGTTTTGTATAGAGATCTTGTATGTGTTTTAAATTTCTTTTTATATAAGGGGTAAAAGTAAAGATGTAAGTAGTGCAAGTGTTACAAGTGGTATCAGAGCCAAGTTACAAACTGGGGTCAAATGGGCCAGAACCATACTATATAGTTGTTTTATGAATTTTATTAAATTTAATGATTTGATATTATGTTAAGTGCAGGAGTAGGTTCTTGTAATCCGTCATGAGAAGAGGATCAAGTCAAGACCCACCCAGAAATATGGGAGAGACCAATCCTGAGGTCAGTCCTGAAATGTGGGTGCAGTTAAGTGTGGACGAGCATTAACAAACAAGAAGAATGTTGGAAGAACATCAATGATAGAAAAATAAGTTGTTGGATACTGTACAACAGCAACAAACAAAAATGCTTAAAGTTCGCAGTGACAACGAAAGGTTGATGAGAGAACAAGAGAGGATATTGAAGATTCTGTCAGATAGACAGAATCCTCCCAGTGGAAAACCTAGCCCTGAGATAAACACTCAGGAAAATAGAGAACAACACCAAGCAGTACATGATCATGTTTAAGACATTCGAACGCCAAGAAGCCATAAAAGTCGAAAATGTAACGAGGCCGAATCTGGAAATGTTATGGAAGAAAAAGAGTTGAAGAAGAAGAAGGTGGAATTGTAGGGATAATTCTGAAAGATCAAGCCTCCTACCTTTGATGGAGAGGCAGAAGAAATGGTGGAAGCTTGGATAATAAATATTAATAAGTACTTCAAAGTGTATGAGTATAAAAACAAACTAAAATCTTGCCTAGCCATTTACCAACTGTGGGAAAAGGCAACGCTGTGGTGGGAGGAAGTGAAGAATGTACGAGGAGTGGAAGATCAAAATGTAACCTGGGATGAGTTTCTGCAGTACTTTAAAGATAAGTACCTGACTGAACGATTTTACAATGAGAAATCCCGAGAATTTCATGATCTGAAATTGGGCCAAATGACTATGGATGAATTTATTACAAAATTCATGTCTTTATTAAGATATGTACCTTACTTGTGTGATGAAAAGGCCAAGGTGAAAATTTTTTTGAGTAGTTTTCCCATTCATATGAAATAAATAATTGAATTCGTGAATCTGAAAACCATGGATGAAGCAATTAGGAAAGTGCGAATGTGTTATCAGCAGTCTAAGGCGAAGGGAGAAGTTGGAAAAAGTTGGCCACCTCGAAAGGGGCAAAAAAGTTTAACCAATAACATAAATAACAGATCAAGCAATTTCAAGAATGCTGCAACACATCTACTCAGCAAACATAATGGAAAAATCCAAACCAGGAAAGCCCTAATGAAGCTTCTAGTAGACTCGATATTAGGCAACCCCATAAACCTTTGCTACAATGCTGGGGATGTGGAGAAGCACATTATTTCAAGAACTGCCCACATCAAGGAAGGAATGAGGTGGCAGAAAATCTGCAAGAAGCGTCCACAGTGGGGGATGTAGCTCGAAACATACCCAGAATCAACACAACACTGGAGGATCGACAAGCAAATTACGAGCCAACCATGATAGAAATAGAAGGTAAGATTCAAGCCTGAGTTGTTTCTATTTTAGTTTATCCTGGTGCCAGCTTGAGCTACATACACCCTTGTATAGTTGAAAGCAGTAAGTTGTAGGAAAAAAATTTAAAAATCCATGGCTGGATCAGCTGGCTGCAGGGACTAGAAGATAGGTTCATACTAAGGTACCCAATTGAGAATTGAGTATTGGGGACCAACGTATAACTGTGGAACTCAATGTTCTACCATTGACATCTTATGATATATTGTTGGGGATGGATTGGATGGAGAGACATTGATTCTTAGTGGACTGTAATAATAAGGCCATACATTTTAATTCTAATGATGGATCAAGACAGGAATTGCAGGGCATCGAAAAGCCTTTGAAGCTTCGACCCATTACTACATCACAGCTAATTAAATGTATAAGGAAGGGTTGCCAACTTTATGAAATTCAAGTTGGATTCACCAATGCAAAAGATGAGACTGCCATGCTGGAGAATATTCCTATTGTACAAGAATTTCAAGATGTTTTCCCTGAAGAGATTTCAGGGCTGCCACCAAAAAGAGACATAGATTTTACTATTGAACTAATACCTGGGGAAGCACCTATGTCCCAGACTCCATACAGAATGACTGTACTGAAGCTAACAGAGTTAAAGATGTAATTGCAGGAATTGATGGATAAAGGTTATATTCGACCAAGTGTGTCCCCATGGGGAGCACCAGTGCTGTTTGTAAGGAAGAAGGATTGTACTATGCGTATGTGTATGGATTATCGTCAGATCTCTCAACAAGATGATTGTTAAAAAAATTACCCCCTACTGCGCATCGATGATTTTTTTTACCAAGTCAAAGGATCTACATTATTCTCCAAAATTGACTTAAGGTCAAGCTACCTTTAGATCTGTATCAAGGATGAAGATATAAGCAAGACTGCTTTTCGTATCAGGTATGGATATTATGAGTTTTTGGTGTTACCGTTTGGGTTAACCAATGCACCAGCAACATTTATGAGCTTAATGCATGGTATGTTTCACCCGTATTTGGATAAATTCGTGTTAATTTTCATTGATGATATACTAATTTACTCCAAGAATGTGGAGGAACACAAGGAACACCTACGCATCGTGCTGAAAATGCTCAGAAAACATCAACTCTATGCCAAGTTTAGTAAATGTGATTTCTTTAAGGAGTAGATTCAGTACTTGGGCCATGTGATTACAGTTGAAGGGATAGTTGTGGACCTGGAAAAGATAAGGACAATTATGGAGTGGAGGGTTCCAAAGAATGTAGCAGAAATACGCTCATTTATGGGTTTGGTAGGTTACTACCGTTAATTCATAAATGGTTTCTCTAAAATATCTTATCCTATTACCTCTTTGCAAAGGGAAGGATGAGTTTTTAAATGGACACAAGAGTGTCATAACAGTTTTGAGCTATTGAAAGAGCTGTTAACTACTGCCTTTGTTCTGAAGTTAGCAGCCCCAAGTAAAGAATTTGGGGTATATATTGATGCATGCAAGGAGGGTGTAGGAGCAGTATTGACTCAGGAGGGAAGAGTCAGAGCTTATGAGTCTATAAATTTGAAGGATCATGAGCAAAGATATTCAGCATATGATTTGGATTTAACTGCAGTTGTGCATACCTTGCAGATATGGAGGCATTATCTGCTAGGAAAAAGATTCATGATGAGAACCGATCATAGTAGCCTAACCAACTACTTTAAGCAGGTTGATTTGAATGCCTGCCAAGACAGATGGAATGCGTTCCTTAGTGAATTTTTTTTCGATATTTGGCATGTGAAAGGAAAAGAGAACAAGGTGGCAGATGCCTTAAGCAGAAAACTGCATGGCATTTATGAACTTTATTTCAACCAGAATGAATTTAATTTTCATGATCAGATTTTGGAAGCAGCAATGGAGGACCCAGAATATTAGAACTTGTGGCAACAAGTAAAAGATGATGAAAGACGAGAGAAGCAGTCCGAATATGAAATCAACGAAAAAAAATTCTTGTTTTTCAAAAGAGGATATATATTCCCAATCATAATGGTCTAAAGAGAATTATTTTGGATGAGTATCATAGGAGCACTTATGACGGGCATCCAAGATACCAAAATATGTTAACATCCATCAGAAAAGACTACACCTAGCTGGGAATGCGAAGGGACGTAGCAGAATACTTGACCAAGTGCCTAGAGTGTCAACAAATTAAGGTTGAACATCAACATCCCGTAGGATTGCTTCAACCAATTTCGGTGCCTGAATGGAAGTGGGAAGTTATTTCCCTTGAATTTATCACTGGACTACCTAGGAATAAAAAGCATAATGATTTGATTATGGTGGTAGTGGATAGACTCAACAAAGTGGCACACTTTATCCCTGTTCAATCTACCTATAAGACAGTACAAATTGTTGACATTTTTATGAAGGATATTTTCAGATTGCATGGTATACCCCGAGAAGTCATTTCATATCGTGATGTAAAGTTTACATCAACATTATAGAAGACGCTATTTAGTGGACTATGAACGCAAATAACGAATGGGCAAACAGAAAGGGTAAATCAAGTTTTAGAAGTCATGTTGTGCATGTATGTAATGCAACATCCAACGAAATGGGAGGAGTACCTACATTTGGTTAAGTTTGCATACAATAACGGATATCAAGAATCTCTTAAGATGAACCCTTTTGAAGCATTGTATGGGAGACAGTGTCCGACTCCTATAAACTGGAGTAGCCCAGAAAACAAAATGATGCTTGGACCAGATATGCAGGAAGAAATGGAGTGGGAGGTCAAGAAAATTAGGTAGAACTTGAAGGTTGCACAAGACCGGAAAAAGGTTTACGCAGACAGAAAAATAACCTTTTGGGAATTTGCAGTAGGGGACCATGTGTATGTGAGAATCAAGTCAAAGAAAAGCACTCTTCAATGGAATGCTTGTGCCAAGTTGGCTCCCCGCTACTGCAGCCCTTTTGAAGTCTTAGAGAGGATAGGTCTGGTAGTCTATCGATTGGCTTTACCAAGCCATATATTAGTGCACAATGTGTTTCATATGTCTTTATTAAAACGTTATGCACATGATTCCAAGAACATCATACATTGGCAAGGTATACATGTAAGTCAGTAAAGTCTTACGATTTGCATACAATAACTTTCCGATTTGAACTAATTCAAAAATCTTGCTACTTGCAGGTAGAACCGAATGATGAGTTCCTAGTAGAACCGCAGCATATCCTAGATCGGAGAGAAATAATGCTCTGGAAACGAGTCATCACCAAAGTTAAAGTGTAGTGGAATAACTTTGGCCCGGAGGAGGCTACTTGGGAAGATGAAAAAGTTATGTACAAGGCTTATCCGGAGATGTTCTCAGAAAATGAGTAACACCAAGGATGGTGTTTCTTTCAACGAGGGAAGTTGTAACTTCCTGTTTTGACTCTTTTACTTTTTACTTATGGTTACATGAGTTGTTATGAGACATTAGAACTTTTAATGAATGAGGCACTCGTTAATGAGATTAACACATAAATATTATTTAAAAGATTTTTTTAAATGATAATTTTGTTTGAGTAAAAGGTGAAAGTAACTGTGTGGTAAAATATTCCAAGAAACCCGGGAAGAGGTTGAGACAGTTCTGACAGTTACCTTCCCAAAAGGATTTAATGAAAAATCCTAAGAGGGAAAGGGGTTCTGTGGAAAAGAGTTAGAGGGTTAAGCAGTGAATGTTGGTTCTGAGTTGTCCAGAGCTGGTGGGAGTACCAATGGAACTCAAGGAATTCACCCTAGAGAAGCAAGACTAGATTTTCCAGTGCTAAGGTCAGGCTTCATGTCTTAGAAAAATACCTCCGACTTGTTGTGGAGCAAGGGAGGAGCAGAGGTTTTAATCGTCTCGATCAAGGTTGGGCGGACCAACAGTTACTGAGGCAAAACCTATGCTCTGAAGTAGGTACATAATGCACTTAAGTTATTGTTTAATGTTTTGAATTTATGATGCAAATTTTATAGCAGAGTAAAGAGAAAAAGAATTTATAAGAACATATATCTGAGTTTCTATTTACCTGAATAAGAACAGAAAATGCACCTAGCAAAATATTCTATGAAACAGTTGAATATGCATGATACTTATACATAGAAAAAGAAAGCTACAGGAATCAACTAAACACTGCTCTTTTTATTATTCTTTGTGTGGTAACAAAAGATGAAGTAGCATATTTTCCTTTCCTTAACATTCCTACTATCGGTGCATAATAGCTATGAATACATGCTATAGTAGTAGTAAAGTAGAGAAGATGACTATGCTATAATATGTGTAAAATTGCGTGCTATTGGAAAGAGAAAAACTGTAAAACACATGTGAATATAGCGGTGATGTGGAAAACATATTGTACTGTGATGACTATGTAGATTTTACACTACTATAGGAAACTACATGAACAATTAATACATGTTGTAGCAGTATTCAATGTGGAACATATGCTAAAATAAGGAAAATGAGAAAATACCAAACCCTTGTAAATGAATTTAATATAAAATACCAGAAAACGTATAAACTAGTTAACTTCTTAGCTCGAGAGAAAGCATACAGGGTATAGGAGAACCGACCGGTTGAGGGTTTAGAACCAAAACCCAGTAACAGGGTCCCAGTTCTGGTCCCAATGAAATACCTCTACCGTAACTATGGCAGACCACAGTGAGCAATAAATGAAGAAATTATATGCATTAACCAAGCTAGAATACTTCAAAGAACAAGAATGAAGATTGCTAACCAAAATGTGCAAATGATTAATTATTAGAATGCAGAAGTTGGAATGAACCGAGTCTATAATCCACAGGATAAACCAAATCTTCCAGTGAAAGAAATGTTTCAGTAAAACATTTAAATATTAACATTGTAGCCCAAATGCAATACATAGCTGAACCAATGTAAAAATTGGAGAACTCATAACATGATAAAAATGACGGTATAAACACAGCGGTGTACAACTAAAATTACCCATAAGAACATTTACAAAATTCGAAAGAAAAGGAACAGAGATGTAGCTCTGAAATTTAAACCCTCATTAAACAGTTCAGAGGTCATCGAGGACCATTTCCAGCGGACATATAATGAGACAAGCCTAACCCCAAAACAAAGACAGTACAATAGAAAACCCATATCAAAAGCTAAACATTTAACTGCTCATGCAACCGATAGCCAGAAGCCTTTTCTTGCAAGTTTCAAAAGAGGAAGGCCAAGCATTACATTATGAAGCGTCATGGGCAGAGTATATAGAAGAAAACGTGAGAGCCTCTTACCATTTGACAAGGGTTTCGAGCCGACGACGAGACTTCAAGTTGGAAGGTTTCGCGCTCACCCAAATCCTGCCTAGCCAAAGTACAATAAAAAGAGAAATTGTCTCTAAGTTAGCAACTACGAGAAAAATCAAGAAGGTAAACTTAAAATACTCATATTCCTCTATACAAAATTTATAAAGGAAAACTAGTATGGAAACCTTACCAAGAACAAGTATGGAGGAATACATTGGAGATTTCGGAGCCCTGTTTGAACCATGAAGCCGAGACGGAAGACGAAAGGCACGCATAGTTGCTCTTCAGTCAGTGGAGACATGCCAAAGGCATCGCAGGAATTATGCAAGTGGCAAGAAAGGAGTAACACGCAGAACCAAGACTAATAACGGAGCTCTACTCGTGGGGGTATGGCCAGAGCATCTTCACAAGAGTTATAGTTGTAGAGTCGAGAGCTCCGCTCCAGCATAGCGCAACAATGAAACAATGGCGGAGGGGTTTGGGGGATGGGTAGTTACCCTAACCCACCCCATTTTCCAGATCTTCATCGATCTCAAAGGGAAGCAATCCAACGGCACAGAAGATGACATCCAGCCATGCCAGATGGAGACCGTAAAACCATGGAAGCATAGCGTTAATCATCAGAGTAATAATCTAGACCGGATAATTCAATAAACAAATATATAAATTCTAGTCAGACTTTAAGTGCTGCTACGAGTTAAATACTTTGGAAATCAAGTAATGGTTTATACTATGTGGAAAATACATGAAAAGGTTAAATTCATACAAAAAGAATTAACGCATGTACAACCTATCAGTTTCATTGATGTGGCGTTATGTAGACAACCTCATATGGATAGGTTTGTTACATAGTGAAGTGTGAAATATAAACCTTGTAAATTCAATTATGTTGAAATTATTTACTTGTAGTTAAATTCAAAGGCATGATATGATAAATGATATGTACGGGATCTAGTTTTGTATAGATATCATGTATATGTTTTAAATTATTTTTTTGTATAATGGGTAAAAGTAAGGATGTAAGTAGTGCAAGTGTTACAAGTGGTATCAGAGCCAAGTTACAAACTGGGGCCAAATGGGCCAGAACCATACTATACTATTGTGTTATGAATTTTATTAAATATAATGATTTAATATTGTGTTAAGTACAGGAACAGGTTCCTGTAATTCGTCATCAGAAGAGGATTCAAGTCAACACCCACCCTTAAATATGGGAGAGACCCATTCTGTGACAAATCCTAAGGTCAATCTTGAAATGTGGATGCAGTTAAGTGTGGACTAGCATAAAAAAAAAGCAGAATGCTGGAATAACATCAGTGACAGACAAATAAGTTGTTGGATACTGTACAATAGCTACAAACAGAAATGCTTAAAGTTTGCATTGACAATGAAAGGTTGATGAGAGAACAAATGAAGATATTGAAGAGTCTATCGGATAGACAGAATCCTCCCAGTGGACAACCTAGCCCTGAGAGAAACACTTAGGAAAACAGAGAACAACACCAAGCAGTACATGATCATGTCAAAGACAGTCGAACGTCGAGAAGCCATAAAAGTCGAACATATAATGAGGCGGAATCTAGAAATTTCATGGGAGAACAAGAGTTGAAGAAGAATAATGTGGAATTGCAAGGAGAGTTTTGAAATATCAAGCCTCCTACCTTTGATGGAGAGACAGAAGAAATGGCAGAAGCTTGGATAATAATTATGAATAACTACTTCCAAGTGTATGAGTATAACAACAAATTAAAATCTCACCTAGCCATTTACCAACTGCGGGAAAAGGCAACACTCTGGTGGGAGGAAGTGAAGAATGCACGAGGAGTGGAAGATCAAAACGTAATCTGGGATGAGTTTCAACAGTACTTTAAAGATAAGTACCTGATTGAACGATTTTACGATGAGAAACCCCATGAATTTCATGATCTGAAATTGGGCCAAATGACTATGGATGAATTTATTACAAAATTCACGTCTCTATTAAGATATGTACCCTACCTGCGTGATGAAAAGGCCAAGGTGCAACATTTTTTTATTATTTTTCCCATTCATATGAAAGAAAGAATTGAATTCATGAATTTGAAAACCATAGATGAAGAAATTAGGAAAGCGCGAATGTGCTATTAGCAGCCCAAGGCGAAGGGAGAAGTTGGGAAAAGTCGGCCACCTCGAAAGGGGCAGAAAAGTTTTACCAATAACAGAAATAACGGATCAAGCAATTTCAAGAATGCTGCAAGACATCCACTCAGAAAAAATAATGGCAAAATCCAAACCAAAACCAAGTGGATAGGGGAGGAAAGGCCTAATGAAGCTTATAGTAGACCCGATATTGGCCAACCCCGGAAACTAATTTATTCCAAGAATGTGGAGGAACACAAGGAACACCTGCGCATTGTGCTGAAAATTTTCAGAGAACATCAACTCTATGCCAAGTTTAGTAAATGTGATTTCTTTGAGTAGATTCAATACTTGAGCCATGTGATTTCAGCTAAAGGGATAGTTGTGGACTTGGAAAAGATAAGGACAATTATGGAGTGGAGGTTTCCCGAAGAACATAGCAGAAATACGATCATTTATGGGTTTGGCGGGTTACTATCGTCGATTCATAAATGGTTTCTCTAAAATATCTTATCCTATTACATCTTTGCAAAGGAAAGGACGAGTTTTTAAATGGACACAAGAGTGTCAGAACAATTTTGAGCTATTGAAAGAGCTATTAACTACTACCTCTGTTCTGAAGTTAGTAGACCCAAGTAGATAACTTGAGGTATATAATGATGCATGCAAGGAGGGTGTAGGAGAAATATTGACTCAGGAGGGAAGAGTCATAACTTATGAGTCTAGAATGTTGAAGGATCATGAGCAGAGATATTCTGCATATGATTTGGAGTTAACTGCAGTTGTGCATGCCTTGCGGATATGGAGGCATTATCTGCTAGGAAAAAGATTCGTGTCGAGAACCGATCATAGTAGCCTAACCAGCTACTTTAAGCAGGTTGATTTGAATGCCCGCCAAGCTAGATGGAATGTGTTCCTTAGTGAATTTGATTTCGATATTCAGCATGTGAAAGGAAAAGAGAACAAGGTGGAAAATGCCTTAAGCAGAAAAGAACATGACATTTATGAACTTTAGTTCAACCAGAATGAATTTAATTTTCATGATTAGATTTTAGAAGCAGCAAGGGAGGACCTAGAATATCATAACTTGTGGCAGCAAGTAAAAGATGATGAAATACAAGAGAAGCAGTCTGAATATGAACTCAATGAAAAACAACTTCTTACTTTTCGAAAGAGGATATATATTCCTAATCAGAATGGTCTAAAGAAAATTATTTTTGATGAGTACCATAGGAGCACTTATGCCAGGCATCTAGGATACCAAAAGATGTTAACATGCATCAAAAAATACTACACCTGGCCGGGAATGCGAAGGGACATATCAGAATACTTGACCAAGTGCCTAGAGTGTCAGTAAATTAAGGTTGAACATCAGCATCCTGCGGGATTGCTTCAACCAATTCCGATGCCTGAATGGAAGTGGGAAGTTATTACCCTTGACTTTATCACTGGACTACCTAGGAATAAAAAGAATAATGATTCGATTATTGTGGTAGTGGATAGACTCAGTAAAGTGGCACAATTTATCCCTATTCAATCTACCTATAAGACAATACAAATTGCTGACATTTTTATGAAGGAGATTTTTAGATTGCATGGTATACCCTGAGTAGTCATTTCTGATCGTGATGTAAATTTTACATTAGCATTCTGGAAGATGATATCTAGTGGACTGGGAACGCAAATAACGGATGGGAAAATAAAAAGGTTAAATCAAGTTTTAGAAGACATGCTGTGCATGTATGTAATTCAATAGCCAACGAAATGAGAGGAGTACCTACATTTGGTTGAGTTTGCATACAATAACGGATATCAAGAATCTCTTAAGATAAACCCTTTCGAAGCGTTGTATGGGAGACAGTGTCAGACTCCTATATACTGGAGTAGCCCAGAAAACAAAATGATGCTTGGACCAGATATGCTAGAAGAAATGGAGCAGGAGGTCAAGAAAATTAGGCAAAAATTGAAGGCGGCACAATAACGCCAAAAGGTTTACGCAGAAAAAAAAAAAAAAAAAAAAAAAAAAAACCTTTCAGGAATTTGCAGTAGGGGACCATGTGTATGTGAGAATCAAGCCAAAGAAAAGCACTATGCGATGGAATGTTTGTGCCAAGTTGGCTCCCCGCTATTGTGGCCCTTTTGAAGTCTTAGAGAGGATAGGGTTGGTAGCCTATTGATTGGCTTTACCAAGCCATATATTAGTGCACAATGTGTTTCATGTGTCTTTATTAAAGCGTTATGTGCACAATTCCAAGCACATAATAAATTGGCAGGGTATACATGTAAGTCAATAAAGTCTTACGATTTGCATACAATAACTTTCCGATTTGATCTAATTCAAAAATCTTGTTTCTTTCTGGTAGAACCAGACGACGAGTTCTTGGTAGAACCACATCATATCCTAGATCAGAGAGAAATAACGCTCTTGAAATGAGTCATCACCTAAGTTAAAGTGCGATGGAAGCAATTTGGCCAGGAGGAGGCTACTTGGGAAGACGGAAAAGTCATGTACAAGGCTTATCTAGAGATGTTATCAGAAAATGAGTAACACCGAGGACGGTGTTTCTTTCAACGGGGGAAGATGTAACTTCCTGTTTTGACTCTTTTACTTTTTACTTATGGTTACATGAGTTGTTATGAGACATTCTAAATTTTTAACGAATGAGGTATTCGTTAATGACATTAACACGTGACTCTTATTTAAAATATTTAATTAAATGATAATTTTGTTTGAGTAAAAGGTGAAAGTAATTGTGTGATAAAATATTCCAAGAAACCCAGGAAGAGGTTGAGATAGTTTTGAAAGTTACCTTCCCAAAAGGATTTAATAAAAAATCCTAAGAGGGAAAGGGGTTATGTGTAGAAGAGTTAGAGGTTTAAGCAGTGAATGTTGGTTCTGAGTTGTCCAAAGCTAGTGGGAGTACCAGTGAAACTCAAGGAATTCACCCTAGAGAAAATAGACTGGATTTTCCAATCCTGAGGTCAGACTTCTTGTCTCAGACAAATAACTTCGACCCGATGTGGAGCAAGGGGGGAAGTAGAGGATGTAATCATCTCACTCAAGGTTGGGCGGACCAATAGTTACAGAGGAAAAACCTATACTCTGAAGTAGTTACATAATTCACTTAAGTTACTGTTTAATTTTTTGAATTTATGATGGAAATTTGTATAGCAGAGAAAAGAGAAAATGCATTTATAGGAACATATATCCGAGTATCTATTTACCTGAACAAGAACATAAAATGCACCTAGTGAAATATTCTATGAAATAGTTGAATATGCATGATACTTATACATAAAAAAAGAAAGCTACAGGAATCAACTAAACATTGTCTTTTTATTATTCTCTGCGTGGTAACAAAAGATGAAGTAGCAGATTTTCCTTTCCTTAACATTCCTACTATCGGTGCATAATAGCTATGAATACATGCTACAGTATTAGTAAAGTAGAGAAGATGACTGTGCTATAATATGTGTAAAATTACATACTATTGGAAAGAGAAAAGTTGTAAAACACATGTGAATATAGTGGTGTTTTGGAAAACATACAGTACCGTGATGCATATGTAGATTTTACACTACTGTAGGAAACTATGTGAAAAATTAATACATGTTGTAGCAGTGTTCAATGTGGAACATATGCTAACATAAGGAAAATTAGAAAATACCAAACCCCTGTAAATGAATTTAATATAAAATACTAGAAAACGTAGAAACTAGTTAACTTTGCAGCTCAAGAGAAAGCATACAGGGTATGGGAGAACCGACCGGTTGAGGGTTTAGAGCCAGAACTCAGTAACAGGGTCTCGGTTCGGGTCCCAATGAAATACCCCTGCCGGAACTATGGGAGACCACAGTGAGAAATAAATGAATAAATTATATGCATTAACCAAGCTAGAATACTTCAAAGAACAAGAATGCAGATTGCTAACCAAACTGTGAAAATGATTAATTATTAGAATGTAGAAGCTGGAATGAACTGATTCTATACTCCACGGGATAAACCAAATATTCTAGCGAAAGAAATGTTGCGGTAAAACATTTAAATATTAACATTGTAGCCCAAATGCAATATATAGCCTAACCAACGCAAAAACTGGAGTAGCCATAACATGATAAAAACGACAGTGTAAACACAGCGGTGTAAAACTGAAATTATCCATAAGAAAATTTACAAAATTTGAAAGAAAAGGAATATAGATGTAACTGTGAAATTTAAAACCTCATGAAAAAGTTCAGAGGTCACCGAGGACCATTTCTAGCAGACATATAACGAGACAAGGTTGAGCCCCAAAATAAAGATAGTACAACAAAAAACCCATATCAAAAGCTAAACATTTAACTACTCATGCAACCGATAGCGAGAAGCCTTTGCCTAAAAATTTAAGCAGAGGAAATCCAAACGTTACAATATGAAGCATCATGGGCAAAGTATATAGAAGAAAACGTGAGAGCCTCTTACCGTTTGACAAGGGTTTCGAGCCGACAACAAGAATTCAAGTTAGAAGGTTTCACTCTCACCCAAATCCTGCCTAACCACAGTAGAAAAAAAAGAGAAATTGTCTCTAAGTTAGCAACTACAAAAAAATCAAGAAGGTAAACTTAAAATACTCATATTCCTCTACAAAAAATTTATAAAGGAAAACTGGTATGAAAACTTTACCAAGAACAAGTATGGAGGAGAACATCGGATATTTCAGAGGCCTGTTTGAACCATGAAGCCAAGACAGAAGACGAAAGGCATGCACAGTTTCTCTTGGGCTGGCGGAGCCATCCCAAATGCGTCGTGGGAATTATGCAAGTGGAAAGAAAGGAGTAACATGTAGAACCAAGACTGATAACAGAGCTCTCCTCGTGGGGGTATGGCCGGAGCATCTCCACAGGAGTTACAGTTGCAGAGCCAAGAGCTCTGCTTCAGTATAGCGCAATTATGAAACAATGGTGGAGGGGTTTGGGGGATGGGTATTTACCCTAACCCACCCCATTTTCCGTATCTTCATCGATCTCGAAGGAAAGCAATCCAACAACGCAGAGGATGAAATCCATCCATGCCAGATGGAGATCGTAAAACCATGGAAGCATAGCATTAATCATCGGAGTAATAATATAGACCAGACAATTCAATAAACAAATATATAATTTCCAATCAGACGTTAAGTGCTGCTACGGGTTAAATACTTGGGAAATCGAGTAATGGTTTATACTGTGTGGCGAATACATGAAAAGATTAAATTCATACCCAAAGAATTAACGCATGTACAACCTATCAGTTTCATTGATGTGGCGTTATGTAGACAACCTCATATGGATAGGTTCCTTACATAGTGAAGTGCAAAATATAAACCCTGTAAATTTGATTATGTTGAAATGATTTACTTGTAGTTAAAGTCAAAGGCATGATATGATAAATGATATGTACAATATCTAGTTTTGTATAGATATAATGTATATGTTTTAATTTTTTTTTAATATAGGGGGTAAAAGTAAAGATGTAAATAGTGCAAGTGTTACAAGTGGTATCAGAGCCAAGTTACAAACTGGGGCCAAATGGGCCAAAACCATACTATACTATTGTGTTATGAATTTTATTAAATTTAATGATTTTATATTGTGTTAAGTACAGGAACAGGTTCCTGTAATCCGTCCTGAGAAGAGGATCAAGTCAACACCCACCCAGAAATATGGCAGAAACCCATCCTGTGACCAATCCTGAGGTCAGTCCCGAAATGTGGGTGCAGTTAAGTGTGGACGAGCATCAACAAACAAGAAGAATGCTGGAATAACATCATCGACAGACAAATAAGTTGTTGGATACTGTACAACAGCTACAAACATAAATGCTTAAAGTTCGCAGTGACAACGAAAGGTTCATGAGAGAACAAGAGAGGATATTGAAGAGTCTGTCAGATAGACAGAATCCTCCCATTGGACAACCTAGCCCTGAGAGAAACACTTAGGAAAACATAGAACAATGCCAAGCAGTACATGATCATGTCGAAGACAGTCAAATGCCAAGAAGCCACATAAAATTCGAACATATAATGAGGTGGAATCTAGAAATGTCATGGAAGAAAAAGAGTTGAAGAAGAAGAGGGTGGAATTGCAGGGAGAATTCCGAAAGAGCAAGCCTCCTACCTTTGATGGAGAGGAAAAAGAAATGGCAGAAGCGTGGATAATAAATATGAATAAGTACTTCCAATTGTATGAGTATAACAACAAACTAAAATATCACCTAGCCATTTACCAACTGCGGGAAAAGGCAACGGTGTCGTGGGAGGAAGTGAAGAATGTACAAGGAGTGGAAGATCAAAACATAACCTGGGATGAGTTTATGCAGTAATTTAAAGATAAGTACCTGATTGAACGATTTTGCAATGAGAAATACCGAGAATTTCATGATATGAAATTGGGCCAAATGACTATGGATGAATTTATTACAAAATTCACGTCTCTGTTAAGATATGTACCTTACCTATGTGATGAAAATGCCAAGGTGTAGTGTTTTTTGAGTAGTTTTCCCATTCATATGAAATGAAGAATTGAATTCGTGAATCCAAAAACCATGGATGAAACAATTAGGAAAGCGCGAATGTGCTATCAGCAGTTCAAGGCGAAGGGAGAAGTTGGGAAAATTTGGCCACGTCGAAAGGGGCAGAAAAGTTTTACCAATAACATAAATAAAAGATCAAGCAATTTCAAGAATGTTGCAAGATATCCACTCAGCAAACATAATGGCAAAGCCAAACCAGAACCAAGTGGACAAGGGAGGAAAGGCCTAATGAAGCTTCTAGTAGACCTGATATTGGGCAAACCCAAAAACCTCCATTGCAATACTGGGGATGTGGAGAAGCACATTATTTCAAGAACTGCCCACATTGAGGAAGGAATGAGGTGGCATCAAATCTGCAAGAAGCATCCACGGTGGGGGATGTAACTCGAAACATACCCAGAATCAATGTAGCACTGGAGGATTGACAAGAAAATTACCAGCCAAGCATGATAGAATTAGAAGGTAAGATTCAAACCTAAGTTGTTTCTATTTTAGTTGATCTTGGTGCCAGTTTGAGCTACATACACCCTCATATAGTTGAACGCAGTAAGTTGCAGGAACGGAAATTTAAAAAGCCATGGCTGGTTCAGCTGGCTATAGGGACTAGAAGACAGGTTCATACTAAGGTACCCAATTGTGAATTGATTATTGGGGACCAGCGTATAACTGTGGAACTCAATGTTCTACCATTGGGATATTATGATATATTTATGGGGATGGATTGATTGGAGAGACATTGATCCTTAGTGGACTGTAATAATAAGGTCATACATTTTAAATCTAATGATGGATCAAGACAGGAATTGCAAGGCATCAAAAAACCTTTGAAGTTACGACCCATTATTGCATCACATCTAAGTAAATGTATAAGGAAGGGTTGCCAACTTTATGCAATTCAAGTTGGATTCACCAACGCAAAAGATAAGACTGCCATGCTAGAAAATATTCCTATTGTACAAGAATTTCAAGATGTTTTCCCTGAAGAGATTCCAGGGTTGCCACGAAAAAGAGACATAGATTTTACTATTGAACTAATACCTGGGGCAGCACCTGTGTCCCGAACTCCATACAGAATGAGTGTACTAGAGCTAATAGAGTTAAAGATGTAATTGCAGGAATTGATGGATAAAGGTTATATTGGACCAAGTGTGTCCCCATGGGGAGCACTAGTGTTTTTCGTAAGGAAGAAGGATGGTAATATGTGTATATGTAAGGATTATCATCATCTCAACAAGTTGAATGTTAAAAAATAGTACCCCCTACTGCACATCGATGATTTGTTTGACCAAGTCAAAGGAGCTACATTATTCTCCAAAATTGACTTAAGGTGAGGCTACCATCAGATACGTATCAAGGATGAAGATATAAGCAAGACTGATTTTCGTACCAGGTATGGACATTATGAGTTTGTGGTGCTACCGTTTGGGTTAACCAATGCACCAACAACATTTATGAGCTTAATGCATGGAATCTTTCACCCGTATTTGGATAAATTCGTGTTAATTTTCATTGATGATATACTGATTTATTCCAAGAATGTGGAGGAACATAAGGAACACCTGCGCATTGTGCTAAAAATGCTCAGAGAACATCAACTCTTTGCCAAGTTTAGTAAATGTGATTTCTTTAAGGAGCAGATTCAATACTTGGGCTATGTGATTTCAGCTAAAGGGATAGTTGTGGACCCATAAAAGATAAGGACAATTATGGAGTGGTGGGTTCCAAAGAACGTAGCAGAAATACGTTCATTTATGGGTTTGGCGGGTTACTACCGTCGATTCATAAATGGTTTCTCTAAAATAGCTTAGCCTATTACCTCTTTGCAAAGGAAAGAACGATTTTTTAAATGCACACAAGAGTGTCAGAATAGTTTTGAGCTATTGAAAGAGCTATTAACTACTACCTCTGTTCTGAAGTTAGTAGACCCGTGTAAAGAATTTGAGGTATATACTGATACATGCAAGGAGGGTGTAGGAGCATTATTGATTTAGGAGGGAAGAGTCATAGCTTATGAGTCTAGAAAGTTGAAGGATCATGAGCAGAGATATTTGACATATGATTTTCAGTTAACTGTAGTTGTGCATGCCTTGCGGATATGGAGGCATTATCTGCTAGGAAAAATATTCGTGCTGAGAACCGATCATAGTAGCCTAACCAGCTACTTTAAGCAGGTTGATTTGAATGCCCGCCAAGCCAGATGGAATTCATTCCTTAGCGAATTTGATTTTGATATTCAACATGTGAAAGGAAAAGAGAACAAGGTGGCAGATGTCTTAAGCAGAAAACTACATGGAATTTATGAACTTTATTTCAACCAGAATGAATTTAATTTTCATGATCAGACTTTGGAAGCAACAAGGGAGGACCCAGAATATCACAACTTGTGGCAGCAAGTTAAATATGATGAAAGACAAGAGAAGCAATCTAAATATGAACTCAATGAAAAACAACATCTTTTTTTTTGAAAGAGGATATATATTCCCATTCAGAATGGTCTAAAGAGAATTATTTTGGATGAGTATCATAGGAGAACTTATGTTGGGCATCCAGGGTACCAAAATATGTTAATGACCATCAAAAAATATTACACCTGGCCGGGAATGCGAAGGGACATAGCAGAATACTTGACCAAGTGCATAGAGTTTCAACAAATTAAGCTTGAACATCAACTGCCTGCGGGATTTCTTCAACCAATTCTGGTGCCTGAATGGAAGTGGGAAGTTATTTCCCTTGACTTTATCACTGGACTGCCTACGAATAAAAAGCATATTGATTCTATTATGGTGGTAGTGGATAGACTCAGCAAAGTGGCACACTTTAACCCTATTCAATCTACCTATAAGACAGTACAAATTGTTGACATTTTTATGAAGGAGATTTTTAGATTGCATGGTATACCCCAAGCAGTTATTTTAGATTGTGATGTAAAGTTTACATCAACATTCTAGAAGATGCTATTTAGTGGACTAGGAGCGCAAATAACGGATGGGTAAACAGAAAGGGTAAATCAAGTTTTAGAAGACATGTTGCGCATGTATGTAATGCAACAACCAACGAAATGGGAGGAGTACCTACATTTGGTTGAGTTTGCATACAATAACGAATATCAAGAATCTCTTAAGATGAACCCTTTCAAAGAATTGTATGGGAGACAATGTCAGAATCCTATAAACTAGAGTAGCCTAGAAAACAAAATGATGCTTGGACCAGATATGCTGGAAGAAATGGAGCGAGAGGTCAAGAAAATTTGGTAGAACCTGAAGGCGACACAAGACCGACAAAATTTTAACACAAAAAGAAAAAGAAACTTTCAAGAATTTGTAGTAGGGGACCATGTGTATGTGAGTATCAAGCCAAATAAAAGCATTCTGCGATGGAATGCTGGTGCCAAGTTAGCTCCCCGCTACTGCAGCCCTTTTGAAGTCTTAGAGAGGATAGGGCTGGTAGCCCATCGATTGGATTTACCAAGCCATATATTAGTGCACAATGTGTTTCATGTGTCTTTATTAAAGCGTTATGTGCACGATTCCAAGCACATCATATATTGGCAGGGTATACATGTAATTCAATAAAGTCTTACAATTTGCATACAATAACTTTTTGATTTGAACTAATTCAAAAATCTTGTTGCTTGCAGGTAGAATCGGACGACGAGTTCCTGGTAGAACTGTAGCATATCCTAGATTGAAGAGAAATAACGATTTGGAAACGAGTCATCACCCAAATTAAAGTGTAGTGAAAGCACTTTGGCTCGGAGGAGGCTACTTAGGAAGACAAAAAATTTATGTATGGGGCTTATCCGGAGATGTTCTCAGAAAATGAGTAACACCGAGAACGGTGTTTCTTTCAACGGGGGAAGATGTAACTTCCTGTTTTAACTCTTTTAAATTTTACTTATGGTTACATGAGTTGTTATGAGACATTCAGAATTTTTAACGAATGAGACATTCGTTAATGACATTAACACATGACTCTTATTTAAAATATTTAATTAAATTATAATTTTGTTTGAGTAAACTGTGTGATAAAAATAGTCCAAGAAACCCAGGAAGATTTTGAGACAGTTCTGACAGTTACCTTCCCAAAAGGATTTAATGAAAAATCCTAAGAGGGAAATGGGTTATGTGCAGAAGAGTTAGAGGGTTAAGCAGTGAATGTTGGTTCCGAGTTGTCCAGAGCTGGTAGGAGTACCAGTGGAACTCAAAGAATTCACCCTAGAGAAGCAAGATTGGATTTTCCAATCCTGAGGTCAAACTTCTTGTCTCAGACAAATACCTCCGACCTGGTGTGGAGTAAGGGGGGAGCAGAGGATGTAATCATCTTGCTCAAGGTTGGGCGGACCAATATTTACTGAGGAAAAACCTGTACTCTGAAGTAGGTACAAAATGCACTTAAGTTACTGTTTAATGTTTTGAATTTATGATGCAAATTATATAGTAGAGTAAAGAGAAAATGAATTTATAGGAACACATATCTGAGTTTCTGTTTACCTGAACAAGAACAGAAAATGAACCTAGCTAAATATTCTATGAACCAGTTGAATATGCATGTTACTTATACATAGAAAAATAAAACTGCAGGAATCAACTAAACACTTTCTTTTTATTATTCTCTGTGTGGTAACAAAAGGTGAAATAGCATATTTTCCTTTCCTTAACATTCCTACTATCAGTGCATAATAGCTATGAATACATTCTACAGTAGTAGTTAAGTAGAGAAGATGATTGTGCTATAATATGTGTAAAATTACATGCTATTGGAAAGAGAAAAATTGTAAAACACATGTGAATATAGCAGTGCTGTGGAAAATATATAGTACTGTGACACATATGTAGATTTTACACTACTGTAGGAAACTACGTGAACAATTAATACATGCTGTAGTAGTGTTCAATGTGGAACATATGATAACATAAGGAAAATAAGAAAATACCAAAACCCTGTAAATGAATTTAATATAAAATACCAGAAAACATAGAAACTAGTTAACTTCTCAGCTCGAGAGAAAGTATACAGGGTATGGGAGAACTGACTGGTTGAGGGTTTAGAACCAGAACCCAGTAACATGGTCCCGGTTCCGATCCCAATGACATACCTCTGCCGGAACTATGGGAGACCACAGTGAGCAATAAATGAAGAAATTATATGCGTTAACCAAGCTAGAATACTTTAAAGAACAAGAATGAAGATTTCTAACCAAAATGTGCAAACGATATTTATTAGAATGCAGAAGTTGGAATGAACCGTTTCTATACTCCACAAGACAAAACAAATATTCTAGTGAAATAAATGTTGCGGTAAAACATTTAAATATTAACGTTGTATCCCAAATGCAATACATAGCTGAACCAATGTAAAAACTAGAGAACCCATAACATGATAAAAACGACAGTGTAAACACAGCGGTGTAAAACTGAAATTATCCATAAAAAACATTTACAAAATTTGAAAGAAAAGGAACAGAGATGTAACTCTGAAATTTAACCCCTCATGAAACAGTTCAGAGGTCACCGAGGACCATTTCTGGCAGACATATAACGAGACAAGGCTGAGCCCCAAAACAAAGACAATACAACAAAAAACCCATATCAAAAGTTAAACATTTAACTGCTCATGCAACCGATAGCCATAAGCCTTTGCCTGCAAATTTAAGTAGAGGAAGGCCAAGCATTACAGTATGAAGCGTCATGGGAAGAGTATATAGAAGAAAATGTCAGAGCCTCTTACCATTTGATAAGGGTTTTGAGCCGACGACGAGACTTCAAGTCGAAAGGTTTCACGCTCACCCAAATCTTGCCTAACCAAAGTACAACAAAAAGAGCAATTGTCTCTAATTTAGAAACTATAGAAAAATCAAGAACCATAACCCAGAAATAGGGTCCTGGTTCCAATCCCAATGAAATACCTCTGCCAGAACTATGGGAGACCACAGTGAGCAATAAATGAAGAAATTATATGCATTAACCAAGCTAGAATACTTCAAAGAACAAGAATGAAGATTGCTAACAAAACTGTGCAAATGATTAATTATTAGAATGCAGAAGCTGGAATGAACCGATCCTATACTCCACAGGATAAACCAAATCTTCCAGCGAAAGAAACGTTGCGGTAAAACATTTAAATATTAACATTGTAGCCCAAATGCAATACATAGCTGAACCAACATAAAAACTGGAGAACCCATAACATGACAAAATCGAGGGTGTGTAAAACTGAAATTATCCATAAGAATATTTACAAAATTCGAAAGAAAGGAACATAGATGTAACTCTGAAATTTAAAACCTCATGAAACAATTCAGAGGTCACTGAGGACCATTCCCGGTGGAAATATAACGAGACAAGGCCAAGCCCCAAAACAAAGAAAGTATAACAGAAAACCCAGATTAAAAGCTAAACATTTAACTACTCATGCAACTGATAGCCAGAAGCCTTCGCCTAAAAATTTAAGCAGAGGAAGGCCAAATGTTACAATATGAAGCGTCATGGGCAGAGTATATAGAATAAAACGTGAGAGCCTCTTACCGTTTGACAAGGGTTTCGAGCCGACAACGAGACTTCAAGTCGGAAGGTTTCACGCTCACCCAAATCCTGCCTAACTAGAGTACAACATAAAGAGAAATTGTCTCTAAGTTAGAAACTACAGAAAAATCAAGAAGGTCAATTTAAAATACTCCTATTCCTCTATACAAAATTTATAAAGGAAAACTAGTATGCAAACCTTACCAAGAACAAGTATGGAGGAGAACATCAAAGATTTCGGGGCCCTGTTTGAACCATGAATCTGAGACGGAAGACGAAAGGTACGCACAGTTTCTCTTCGGCTGGTAGAGCCATCCCAAAGGCGTCGTAGGAATTATGCAAGCAGAAAGAAAGGAGTAACACGCAGAAACAAGACTGATAGCAGAGCTCTCATTACAGGGGTATGGCCAGAGCATCTCCATAGGAGTTACAGTTGCAAAGCCGAGAGCTCCGCTCCATCATAGCGCAACAATGAAACAATGGCAGAAGGGTTTGGGGGATGGGTAGTTACCTTAACCCACCCCATTTGTCGGATCTTCATCGATCTTGAAGGGAAGCAATACAACAACGTAGAAGATGACATCCATCCATGCTAGATGGAGATCGTAAAACCATGGAAGCATAGCATTAATCATCGGAGTAATAATCTAGATCGGACAACTCAATAAACAAATATATAATTTCCAATCAGATGTTAAGTGCTACTACGGGTTAAATACTTTGGAAATCGAGTAATGGTTTATAATGTGTGGCGAATACATGAAAAGGTTAAATTCGTACCCAAATAATTAACACATGTACAACCTGTTAGTTTCATTGATGTGTTGTTATGTAGACAACCTCATATGGATAGGTTCGTTACATAGTGAAGTGCGAAATATAAAACTTATGTTGAAATGATTTACTTGTAGTTAAAGTCAAAGGCATGATATGATAAATGATATGTACAGGATCTATTTTTGTATAGATATCATGTATATGTTTTAATTTTTTTTTATATATAAGGGGTAAAAGTAAGCATGTAAGTAGTGCAAGTGTTACAAGTGGTATCATAACCAAGTTGCAAACTGGGGCCAAATGGGCCAGAACCATACTATACTGTTGTGTTATGAATTTTATTAAATTTAATGATTTGATATTGTGTTAAGTAGAGGAACAGGTTCCTGTAATCCATCATGAGAAGAGGATCAAGTCAACACCCACCCAGAAATATGGGAGAGACCCATCTTGTGAACAATCCTAAGGTCAGTCCCGAAATGTGGGTGCAGTTAAGTGTGGACTAGCAGCAACAAACAAAAAGAATGTTGGAAGAACTTCAGTAACAGACAAATAATTTGTTGGATACCGTACAACAGCTACAAACAGAAATTATTAAAGTTCGCAGTGACAACGAAAGGTTGATGAGAGAACAAGAGAGGATATTGTAGAGTCTGTCGGATAGACAGAATCCTCCCAGTGGACAACTTAGCCCTGAGATAAACAGTCAGGAAAACATAGAACAATGCCAAGTAATACATGATCATGTCGAAGACATTCGAATGCCAAGAAGCCATAAAAGTCGAACATATAATGAGGCGGAATCTGGAAATGTCATGAAGAACAAGAGTTGAAGAAGAAGAAGGTGGAATTGCAGGGAGAATTCTGAAAGCTAAAGCCTCCTACCTTTGATGGAGAGGCAGAAGAAATGGTGGAAACCTGGATAATAAATATGAATAAGTACTTCCAAGTGTATGAGTATAACAACAAACTAAAATCTCGCCTAGCCATTTACCAACTGCAGAAAAAGGCAATGTTCTGGTGGGAGGAAGTGAAGAATGTACGAGGAGTGGAAGATCAAAACGTAACTTGGGATGGGTTTCAACAGTAATTTAAAGATAAGTACCTGGCTGAATGATTTTACGATGAGAAATCCCGAGAATTTCATGATTTGAAATTGGGCCAAATGACTATGGATAAATTTATTACAAAATTCATGTCTGTATTAAGATATGTACCTTACCTATGTGATGAAAAGGCCAAGGTGTAGCATTTTTTGATTAGTTTTCCCATTCATATGAAAGAAAGAATTAAATTCGTGAATCTGAAAACCATGGATGAAGCAATTAGGAAAGCGCGAATGTGCTATCAACAATCCAAGGCGAAGGGAGAAGTTGGGAAAAGTTGGCCACTTCGAAAGGGGTAGAAATTTTTTACCAATAATAGAAATAACAGATCAAGCAATTTCAAGAATGTTGCAATACATCCACTTAGCAAATATAATGGCAAAAGCCAAACCAAAACCAAGTGGACAGGGGAGGAAAGGTCTAATGAAGCTTCTAGTAGAACCAATATTGGGCAACCCCAAAAACCTCTGTTGCAATGTTGGGGATGTGGAGAAGCACATTGTTTCAAGAACTGCCCACATCGAGGAAGGAATGAGGTGGCAGTAAATCTGGAAGAAGCGTCCACGGTGGGGGATGTAGCTCGAACCATACCCAGAATCAACATAGCACTCGAGGATCTACAAGAAAATTACCAGCCAACCATGATAGAATTAGAAGGTAAGATTCAAACCTGAGTTGTTTCTATTTTAGTTGTTCCTGGAGGAAATTTGAGCTACACACACCCTCGTATAGTTGAAAGAAGTAAGTTGCAGGAACAAAAATTTAAAAAGCCATGGCTGGTTCAGCTGGCTACAAGGACTAGAAGACGGTTTCATACTAAGGTACCCAATTGTGAATTAAGTATTGGAGACGAGCATATAACTGTGGAACTCAATGTTCTACCATTGGTATCTTATGATATATTGTTGGGGATGGATTGGTTGGAGAGACATTGATCCTTAGTGGACTGTAAGAATAAGGTCATACATTTTAAGTCTAATGATGGATCAAGACAGGAATTACAGGGCATAAAAAAGCCTTTGAAGCTGCAACCCATTACTGCATCACATCTAAGTAAATGTATAAGGAAAGGTTGCCAACTTTATGCAATTCAAGATGGATTCACCAACACAAAAGATAAGACTTCCATGCTGGAAAATATTCCTATTGTACAAGAATTTCAAGATGTTTTCCCTGAAGAGATTCCAAGGCTTCCACCAAAAAGAGACAGATTTTACTATTGAACTAATACCTAGGGCAACACCCATGTCTCAAACTCCATATGCAATTAGTGTATCGGAGCTAACAGAGTTAAATATGCAATTGCAGGAAATGATGGATACAGGTTATATTTGACCAAGTGTGTCCCCATGGGGAGCACCAGTGCTATTTGTAAGGAAGAAGGATGGTACTGTGCGTATCTGTATGGATTATCGTCAGCTCAACAAGCTGACTGTTTAAAAAAAGTACCCCCTACCATGCATCAATGATTTGTTTGACCAAGTCAAAGGAGCTACAGTATTCTCCAAAATTGACTTAAGGTCTGGCTACCATCAGATCCGTATCAAGGATGAAGATATAAGCAAGATTTATTTTCGTAACAGGTATGGACATTATGATTTTGTGGTGTTACCGTTTGGGTTAACCAATCCACCAGCAACATTTATGAGCTTAATGCATGGAATGTTTCACCCATATTTGGATAAATTCGTGTTAATTTTCATTTATGATATACTAATTTATTCCAAGAATGTTGAGGAACACAAGGAACACCTGTGCATCGTGCTGAAAATGCTCAGAAAACATCAAATTTATGCCATGTTTAGTAAATGTGATTTCTTTAAGGAGAAGATTCAATACTCAGGCCATGTGATTTCAGCTGAAGGGATAGTTGTGGACCCAGAAAAGATAAGGATAATTATGGAGTGGAGGTTTCCAAAGAACGTAGCAGAATACGCCCATTTATGGGTTTGGCGGGTTACTACCGTCAATTCATAAATGGTTTCTCTAAAATAGCTTATCCTATTATCTCTTTGCAAAGGAAAGGACAAGATTTTAAATGGACACAAGAGTGTTAGAACAGTTTTGAGCTATTAAAAGAACTGTTAACTATTGCCTTTGTTTTGAAGTTAGCAGACCCAAGTAAAGAATTTGAGGTATATATTGATGCATGCAAGGAGGGTGTAGGAGCAGTATTGACTCAAGAGGGAAGAGTCATAGCTTATGAGTCTAGAAAGTTGAAGGATCACAAGCAGAGATATTCGACATATTATTTTGAGTTAACTGCAGTTGTGCATGCCTTGCGGATATGGAGGCATTATCTGCTAGGAAAAATATTCGTGTTGAGAAACGATCATAGTAGCTTAACCAGCTACTTTAAGCAGGTTGATTTGAATGCCCGCCAAGCTAGATGGAATTCTCTCCTTAGTGAATTTGATTTCTATATTCAACATGTGAAAGGAAAAGAGAACAAGGTGGCAGATGCCTTAAGCAAAAAACTGCACAACATTTATGAACTTTATTTCAACTAGAATGAATTTAATTTTCATGATCATATTTTGGAAGAGGCAAGGGAGGACCCAAAGTATCATAACTTGTGGCAGCAAGTAAAAGATGATGAAAGACGATAGAAACAGTCCGAATATGAACTCAATGAAAAACAACTTCTTGTTTTTCGAAAGAGGATACATATTCCCAATCAGAATGGTATAAAGAGAATTATTTTGGATGAGTATCATAGGAGCACTTATGTTGGGCATCCAGGATAGCAAAACATGTTAACAACCATCAGAAAAGACTACACCTGTTCGGGAATACGAAAGGACATAGCAGAACACTTGACCAAGTGCCTAGAGTTTCAACAATTAAGGTTGAACATCAGCATCCTGCGGGATTGCTTCAACCAATTCCGGTGCCTCGATGAAAGTGGGGAGTTATTTCCCTTGACTTTATCACTGCACTACATAGGAATAAAAAGCATAATGATTCGATAATGGTGGTAGTGGATAGACTTAGCAAAGTGGAAAACTTCATCCCTATTCAATCTACCTATAAGACAATACAAATTGCTGACATTTTTATGAAGGAGATTTTCAGATTGCATGTTATACCCCGAGCAGTCATTTTAGATCGTGGTGTAAAGTTTACATTAGCATTCTGGAAGATGCTATTTAGTGGACTGGGAATGCAAATAACAGATGGGCAAACAAAAAGGGTAAATCAAGTTTTAGAAGACATGTTATGCATGTATGTAATGCAACAACCAACGAAATGGGAGGAGTACCTACATTTGGTTTAGTTTGCATACAATAACGGATATCAAGAATCTCTTAAAATGAATCCTTTCAAAGCATTGTATGGGAGACAATGTCGGAAAAAATGATGCTTCGACCATATATGCTAGAAGAAATGGAGTGGGGGATCAAGAAAATTAGGTAGAACTTGAAGGAGGAACAAGACTGACAAAATTTTATGCAAACAGAAAAAGAACCTTTCGGGAATTTGCAGTAGGGGACCATGTGTATGTGAGAATTAAGCCAAAGAAAAACACTCTGCGATGGAATAATTGTGCCAAGTTGGTTGCCTGCTACTGCGGCCCTTTTGAAGTCTTAGAGAGAATAGGGCTGGTAGCCTATCGATTGGCTTTACCTAGCCATATATTAGTGCACAATGTGTTTCATCTGTCTTTATTAAAGTGTTATGTGCACGATTCCAAGCACATCATACATTGGCAGGGTATACATGTAAGTCAATAAAGTTTTATGATTTGCATACAATAACTTTTTGATTTGAACTAATTTAAAAATATTGTTGCTTCAGGTAGAACCTGACGACAAGTTCTTGGTAGAACCACAGCATATCCTAGATCAGATAGAAATAACACTCTGGAAACGAGTCATCACCCAAGTTAAAGTGCAGTGGAAGAACTTTTCCCTGAAGGAGGCTACTTGGGAAGACGAAAAAGTTATGTATGAGGCATATCTGGAGATGTTCTTAGAACACGAGTAACACCGAGGACGATGTTTCTTTCAACGGGGGAAGATGTAACTTCCTGTTTTGACTCTTTTACTTTTTACTTATGGTTACATGAGTTGTTATGAGACATTCAAAAATTTTAATGAGTGAGGCATTCGTTAATGACATTAACACATGACTCTTATTTAAAATATTTAATTAAATGTTAATTTTGTTTGAGTAAAATGTGAAAGTAACTGTGTGATAAAATATTCCAAGAAACCCAGGAAGAGGTTGAGACAGTTATGATAGTTACCTTCCCAAAAGGATTTAATGGAAAATCCTAAGAGGGAAAGGGGTTCTGTGTAGAAGAGTTAGAGGGTTAAGCAGTGAATGCTAGTTCTGAGTTGTCCAGAGCTGGTGGGAGTACCAGCGGAACTCAAGGAATTCACCCTAGAGAAGGAAGCCTGGATTTTCCAATCCTGAGGTCAGACTTCTTGTCTCAGACAAATACCTCCGACCTAGTGTGGAGCAAGGGGGGAGTAGAGGATGTAATCGTCTCGCTCAAGGTTGGGCGGACCGACAGTTACTGAGGTAAAACCTGTACTCTGAAGTAGGCACATAATGCACTTAAGTTACTGTTTAATGTTTTGAATTTATGATGCAAATTATATAGCAAAGTAAAGAGAAAATGCAAATTTATAGGAACATATATCTGAGTTTCTATTTACCTGAACAAGAATAAAAAATGCAGCTAGCAAAATATTCTATGAAATAGTTGAATATGCATGATACTTATACATAGAAAAAGAAAGCTACAAGAATCAACTAAACATTGTTCTTTTTATCATTCTCTGCATGGTAACAAAAGATGAAGTAGCAGATTTTCCTTTCCTTAACATTCCTACTATCGGTGCATAATAGCTATGAATACATGTTACAATAGTAGTAAAGTAGGGAAGATGACTATGCTATAATATGTGTAAAATTACATGCTATTGGAAAGAGAAAAACTATAAAACACATGTGAATATAGCAGTTTTGTGGAAAACATACAATACTATGATGCATATGTAGATTTTACACTACTATAGGAAACTACGGGAACAATCAATACATGTTGTAGCATTGTTCAATGTGGAACATATGCTAACATAAGGAAAATGAGAAAATACCAAACCCCTGTAAATGAATTTAATATAAAATACCAGAAAATGTAGAAACTAGTTAACTTCTTAGCTCAAGAGAAAGCATACAAGGTATGGGAGATCCGACCAATTGAGGGTTTAGAACCAGAACCCAGTAACAGGGTCCCAGTTTCTGTCCCAATGAAATACCTCTGCCGGAACTATGGGAGACCACAACGAGCAATAAATGAAGAAATTATATGCGTTAACCAAGCTAGAATACTTGAAAGAACAAGAATGAAGATTGCTAACCAAAATGTGCAAATGAGTTAATTATGAGAATGCAAAAGCTGGAATGAACCGAGTCTATACTCCACAGGATAAAACAAATCTTCCAGTGAAAGAAATGTTGCGATAAAACATTTAAATATTAAGATTGTAGCCCAAATGAAATACATAGCCGAACCAACATAAAAACTGGAGAACCCATAACATGATAAAAATGGTGGTGTAAAACTGAAATTATCCATAAGAACATTCACAAAATTAGAAAGAAAAGGAACAGGGATGTAACTCTGAAATTTAAACCCTCATGAAACAGTTTAGAGGTCACCGAGGACCATTTCCAGCGGACATATAACGAGACAGGGCCGAGCCCCAAAACAAAGACAATACAATAGAAAACCCATATCAAAAGCTAAACATTTAACTTCTCATGCAACCGATAGCCAGAAGCCTTTGCCTGCAAATTTATGCAGAGGAAGGCCAAGCGTTACAGTATGAAGTGTCATGGCAGAGTATATAGAAGAAAATGTGAGAGCCTCTTACTATTGACAAGGGTTTCGAGCTGACAACGAGACTTCAAGTCAGAAGGTTTCGCGCTCACCCAAATCCTGCCTAACCAGAGTACAACAAAAAGAGCAATTGTCTCTAAGTTAGGAACCACAGAAAAATCAAGAAGTTAAACTTAAAATACTCATATTCCTTTGTACAAAATTTATATAGGAAAACTGGTATGAAAACCTTACCAAGAACAAGTATGGAGGAGAACATCGGAGATTTTGGAGGCCTGTTTGAACCATGAAGCCAAGACAGAAGACGAAAGGCACACACAGTTTCTCTTCGGCTGGCAGAGCCATCCCAAAGGCATCGCAGGAATTATGCAAGAGGCAAGAAAGGAGTAACACGCAGAACCAAGATTGATAACGGAGCTCTCCTCGCGGGGGTATGGCCGGAGCATCTCCACAGGAGTTATAGTTGCAGAGCCAAGAGGTCTGCTCCGGCATAGTGCAACAATGAAACAATGGCGGAGGGGTTTGGGGGATGGGTAGTTACCCTAACCCACCCCATTTTCTGGATCTTCATTGATCTCGAAGGGAAGCAATCCAACGACACAGAAGATGACATCCAACCATGCCAGATGGAGACCGTAACACCACAGAAGCATAGCACTAATCATCGAAGTAATAATCTAGACCAGACAATTCAATAAACAAATATATAATTTCCAATCAGACATTAAGTGCTGCTACGGGTTAAATACTTTGGAAATCGAGTAATGGTTTATACTGTGTGGTGAATACATGAAAAGGTTAAATTCGTACCCAAAGAATTAACGCATGTACATCCTGTCAGTTTCATTGATGTGGCGTTATGTAGCCAACCTCATATGGATAGGTTCATTACATAGTGAAGTGCGAAGTATCAACCTTGTAAATTCGATTATGTTGAAATGATTTACTTGTAGTTAAAGTCAAAAGCATGATATGATAAATGATATGTATAAGATCTAGTTTTGTATAGATATCATGTATATGTTTTAATTTTTTTTTTATATAAGGGGTAAAAAGTAAGGATGTAAGTAGTGAAGTGTTGGATAAATTTTGATTAAGGTCAAGCAATTATAAGGAAATAATAATAATAATTAACATTGAATAATAATAATAATTAACATTGCAACCCAAAATATCAATAAATTATGAAACGTTGCTTATCATCTAATTAACAAACTCATAATGTCTATGTATGGACTTGCTTAACAATGTTTTAAGCATATTTTGGATTCATGCGGCGTTGATGGTTCAAATGGAACCCAATTTTTCTCACAAGGAAATAGAACTCAATAAATTTTAAAACAATTTACTTCGACATTTGAAATTCAAACGAAACTTTGATTAATTTATTAGAACAAAAAAAATATAGGCTTTTGCAGAACAGCTCAACAGGTTCTTCCACTCTTTTACCCGTACAAAACATTTACATACATAGGTTTATATAGATAATTTTATAGTGTAGTAAAGTCTTGTATGATTCAATTTATGTTTAATGTGGATAAAAAACCAAAGGATTGAGTAATTGGTATATAATTTAATTAAACTGAAAAAATAATAAAAATATAAAAAATTTATCACAAAAATAAAATAATTAATATAATATTGTATTGTTGAATGTCATTCCAAAATATTAAGAAATATAATTAACATATATTTATTTATTTTTAATAATATATATAATTTTTTATAATTAAATTTATTATATATGTTTTTAATATTTTAATAAGTTATTTTAAATTTATAATAAGGAGAAAAAAATTATAATTTTAAAAAATAGAAGGAAATAAAACTAAAAATAAAAAATAGTAATTAATAGATATGGAAGTTACTAAACAACCCATAATAAGATCTCAACTTATTACCTTACAAATAAATAATTAAAAAATAACAAAATTGAATTCTCAATATTAAACTACGTCAAAAAAATTTGGTCAGAGACAAACTAATACACAGTGAAAGGCCAATTGAATGTGTAATACTAAGTATAATAAAAATGAACATACAAGTTTGATATAAAGAGATGTAAAAATATTTCACTATCAATCTCAACCATAAATAAAATATTTAGATGTCCATTAAAAATAATGCAATTTTATTTTAAATTTAAAGAGATAAAATAACTAAAACTTTAAAAACTCTTATATTTTCATTTTATGTGTGAGCAAGATGTAAATCATAATAAAATATTTCAATGTGCAAAGAAATGAGATAATTGAAAGTAAAAATATTCAATTATTTAGTAATAAGAAAGATTTCTAATTCACTCAATTCTTAATATAAAAGTAATATGTGATGATAAATTGTAACCCCCTTGTTGTTTACAAACTATTGGTTACTTAGATTTACTATGGTAACCATTTTATTTTTAACCTATTTTAAGTGCAAATAAAATATGAGCACATTTCGCATTATTTTTAAATTCAATATAGAGATTATCTTTGTGTTCTTTCAAATAAAAGAAAGAGTTCGTTGGTAATTAAATTCAATATAGAGATTATCTTTGTGTTCTTTCAAATAAAAGAAAGAGTTCGTTAGTAACTAAGTTAAGCCCAAAGAAGTTGAGATGGTTACACAATTATAACCACCTCTCTGCAGATTTATTGGAAATCTCGAGAGGTAAAAGGGTTGGGTTTTTCTCCTTAATTCTCAGGAGAGAAAGAGGGTATGATAACAGACAAAAGATAGTAGTCTATTGAAGGCAGGACATTGCCTGAGAGAAATCTTGAGCTGGATAGGGAGAGCCAGAGGGGTAATCTCTATCTAACACCAGAGGCTGGACTAGAGTCCCATTGCCAAGGTGGAACTGTGTAGAAAACTGTGTGAACTGCTTAGGAGCTACAACTCGGTGGGGAGAAGTGGATGAGTTCTTCCTTCTCATGGTTGGGAGGTTTGGCCAAGCCTGATAAGGTCAATAATATTTTAAATAAAGCACACAAACGGATAAGTATAAATGTGTAATATGTTGCGGATTTACATTAATACTTGTACAATAGAAAGGAAACAGGGTATGTAGTTTCTACTATTCTAATTAAATTGTTAATAACATGATGCGAGGAAATTCCTATTAATAGAATGAGTATATAATTCTTCAGTAAGGGATAATGCATAACTACTATTTCTGTATTAACTGTTAGAAATTGGCTTAGCAAAACCCTGCCCGATGAGAAAAAATATAAATAGAAGTAAACCCAAAACCTTCTATTTACTGTAAGGTACTTCATAACCATCGAGGGTTTTGACCAGCCAAGCAGTGGCCTAGCCTGTCTATCCCTTTGGGGTTCCGAGCAATACAATAAACCATCAGGTGTTATGAACACCAACATAGTCAACCAATGCATAATCTTGTACTAGGTCATGACTTATGAAACTGAGAATATTAGAACTTCAAAAACAAACTGTCACCTATCGAAAACACCATAATAGTATCAAATAAATCATAAACAAATAAGCTATCCAGATTCTTAATGAATGTATCGATAATGGAATAGGAAAATTTCTGTAGCAAACCCAGAACCATGGAATAACACTCATGGGTTCGTAACCCTTATGTATAAATTGCAGAGAGTAATGTATACATGCCAAATACTAAGAAAATTCAATATATATGTACATATCGAGTGGACAGAGGTCCTCGACATAATATCATTTATTTATTAACACAAATGTGGAACAAACGGAGAAGAATCTTAATCTGAAACAGAGATAGATGATATTTGCATTCACATTTACGAAAAATAACAGAGATTTACCCGAAATCACCACTTTATAGTGTATCCATTGATAAAACCCTTTATTGGGGGGAATCAACACAATTCAAGAACATAATGTTCCTCTGTATCTTTCCAAGATAGGAAATAAGAGAATCATCTAAAATAAGCTTAAAGCAAGTACATTGTTAACTGTGAAACAACTGCCAAGCATATAAACTTCTACAACAATCATAGACGACTCACGAGCCATTGGAGAATTTAAACACAAAATATTAAATAGTAAATTGTCTTGTTTGAACATATATGAACGTCTCCGTCCCAAAGCACCCAACCGACACCATGTATGCAAAGTAGTCAAACTGTGATGAAAAACTACAAGAAAACCCAAGCGCTGCTTGGTATGCAGAGGCTAGGAAAAATGAAATTAGAATGAGAGAATCCAGAGAGGTATTCGGCCTTACCTGTAATGTGGTTGACAGCAACTCCATTAAATGAAGATGGTTAACCTGCAAAAACCCTTGGAAGAAAACTACACATGAATAGACCAGTGGAATCAGTGGGAAAGGACACTAGAATGAGCAGAAAATAAATTTCTAACAAATGACAAACTGGTAGGATGAATTTTGAACATAGTTACCTGCTTGAATTTGCAAAACAACCAGACCAATAGAGGTCTAACCATTCTCGTGGCTAACTTTTTGTTCTCCGGATGCGAGAAAGGTATGAAACCTAATTTAAACCCTCTCTCATGCCATAACCAGAGACGAGAACCATAAACAAAACCCTAGACTTGCAGAGAGGCGGAGAACATCGAACAAATGACGAAGGGTTTCCAAACCCTGGAGGTGGTTAGGGTATGAACCAAGAAGATTAACATCCACCGTCCGATGAGATCGACAATCAAGAAAGCGCATAGGGAGTAACAAGGATGACAAGCGAGAAACTCGAGACCAATATTCCACTGTTGGATCAAGTTTTTGGAGGGTTGGGATCTCGTTGGGGAAGAGTTGGAATGGGCACCATAGATCATCAATATGACAAAGATTATCGGTACAAAAAAACATAAGGAAATAACATGATGAATCTGTAAGAAATTATTACCACAATGATTATAGGCATGTCATTATGTGATGGATACATGAATAGAACCATACATGGCACCAAAACACAAGCCATGCTGGAATATTTTATAAAGTTTTATAAAATGTGTAGTACTTACCATTCCATGGTCTTGCTAACTTAGCATATATATATATATAGACTTTAAAATATACTCACAATGTATAGATTTGTAATTATATTGACAATGTGTTGATAAATAATAGTATACATAATAGATCTGTGCATGTATTCAGGGTGTTTGTAATAGTCGTGTGTGTGTATAGGATTTTTTTTCATATGGTAAATAATGTATTTTTTATGTTAATGGATGAACATGTTACAAGTGGTATCAGAGCCAGGTTCCAAAAAATGTGGCTGTGTGGGAATAGTGGTGCGATGAATACAAATACTGAAAGAAAGAGACAATGAATAAATGAAAGAAAAACTAAGTTAAAGACAAGAAGCAATGGGGATCGAGATCTTCAGGAAGACCAAAAGCATTGTATGGATCTAATCTTGAAATGTGGGTACAACTGGATGTGAACCGAAAATACCACCTAAATAGATTAATGAAGGATCAACATCAATAAAACCGATAGTTGTTAGAAACAATGCATTAGTTACAGAATGAGATGGAACAAATGAGGATTGATAACATGAGATTAATTCAAGAGCAAGATAAAAAATTAAAAAGTATTTCTGATAAACATAATAATCAAGCATATGAGTCGAATCCTAAACATGAAACTTAGTATGAGAGGAATCAACAACATACTAAAAATGATCAAGAAGAGAGTCATACTCAATGTAGCCAGCGCCATGAGAGGCAAAGGAGCGAGTATGAGGAAGAGTCATACAATGCCCAAGATAAAGGAATGATAAAGAAACAACGAAAATTATTATAGGGGGAATTACGAAAGATCAAGCCACCCACCTATGATGGAGAAAAGGAAGAAGCAACTGAAGTGTGACTTATTGAAATGAATAAGTATCTTCAAGTGTATGACTATAACAACAATCTCAGACCTCGATTGGCTATATAACAGCTATGTGGAAATGCCACTTTGTGGTGGGAGGAATTTAAAATTGTGTAGAAGATTGATGAGAAAAGGATAAATTGGGAAGATATCTAGAAATACTTCAAGAATAAATTCTTGACAGAGCATTTCTACGATGAGAAGTCCAAGGAATTCCACGATTTATTCTTGGGATAGCTAACTATGGATGAGTTAATCACCAATTTCACTGTTTTATTAAGATATGTAGCCTTTTTACATGAGGAAAGAGCTAAGGTGTAGAGATTCTTGAGTATTTTACCTATCTTTATGAAAGAAAGAATCAAGTTCGACATCCCTAAAACGATGGATGAGGCCATCAAGAAGGCACAAGTGTGCTACCAACAAACCAAGCAGAGAAACTATGGCAAAAGCTAGAACCAGAAGAAAGCACCAAGAAGCTCCCAGAATTTCAGGAATTTTAAAACAACCCCTAAAAATGGGCAGAGAGGTTTAGTAAACTAAGGTTGGAAAAATCACAGCCAAATGCAAAGTGGCAGCTAGGGGCTAGAGCTGCGGAAGAAACCAACAAAACAGAACCTGGGCAAGTACCCAAACCTCCCCTTAAGTATTGGTGTTGTGGTGAAGCCCATTATTACCGAAACTTCCCACATAAATAAATAGCTGAGAAAACAATCAATGTATAGGAAGCTTTGACCATAGGAGATATAACAAAAAGTATACATTGAATTAATGTAGCATTGGAGGATTGTCAAGTGGAGTATCAACCTTTAATGATAAAATGTGAAGGTAAGATTGCTAACCATCCTATCTCTATTTTAATTGTTCTAGGTGCTAGATTAAGCTACATCAGCCCAAAATTTCTAGAACTATGCCAATTACCCAGCCTTAAATTCCGAAAACCTTGGCTGGTGAAATTAGCCACTCGCGCCAAGAGGCGGGTAACTACAAAAACAGAAATTTTTTTTATTGTATCACGACAACAAATTCATGTGAATCTGAAAATGCTTCCCTTGGGTTCATACGATGTATTGATTGGGATGGACTAGCTAGAAAGCCATTGATCTGTAGTGGGCTAGAAAGAAAAGGGTGTCAGTTTCCTCACTGAGGAAGGAGTAAGGCAATAGTTGCAGGATATCAAGCGAGACATTAAATTGCGACCTATCACATCCAACCAATTAGGAAAGTGCACCCGAAAGGGTTTCCAAACTATGTTGTGCAGGTTGGATATACAAATTCAAAGGATAACGTAGCTGAATTTGAAAATTTTCCAATTATTCAAGACTTTGCTCATGTATTTCTAGAATCAATTTCGGGACTGCCACCTAAACATGATATTGACTTTATGATTAAATAAATCCCAGGAGTAGCCCTTGTATCAAGGACTCATTCCATATGATTTTTCTTGAATTAACTGAGTTTAAGATGTAGCTACAGGAGCTACTTGAGAAAGGATACATCCACCCCAGCGTGTCCCCTTGGGGGGGCCCAGTACTGTTTTTATGGAAGAAGGATGGAACCATGAGGTTATACATCGACTACCGACAACTGAATAAGCTAAAGGTCAAGAAAAAATACCTGCTGCCATGAATTGATGATCTATTTGATCAAGTCTATGGAGCGAGTGTGTTCTCTAAAATTGATCTTCGGTCTAGTTATCATAAAATCCGGATCAAAGAAGGAGATATTTGTAAGACTTCTTTCTAAACTCACTATGGTCACTAATAGTTTGTAGTATTTCCATTTGGCCTTACTAACGCTCCTGCCACTTTTATGAGTATGATGCATTGCATCTTCCAGCCTTATTTAGATAAATTTGTGCTCATTTTCATTGATGACATTTTGATTTACTCCAAAAATTAGGAGGAACATGAAAAACACCTCAATATAGTGTTACAAACCTTAAGGGAGAATCAACTGTATGCCAAATACAACAAGTGTGATTTCTTCAAGGACCAAATTTAGTATTTGGGGCATATAATATCAATGGAAGGGATAGTTGTAGACCCTGAAAATATTCGTACAATCACGGAATGGACTGTTTCGAAAAACGTTGCTCACATAAGATATTTCATGGGTTTGGCGGGTTACTGTCGCCGTTTTATAAAGAAATTCTCTAAAATCGCATATCCTATAACATCCTTACAGAAAAAGGATGGGCATTTTGATGGACAACGGAGTGTTAACAAAGATTCAAACAACTAAAAAAAATTTTAACCTCAACCCCAATTCTGATGGTGGCAGATCCAGAAAAAGAGTTCGTGGTGTGCACTGATGCAAGTCAAGAATATCTGGGGGGATTTCTCATGCAGGAGGATAAGGTAGTGGCATATGAATCTCACAAGCTAAAGGAGCACAAAAAAAAGTACTCAGCTTATGACCTAGAACTCACAGTCGTAATTCATGCATTTATCTGAAAGGTGTGTATTAGTTTGTTGTGCTAAGTGTCCTTTCTGTAATAAAAACATATCCAATTTTTCTCCATTTTTTTGCTTAAGGAATGATTTTTTAAACCATGAAACATAGATGAATTTGTGAGTTTCAAGCATGAAAGTAAGCCTAAATAACACAGTACGACAGTTTATAATAGATAAATAACATCACACATAATTTTTACACAACAAGCATGATGAAACAGTTCACCCCTCCTGGGCTACATTTGTTGGTTCAGCTCCCAATGGCATGTCCCTCTTTGTCATTATGCTCAAAATTGCAAATACATGTGTTTAAAAGCCTCTAATGGTTGTTTTCTCTACACCAATGGCTCCATAATGCTCAAATTAGTCTAGGTAGACTCTCTTTTCACCCAAATTGGTCAAAAATTGACCTCCCAAAGCCTTTTCCCAATCTCAGCTAGAAAAACTCCACTAAAAGTGGAGAATTGTACATAGCTAGAGTTAATTTTGGTTAAACCCCGAAATTTAGGATTCCTCCATAGATTCCGCTGGAAAAGACCATTTGAATTAACTGCAAGTGTTTAGGGCAGGGTGGTCACATGCCGACCCCCCGCCTTATACTTCACGATTAACAATTTGCATTAAACTCTGCATTGGAGCAGAACCTGAAGTCGGAGTTCCGTTAAATTTTTTTGAAACCGTCACAGTAAAAGTCTCCATTCCACGCATGTGACCTCGTTTTAAACCACCGAAGTTATGGTTTAGGAAACTGTTGTTGTAACATTTATATGCCATGGCATATTAAAACATTTCCATGTGACCACATCCATGAACCCGTCGGAGAATGGTTTGGATAGACGTCGATGGTAGACTGTTTGATGTCAGGTTTCAAAAACATTTACATGTGACCACTGTTTTGGGGCCGCCGGCGGTCCCCCCCTCAAAATCAAAACCTTTTCAATTTAAATTTATGTGGCAGACTCATAGGTGAAAAACTACATGGTAGCCTGAATGGTGCATGTCTTGGCATGCACGCTGGAGGTCGCAAGGTCGAACCCCCCGGACCTCACATAAATTTTGGTCAAACCTCCAAGGGACACGTGACAGCCTCCAGGCTTGCCACATATCACCCATCCAATGGTTCCAATTAAAACCCGTACATCTCCATCCAACGGTCCATAAATAGCCATGTGTCAAATCATGATTGGGTTTCAGAAAAAGGGAATATTCTCGGTATATGCCACCAACTGACTGTACTTGCATGCTGATTGGGCATCCCAGTCACCCTGTCACAAAAAATTTAGTTGTTTATGAAAATGAATAGAACGTGATATCTTCCTCATACGACATCAGTTTTTTGAACCATTCATGGCGCTGGAATCACAACGACGAGACCTTTCCAGCTGCTCAGGTTCGGTATAGTTTCGAGCACTTTCAATTTTGATAAAAACACATGATATCCTGATTACACCTCCCATTGGGAAGCTTTTGAAACCAAAAAGACTTTAATTACCTGTTCAGAAGATGAGGGTACAACTCCCTCACCTTTTCAACTTCCATCCACCTTGCCTTACTTGGTTTGGTGCCCTTGATCCCAATTCGAAGATAATCAACACTTCCCCTCTTAGAAGTGTGTGTCCTCCTATCAAGGATGGAATCCTCTATGAGCTCGTCGAAAAATTATGGCAAGAAATCCTCTATAGATGGCAGCTGAATATCACTCCCTTGATCATCAATCAAAGGAGGTTCATACAAACGTAAATTTTCCACATTGAAAATGGAATACATTTGCATAAATGAAGGAAATTCAAGTTGAAATGTATTATTACCAACTTTTTTTATGATCTTGAATGGACCATAGCGAATGGGCTTGAGCTTTTTACCTTCTCCTTACATCCTTTCTTTGCTTATGTGCAAGCATACTTCATCTCCTTCTTGAAACTTGTGATCAACTCTATGTTTGTAATGCCTCTCCTTGTATTTGCTTTGACTCTTCTCAAGCTGTTCTTGAACTTGTTGATGAATAATCTTAATTTTATCAATGAACTTTCTAGCCTTGTCAATATCACTATGCCCATCAATTGTAACATCCTTCTCAAAGATGAAGTCTAATGGCGATTTTGGAAAATACCCAAAGCATACTTCAAAAGGTGAAGTATTTGTAGAAGAGTGCTTGGCCTGGTTGTAAGTGTGATGAATGTAATACAGTGCTCATCCCACAACTTGGGATGTTTGTTGTAATATCCTCTTAACAGATGCGCAACGGTTCTATTCACCACCTCGGTTTGGCCATTAGTTTGCGGATGAAAAGCAGTACTCTTTTTCAACTTTGTGTCCATCTTCTTCCAAAGATTGGACTAAAAATTCCCACTGAACCTCGAATCCCTATCACTAACAATAGAATTTGGAAAACCATAATGAACCCATACATGTTGAAAATAAAGTTCAACAATAATGGTTTTCTTACATGGCATAAGTATACACATTTTACTGAATCTATCCACAACTACATAAAGATAGTCATGTTGTTTTCTTGACATAGGTAGACCTCCAAAAAATTCCATGGAGACACTCTCCCATGGCATTGATGGTACCGGTAGTGGCATGTACAACCCAAGCTTCCTATTGCTAGGCTTATTTGTTACACACATAGAACAACCTCTTATAAAACGTGACACACTATCTATCATGCGAGGCCAATAGAAATACCTCTTTAGATGTGCCACTGTTTTGCTTACCCCAAAGTTTCCAGAAATAAGAGATGAATGGGCCTCTCTCATGACACTAAGTCTCTCTCCTTGTGGTATACACAACTTTCCCAAATGAAACATCAAATTGTTATGCATGTGATAATCATTTTCCTCAACTTGATTCCCTTCACTCAAACTAGCATACACATCTTGAAAATGAGTATCAGATGCATATTGTTCTATGTAACTCTCATGTACAATAGAATTATTTTTAAGTAAAGTAGAAGCACTTATAATTGGCCTTGAAAGCATATCAACAAATTTATTGAAAATACCTTTCTTGTACCTTATAACCAAGTGAAACTTTTGAAGAAATCCCATCCACTTGAAATGTCGTGATTGCTGCAATTTTGTTTGTTACTGTAAGTACTGTAATGGTTGGTGATCGGTATGTATAATCATCTCTTTACCCATCAAGTAGTGTTTCCACTTCTTGACGCTTTGTACCAATGCATACAAGTCTTTTTCATATGTAGGATAATTAGTTACAGCAACATTGAATGTTTCAGAATCAAAAGCAATAAGCTTACCATGATGCAAAAGTATTGCGCCCATGGCATAATCACTAGCATCGGTTTGTATCTCGAATGGATGTCTCAAATTTGGTAATGCAAGGACTGGATCTAAATTGATCTTTTCTATTAAAGCTTCAAAAGCTTGCTGTTGTTGGCCTCCCCATTGGAAGCCTTTCTTCACACTTGTCACTGCATGCATAGGAGCTATTATGGCAGAAAAGTTGGCAATAAACTTTCTCCAATACTGAGTTGTGCCTAACAAAATTCTTACCTCGGTTACTGTTTTGGGAGTGAGCCATTTCACAATGGCTTCCATTTTAGAAGGATCAATTCTCAACTCGCCTCCTCCTACAATTTGTCCCAAATAAACCAGAGAATTCTTTCCAAATTCACACTTTGACATCTTAAGAAATAATTGCTCTTTCTTCAAAACATCAAGTACTCTTTTCACATGCAAGACATGTTCTTCTCTTGTTTTGCTGAAAATGAGTATATCATCTAAATACAAAATCACAAAGTCATCAATAAATGGACGCAAAACATTATCCATCACACGCATGAAAGTTTTTGGTGCATTACACAAACCAAACTGCATAACCAACCACTCAAAGAGTCCTTGTTTGGTTTTGAATGCAACCTTCCATATGTCACATTCTGAAATTCTTACTTGATGATATCCACTTCATAAATATAACTTAGTGAAAATCTTTTCTTCTTTCATCTGATCTAGCAAATCATATATCCTTGGGAGTGGGTATCGATTATTTGCCGTTATCTTGTTCAAAGCTCTGAAGTCAACACTCATGCGCCAAGTCCCATGTTTCTTCAGAATCAAGACTATGGGTGAACCGCATGGAAAATTTCTTGGCTTTATGAGTCCCTTGTCCAACATGTCCTTGATTTGCCTTTTTATTTCAGCATTCTCCATTATCAACATGCGATACATGTCGATGTTTGGAACAGGACAATATTGTTGCAACTGAATCTCATGTTGAATCTCCCTTTTTGGAGGCAATCCTGTTGGCTCCTGAAACATCTCATGATGTGCATCAACTACATCATATAAATCTGATTTCAACTTAGTATCACAATCCTCAAATGACTCATGATTAACATCAGCTTTAGGCTTAATCATTATAAGAACAAAATTATTACTTGAATTCACCAGCCTCTTTACCTATCCAACATTTACCATTGCAATATTTGTCTTCTTTCGATGTGATCTAAAAATGAACTCCTTGCTATCTTTGAATAAATGGTATTTGTCCTCATGGTGATGGAAGATTGCTTTCCTGTCATACAAGTAAGGACTACCCAACATAATACCTATAATATCAAGAAGAACCACATCTAATTCAATTGTGTCAACAAAATGTGCAGTTATTGCAAAGTGCAATATGAACTTCTTTGAAACCTGTAAATTTGCATCCTTACAAATCCACCCAAGTGGATATGGTTTTGGATGTGGAATGGTCTCAAGATTAAGTTTCTTGACCAAGTATTTAGAGATTAATTTTTCTTGTGGCCCGCTGTCAAACAGTGTGTCAATCTTGGTATGTTTGGATATGACCCTCACATGAAACAGTTCAATTCTCCCTTCTTCATTTGGAGCTTGTATGTGACAGTTTGATGTACTAGTATTGGGTTTTGTTTCAATTTATTTCCCCTCTATGTTCTTCAATCCCATGGCTGTAATATTTGATTCATCACCTGAATCCTCTTCTAAGTCATGTTGAGTTGTAGCTGCAGTTTTCTGCTTCCCTTTGTTATTTTTATACTTGGGTCTCTTTTCAGGATCTAATTTCCAACAATTTTTCTCTTCATGACCTTCTTTTGAACAATGTTTACAAACCACTTTTTATCCATCTTTCTTGACATATGCATTCTTTTTTCCCTTACCTTTTGAGGTCTTCTCTTTGTTTCCCCCCTTAAGAGGTTTCTTCCTACTCTCATCAGTAATGTTTTTCCCTCTAGCTTCTAGATGTGTGGCCTGAACACAAACCTCATCTAGATTTGTAGGGTTAAACATGAGAATAGTATGTTTTAGTTAACTATGTAAGCCTCCTATGCACTTGATCAAATTTTCTTGACTTTGCAAGTCTACCCCTAACAAGAGAGCTCTTCTCCTAAATTCTTGGGTGTATTCTTGTACATTTTTTCCTTTCAATTGTCTAAAATTTTTCCAGTTCATTATGGCTTTCTGCATGTGAGCTAATGGATAAAAATGTTGTTTTATTGTAGTAATGAAATCAGTCCATGATAGAATAATATTACCATGATTTTTGATCTCCTCCTTTTTCTTGGCTTCCCACCAAACAATTGTTGCACCTTCCATCCTCAATGAAGCTAGTTGGATTTTGGTATCATCATCATGATGGTTCTGAATTCTCAAATAGACCTCCAATTGCCTAATCCAATTATCAAGATTTTCTGCATTGAATTCACCATTAAACATTGGAAATTCAAACTTAACATCAAGTTTTAGAAAAGGACTTTTACCAGTGTTCTTTTACTTGTGTGACTGGTGTATTGAAGATGAAGTAGAGGATGATGATGATGAGGGTGAGGATGGTGTCTTTCCACTACCTCCATTTCCTCCATTGCCCTTCTTTGATTTATCTTCATCATTGTGAACTCCTAATGATCTCTGACCTTCCTTGTGAAGTTTGGATCCTTCTCCTTCTAATCTTTCATTCCTTTCTTGATAAAGGACTCTCACCATTTCAGTCATGTCAAGGAATGATTTCCTGAACACTCTTTCTTCTTCTTTGGGATCCACCTCTTCATGGATTTCTTCTTCTCTTTGAGGCATGCTTATAGCTTCTTCTTCTTCTTTTGGAGGTGAACTAGGTGGTGGAGAATGTGGCAATATTTCCCTCCTTTGTTGTGGCTCACTTTGAGAACCTGTTTCTTCCACCAATTTGCCTTCTCCTCTCTTAAGCTTGAGCCTAGTAAGCATGAAAACCCTTGCAAATAGTTAAACAAATATTTTCACACAAAAACACCAGAGAATAAAATCTAGCTCTGATACCAACCTGATCTGAAAGGAGTGTATTAGTTTGTTGTGTTAAGTGTCCTTTCAGTAATAAAAAAATGTACAATTTGTCTCCATTTTCTTGCTTAAGGAATGAGTTTTTTAACCATGAAACATATACAAATTTGTGATTTTTAAGCATGAAAATAAGCCTAGTAACACTATACAACATTGTATAACAGAGAAATAACATCACACATAATTTTTACACAACAGGCATGATGAAGCAGTTCACCCCTCCTGGGCTACATTTGCTGGTCCAGCTCCCAATGGCATGTCTCTCTTTGTCATTATGCACAAAATTGAAAACACATGTGTTTACAAGCCTATAATGGTTGTTTTCTCTGCACCAGTGGCTCCATAATGCTCAAATTAGTCTAGGTAGACTCTTCTTTCACCAAAATTGGTTGAAAATTGACCTCCCAAAGCCTTTTCCCAATATCAGCTAGAAAAACTCCACTAAAAGTGGAGAACTGAACATAACTGGAGTTAATTTTGGTTAAAACCCCAAATTTAGGGTGCCTCCACAAATTCCGTTGCAATAGATCATTTGAATTAACTACAAGTGGTTAGGGTGAGGTGGTCACATGTCGACCCCCACCTTATACTCCGCAGTTACTCCGCATTGGAGTGGAACTCGGAGGCAGAGTTCTGTTAACCTTTTCCAAAACCGTCACAGTAAAAGCCTCCATTCCGTGCATGTGACCTTTGTTTTAAACCACAGAATTTATGGTTTAGGAAACCGTCGTTGTAACATTTATATGCCATGGTATCCTAAAATTTTTCCATGTGACCGCATCCACGAACCCATCGAAGTATGGTTTGGATAGTCCCCAGTGGTAGAATATTTGATGTCGGGTTTCAAAAACATTGACATGTGACCACTGTTTTAGAGTCGTCGATGGGTTGGGACCGCCAGCGGTCCCCACCTCAACATCAAAACCTTTTCAATTTAAATTTATGTGGCAGACTCATAGGTTAATAACTACATGGTAGCCCGAATGGTGCAGGTCTTGGGGTGTAGGCTGGAGGTCGCGAGGTCGAACCCCCCAGACCTCACATAAATTTTGGTCAAACCTCCTAGGGACACATAGCAGCCTCCAGGCTTGCCATGTGTCACCCATCCAATGGTGCCAATTAAAACCCATACATCTCCATCCAATGGTCCAGAAACAACCACGTGTCAAATCTTGATTGGGTTTCAGAAAAGGGAATATTCCCGATATATGCCACTTGCTGACTGTACTTGCATGCTGACTAGCCATCCTAGTCACCCTGTCATAAAATTTTTTGCTATTTAGGAAAATGAATAGAATGTGATATCTTCCTCATATGACATCAGTTATTCGAACTGTTCACGGCGCCGGAATCGCAACGTCGAGACCTTTCCGGTCGCTTAGGTTCAATATAGTTTCAAGCACTTTCAATTTTGAGAAAAACACATGATCTCCTGATCATGCATTAAAAATGTGGCGCCATTATTTTTTGGGAAAGAAATTTTTACTACTAATAGATCATAATAGTCTTACCAATTTCTTTATTTAGCCAACTCTAAACGCTAGACAAGGCAGATGGACCGCCTTTTTAGGCGAATTCGATTTCGATATAAGGCACTTAAAAGGTAAATAAAATTGTGTAGTGAATGCCTTAAGTAGGAATGTACTATGTGTGAACAAGATCCAATTCCAACACATTGAATTTGACATATCGGGACCACTTCCAAGGCCACTCTTGAAGACCCAGAACACAAGCATCTTTGGCAGCATGCCCAAGAGTTACAGAAGATGGGAAAAACCAATGAATATGGAATTAATGGCCAATGCCAATTGACCTTACATAGAAGGATCTATGTTCCTAATAAACAATTATTACTGGATGAGCATCATCGTGGTCCTTACACAACTCAACCAGGATATCATAAATTCTTTTCCACATTGAAAAAAAATTACTTTTGGTCGGGGATGCATAAATATATCACAGAATATCTATCGAAATATCTGGAGTGCTAGTAGGTAAAAACTGAGCACTAGCAGCCTACAGGTTTGTTAAATCCCCCCCCCCCACATTCCAAAATGGAAATGGGAAATGATTACGCTTGATTTTATAACATGGATGTCTAAGACCAAGAAGCAACATAAATACATTATAGTGGTGGTGGCTAAGCTAAGCAAGGTTGCTCACTTTATTCCGATGAAGTCCACCTACAAAGTGGTGGATATTGCAGACATTTTTATGAGAGAAATATTCTGATTGCACGAAATATCCAAAGTAGTTATTTTCGACACATATGTGTAATTTACCTCTTCCTTTTGGAAAGCTCTCTTTGATGGATTAGGCACTCAAATACACTTTAGCACTGCTCATCACCCGCAGAAAAATGACCAAATAGAACAGGTGAATCAAGTATTAGGGTATATGTTGTGCATGTATGTAATGAATCAACCTATTAAGTGGGAAATGTACCTCCACCTGGTGGAGTTCACATACAACAATAACTACCATGAGTCACTTAAAATGAATCCCTACGAAGTATTGAATGGTAGGAAGTGTAGAACACCCATCAATTGGAGTTATCCAGAGGACAAGATGATTTTGGGCTCATATATGCTTAGAGAGATGGAGCAGGAAGTTAAGAAGATTCGGCAGAATCTACAAGTCACCCAGAACAAACAAAAGATTTATGCAGACAAGAAAAGAACTCATAAAGAGTTCCAAGTGGGGGATCACATTTACTTAAGGATCAAACCCAGGAAAAGCACCTTGTAGTGGAATGGTTGTGCTAAATTAGCACCTCGCTACTGCATACCCTTCCAAGTTTTGGAGAGGATAGGTTTGGTAGCTTACTAGTTTTCCCTTCCTAGCTATATAAGGTGTTATCGCCCAAAAAACAAAAAATATTCAAAACATCATTGTGTTAAGTTTATTTTTGGTCATGGTTCAAAATTGGGTTTAAAAGTCAATTTAGGATTTGATCAAGGGTAGGTTAGATTTTCATAAGTCCAAAGCCCATCCTTAAGTTCAAATAAAGTCTTTTTTAAGGTTCATTCATTGTCAAATATCCATAATTTCCATCTGTAGGTCATTTCCTAAGGTTTCATATCAAAACTGGTCAATTAGCCAAGAAAACTCGTTTTCATAGCACCACTAGTTCAAAAAAGTTGATTTGCGCTACAAAAGCGCTAATAGTTTCGTAGCACAAACAGGGAAAAATACACTGTCGGCGCTACGAAAGCGCGGTTTCTAAACTGTCTTGTCATTTGAGCTGAAATATGTCAGAATCCATTGGTAAATGGTAGGATAGTGATCTGATGAGTCAGTTAATGATGAGATTCAATGTATTTACCCATGTTGCAGTAATCATTGTCATGATAGGGTATGAATGAGGCATCATTCAGTTATGAGATGACATTTTAAATTCAAAATCTTGCCTAATTAGTCACTCCTGTTTCCTGTGCCTCCATTTGAGTGTCTAAGCTCTGAAGTGTCAAGCCAAACCTGTGGCTGTTCCATACAAAGGTTATATTCATCCTTATCAAGTGAGGCTGATTCAATTAATCAAGTGAGGCTGTTGTTTCACATATTCAAGCAAGGATGATTCAATTTATCAAGCGAGGCTGACAGGTTTCTGTGAAGCATGGCAGAGGAAAAGAAAGTCCACGGAGGGGGACACTGCTTAAGACATGAGCCTGAAGATATGAAGGCCATAATTGAAGACCCAACAGTGATGGAGGCATTTAGAAGAGTAGGTTGTCTTCGGTTTTGTGAAAAGTTGCAGGATTTCCACACACAGGTTTCCAAATAATTTGCCTTGAACTTCAATGGAACAACTACCAAGGTTGGGATGCTAAGTGTGTCAATTTCACCAAAGATTATTGTTGCTATGACAGAGATACCAAGAGGTCAAGAAAATTAGTTTAAAGGTTTCAAATTTGATATGGAGCCATGCAAAGAATTCATGAAACCTGAGTATGCAGATATGGACCTCAATAATGCTATCCCTAGAAGCTGCATCAAAGACACTTATGCAAAGCTGATGTTCAAAATTCAGAGGTATTTTACATGTGAAGGCAGATATCATAAGGTTTACACATATCATTTTAAGCTTCTTCTGCATTTCACTGGTAATATTTCACTTGATTTTCCCTTTTATTTGCATAGGAGCCTTGCAAAAATGGCTGATAAAGTACAAGCCAAATCTGAAGGTTGTGAAACATATTTGTTTCATCATGGTTTGATGAAGGTATTGATTTTGAATAATTTTTAGAAGATAGGCAGGGACTGGTCATCCTTTTTGTTTATAAATGGTTTTGAGTTGGAAACCCTAATTCCTGCTAGAAACCCTAAAACCAAAGGAAATCCATCACCACCAGTAGCAGAGTCTAGCCAACCCGTGGTTGCAAAACCAAAGGAATTTGCAAAACTGAAGCCAAGGAAACTAGTTGAAAAAAGGATCGAGCATACACGAGTTCTTGATACACCAACTCCATCACCTGCAAAAAAAGAGGTCAAAGATTTTCAAAGAGGAAAAAAAGAAACAAGTTGTCAACAAGCATGAAATCACAAGAATAACAAGAAGCCAAGCAGTGGCATTAAAAGGAAAGACAGTTTCTACAACTATAGAGGACAACCCAATAATAAAGGGAAATTTAGATGACATCTTGCGTGATGTTGACATAGAGGAGACACCCATTGTTAAAGATGAGTTCATTGGAGAAGATGAGCATAAACAGAAAAAGGCTAAGTCTGCAAAGAAGCTTGAGTTTGAGGGTGAAAATGCAGCCTTCATCTTTCAAGAAAGAAAACCTATAACTAGGCATGCTAAGAAACTTAAGGAAGGCAAAAAGGAAGTTAAAGAAACTATTGAGACAGATAAAGCCCTTGAAGAAGTGGTTGATCTCTCATCACCTACAGTAAATCATGCAGCCAGCAGAGCAAAGAAGGGAAAAGAAGAAATGACAGAGTTTAAACATCTTGAGGAGAAATTGAGGTTGGAAAACCAAGAAATTGTTGTGATGAGAAAAAGGGCTAGAAAGTACAGTGTTGAGAAAGCAGAGTTTAAAAGAATGAAGGCATCGTGGGAAGGTAAAACTGGTTCTATTTCTGAAACTTTAAGTACTGCAGAGCAATTTTTCACATGGACAGTCCCAACAATAGAGGAAGCCAATTTTTTCAGAGTAATAAATACTCACTTGAGAGCTAATAACATGAGACTTAAAGATCAAGTAGAGGACTTGGAGCAGCAGTTGAAATTGATTCAGGATGAGTTAAAGAACATAGGTGTTAAAATGAAAATCATTGAAGATTCAAAAGCTAAATCAAGTGAAGATGAAGAAGGGACCTCATGAAGGCTGAAATGACTGTGTTTTTAGTTCATATGTCTTTTTTATATGATGGAATCAGTTTTATTTTGAGTTTTGGTACATTTGCAATTTTCATTTTATAAAATTTCGGCCAAAATTACCCACTCAGCAGTTTCGTAGCACAGACAGTGTAAAAAGGGAGAAAATCATTACGAAACTAATGTAGCAACTTTTCTTGCCCTTTTTCATCAAATTTTGAGGGGTAAAAACATGAATCAAGAACTGAAAATGCTAAGGAGGATGTATTTAAACATAATTAAGTTAGTTTTGAAGGAAAGAGGTCAAGATTTTGAAGAAAAATGGGTAAAAGAGCGGTGCTATGAAGGGCGCTACAAAACTGTGTTGTTTTCGTAGCGCAGTCTATTACAGCTCATTTGAACAGTTTGAAGAAGGTTTTGGACAGCTGGAGCTTAGGGAGGATTTTTGGCAGGTGTTACTTCAATTTCTAACAGTAAAGGACCTCGAAATAATGAGTTAATGATGGTCTGAATGTCTCAAGAGTGCAAAGAACGCTATGCCTAGAAAACAGGGGATTATTTCCTACTTTGATGGAGGTTAGCATTATGGTCATAAAGATTTGAATCCTATCATCCAAATTTGACCATGTGTGAATGCACTTGGAAAATAATGTAATTTAGTTTAGATAAGGTTGTTATGGATAGAGATAAGAAGTTTGAATCCTATTTGTAATAGGATTGTTTATTAGATTAGTTGTCTTTTTGTAAGAAATACCATGTCATATGGTTATGCAAGGTGTCAAGAGTCAGGAATTCGATGTATCTAGCACAAGATAATATTATCTCATGTTTTAAATGGTCTATAAAGGACCACGAAGTCGAATGTATAGGGGTTGGACATTTTTAGCAAAAGACTGTGCTTATTGTAATTGACAGGTTTTTAGCTAATACAGAGATTTCTACTTAGCCAAATTGAGATTCAGAAGGATTTTTAGTGTGTTCTTGTTCTAATTGCATCTTTTATTATCCTATTACAGTGGTATTTGTCTATGTTACTCAGAATTCATATTTGATGCTCTAACTTCCTATATAGATAAACTGACTATGTTTTTTACAGTTTCACATGTGTATCTCTTCACTAAAACTCTGATATGCCTTAAATTCCATGTTAAGTAGATTTATTGGTTTACTAAAACTATTTTGACCCCATAAGCCCAATGGCTGATGTGATTTTCAACCTACTTTTATCATCTATCCGACTATTATCCCCACATAGAGTTAGCCATCTATATTTTTATCAAAAATCATTAACCCTTTGAGAGAGCCCTCTCAGGTTGAGGAGGCTAAGCCTCAATCAAAATATTGGTTTGAAATAGTTACATTAGATTGATTTGATTAGCAACCTATCAGGTCCAATTTTGTGATAACCTAAGGGTCTAAAATTTGTTTCAAGTTTCTCTATTAAATAAGTACGTATATTACCCCCAACATATAATTAAGTGGAAAGATGTACAAGTAGGGGTACCAAGTAATTTATAAAATATAGATGTGATCGATTATAATAACATGTATTGATAATCATTGTATTGATTGGCAGGTCGAAGCGGACGGATAATTCAGGGTAGAAGCCCTGCGTATTCATGGTAGGAGAGAAGCCATGCTTCGAAGGTGAGTGGTTGCCTAGGTAAAAGTGCATTGGATTCACTTTAGCCTAGAAGAGGCCACATGGGAAGATGAGGAGCTTATGAAACAAACTTACTCCAATCTGTTCCATAGTATGGAATGAACACTTAGGACTGTGTTACACTGAGGGGGGGAATATGTAACCCCCCTGTTGTTTACAAACTATTGGTTACTTAGATTTATTGTGGTAACCATTTTATTTTTAATCTATTTTAAGTACAAATAAAAAATGAGGATATTTCGTATTATATTTAAATTCAATATAAAGATTATGTTTATGTTATTTCAAATAAAAAAAAGAGTTGGCTAGTAATTAAGTTAAGCCCTGAGAATTTGAGACAGTTACACAATTATAACCACCTCTCTGTAGATTTATTGGAAATATGGAGAGGGAAAAGGGTTGGTTTTTCCTCCTCGATTCTTAGGAGAGAAAGAGGGTCTCATAAAAGACAAAATAAAGTAGTTTATGGAAGGCACGGTGCTACCTGAGAGAACTCTTGAGATGGACAAGGAGAGCCAATGGGGTAATCTCTATCTAACACCAGAGGCTAGACTAGAGTCTCGTTGCCAGGGTGGAACTATGTAGAAAACTGTTTGAACTAATCAGGAGCCGGAACTCAGTGGGGAGAAGTGGACGAGTTCATTTTTTCGTGGTTGGGAATTTTGGCCAAGCTCGGAAAGGTCGATAATATTTTAAATAAATCACAAAAAAATATAAGTATAAATGTGTAATATGTTGCATATTTACATTAAATCTTGTACATTAGAAAAGGGAAACAGGGTATGTAGTTTCTACTATTCTAATTAAATTGTTAATAGCATGATGCAAGGAAATTCCTCTTAATAGAATGAGTATATAATTATTCAGTTAGGAATAATGCATAACTACTATTTTTGTATTAACTGTAGGAAAATGGCTTGGAAAAAACATGCCCGATGAGAACAAATATAAATAGCAGTAAACCCAAAATATTCTTTGTACTATAAGGTACTTCATAACCACTAAAGGTTTTGACCAACCAAGTAGTGGCCTAGCCGGTCTGTCCCTTCAGGGTTCCGAGCAATACAATAACCCATCAGGTGTTACGAACACCAGCATAGTCAACTAGTGTGTAATCCTGTACTAGGTCATGACTTGTGAAACTGAGAATATTAGAACTTCAAATAAAAAACTGTCACCTATAGCAAACACCATAATAGTATCAAACCAATGATAAAAAAATAAGCTATCCAAATTCCTAATGACTGTATCGATAATGGAATAAGACAATTCAGTAGCAAACCAAGAACCAAGGCATAACACTCACAAGTTCGTAACCCTTATGTATAAATTGCATAGAGTAGCGTATACATGCCAGATAATAAGAAAATTCAAGATATATGTGCATACCGAGTGGACAAAGGTCCTTGGCACAATGCCATTTATTTATTAACACAAATGTGGAACAAGCGGACAAGAACCTTAATCACAAACATAGATAGATGATAGTTGTATGCACATTTATTAAAATGAATAGAGATGTATCAGAAATCACCACTTTATAGTGTAATCATTGATAAAACCCTTTATCGGGGAAAATCAAACAAAATTCAAGAACATATTGTTCCTTTGTATCTTTCCATGATAGGAAATTAGAGAATCATCTAAAATAAGCTTAAAGAAATTACATTGTTCACTGTGAAACAACCACCAAGCATATGAAATTATACAACAATTCATAGAAAACTCACAAACCATTGGAGCATTTAAACATGAAATTTAAACAATAAATTGTCTTGTTGGAATAGAGATGAACGCCTCTATCCCAAAACACCCAACCGACACCATGTATGCCAAGCAATCAAACTGTGATGAAAACCTGCGAGAAAACCCAAGCACCGCTTCGTAATCAAGGGCTAGGAAAACTGAAATTAGAATGAGAGAATCCGGAGAGGTATTCGACCTTACCTGTAATGTGATCGACAACAACTCCATTAAATGAAGATGGGTAACCTTCGAAAACCCTTGGAAGAAACCTGCACATGAATATGCTAGTGGCATCAGTGGGAAAGCACACTAGAACAAGTAGAGAATAAATTGCTAGCAAATGAAAAACTGGTAAGATCAATGCTGAACAGAGTTACTTGCTTGAATTTGCAAAACAACCTAAACAATAGAGGTGTAACCATTCTTGTGGTTGAGTTGTTGGTATCCCAATGCAAGAAAGGTATGCAGCCTAAGTTAAACCCTCTCTCATGCCATAACCAAAGATGAGAACCAAAAACAAAAACCTGGACTTGTAGAGCTCGTAGAGCGGCAAAGAACAACGAACACATGATAGAGAGTTTCCAAACCTTAGAGCTGGTTTGGGTATGAAGCAAGAAGATTAACATCCACCGTCCGATGAGATCGACGGTCAAGAAAGCACATAAGGAGTAACAAGGATGACAAGAAAGAAACTCGAGACCAATATTCCACCATTGGATCAAGTTGGAATCTTGTCAGGGAAGAGTTGGAATGGGCACCATAAATCATCATTATGAAAAAGATTATGAGTACGACACGACATAAGGAAATAACATCACGAATCTGTAATCAATTAATACCATGATGATTATAGGCAGGTTATCATGTGCTGGATACATGAATAAAACCATATGTGGCACCAAAACCATCCGAAAGGCCATGTTGGAATATTTTATAAAGTTATATACAATGTGTAGTACTACACATTGTATATAACTTTATAAAATATTCCAACATGGCCTTTCGGATGGTTTTGGTGCCACATATGGTTTTATTCATGTATCCAGCACATGATAACCTGCCTATAATCATCATGGTATTAATTGATTACAGATTCGTGATGTTATTTCCTTATGTCGTGTCGTACTCATAATCTTTTTCATAATGATGATTTATGGTGCCCATTCCAACTCTTCCCCGACAAGATTCCAACTTCATCCAATGGTGGAAGAGATATATATATATATATATATATATATATATATATATATATATATATATATATATATATATATATATACTTGTAAATATATTGAAAATGTATAGATTTGTAATTATATTGACAATATGTTGATAAATAATAGTATACATAATAACCTTGTGGATGTATTTAGGGTGTTTGTAATAGTCATGTGTGTGTCTACAATTTTTTTTTTTTAATGGTAAATAATGTAATTTTTATGTTAGTGGATGAACATGTTACATAATTTTTTAAATATAGATCATAAATACTCTCTCTATATAAACATGAAAGAACTATGTATATTCTATATGGCATTTAAAAAAAATAAATGTTACTGTTAGAACATTTTAAGTAGCCTAGATGTGTAGTCTACACAATTCAAGTGGCTAAGGGGATTTTGAAGACATTAAATCCATTTAGGAATTTAAAAATGAAATTAATGAGAAATGATATATCAAGGGGCAAATGGACCAAATCTTTAGAGCTACAAACCATTTTTCAAGTTTCACTTAAAAAAAATTGCATCTCAATTTTTCCTATGTTTTAAAAATTATAAGTAATGATAAATATAAATTGATATGGTTACACATGTATATATAAATGATAATTATATGTGTAAGAGTATAGAGGCTTCCATAATCCATCATAATAATAATGTTATTTTTTGGAGATTTTTTTAGTGCGTGGAGGGAAGATCATGTCCTTGCTCTACATATACAGTAAAAATCTCCAAAATTAACATTATTATTATAATTATGTATACATTAAAATTATTTTAATATTTTAAAATATTAATTTTATAAATAAGAATATTATAATAATTATTATTCAATTTATATTAAAAAAATTATATGTTATTGAACATATATATTAATATTCCTTTTATTATTATTATTTTTAAATCTTATATAAATAATTATATTTAAAAAATAATGAAATGAATTATCATTACAATCTTTTTATTATTATTGTTTTTAAATTTTATACAAATAATTATATTTAAAAAATAAATGAAATGAATTAACATTACAATTTTTTTAAATAGTGTTTAATTAATTTTTTTAAATAAAATTATTATAATTATTTTTTTAACAAAACAATATATAGTAGTATTCTAACAAATTCATATATATAATTTGTAATTCAAAATTTGCTTCATTAAGATGTTTCTATAATATTAATAATAATAATAATAATACTCCAATTTTAAGGTCATAAATTGGTGTATGAGGACCCCTTGTTTGTGGGACGAGAGACTCAATTCCCACGACTACATATTCTACCTTTTTTGATTTCAAACCTCTAACACATGCTCTTAACTGTTGGGTCCACTCAAGCTATATATTTTTATATTTATGATATGTTTTTATTTTAATTAGTAGGAAAATTTATCATAATTTAATTTAATTGTTAATTAATAATGAAAACATTATTTACTACTTAAAAGGAAAACCATACCATTTGAAATAACCCATTAAAAATTAATTAAAAAAAAGCTTTTAGTCTTATTAAATATCTCTCAATATTAAATTATTAATTTATTTTTTAAATATTAAATCTTAATCAACAAACAATTTAAATTTACAATATTCATAAAAAATAATTATTTATTACTCATTCAAAGTTTTATTACTAAAATATATATTTTTAATATTAATTTTATTTATAACACATATTGAATTAATTTTAATTTTTGTATCTAATGTTAAGGTTGTTTTCTAGTCTCAATAGTAAAAAGTGTCATTTTTATAATTATGGTTAGGTATCTTATGTATAATAATAAGTTATATAATATGGATGCTAAGAGGTTTCTTAAAATTTCTTTTAACTCTCTCCTCGAGGAAGATGGCATAAGGATGTCCAATCTTGGACTATTGGAGAATAAAGGAGGATATAATCTTGTAGAATTTGGATAATTTTAAAAACATTATTAGTTCCTAATTTAAGGAGAGAGAGTAGAGAAATACATAAAGAGTTGAAGGTAAATGAATCTATGATATTATGAAAAGGTGATCAACCCAACCAAAATTATCTTTATATCTTGACTATTCTTAAAAAGAAAATGATCATTTCTGGATAAGCACTAATTCCCATGAGCTTTATGGTGAACTAGCTATCCGTAAATTCCCAAAATGCCATGGAATGAAAGATTTTATCACATGTGCAATCTTAACAGGGCTAAAGATGAAAAATACTTTCTCTTAGATTGTCCATCTTATACTCACATTCGATGTAATTTTCAAAATATCCTTCCCACTACCAACCTTCTTAATCTTTTAACTCTAGCAAAACTATGGTGATGTGGAAATATTTCTCTCACTTCTTTTTTGAAAGTAGAAATAAAATGTTGAAAAATATTGATTAATCTCTTAACTTTTCTAAGGTCAAATGAACCATATTAATTTTAGTGGATGTTAAACATCACCACCATAAAAATAATAATTAACTTATAAAAAAATATGCCATTAATATTATAAAGTTTTTCATATTTTTTAGAATATAATATTTATTAATTATTAGTATTTTTCATTAAAAAATAATTTATTTTTTTAATTGATTATTTTAAATAGATTCAATGATAAGTTTCATATATTTTTAGTGATCTTAATATTATGTTTGATTTAACAATAATCATAAATTATTATTATTATTATTATTATTATTATTATATATTTAATAAATTAATTGCTTGATAACTTTTTAGACTTATAATTTTTTTCCAATTAATATTAATATTATTGGCATCTTAAACTTCTAAGATATAATATTTGTTAGTTATTGATTTTTCAATATTTTTAATATAATAATTACTATTTACGTTAAAAATCATACATATACTCTCTTTTTTTTCCATTACTTTCTTCTCTGAGTTAATTACTATACTTGGATCGGCTAAAAAATCATAATGTTGTATTCTATCCTGTCTCCAGATTTTGAGTACAAGGGAAAATTTCTATATACCAAATTCGTTATTAGATTTCGACCTTTACTATCTTTTCTTTTTCTTTTCTTTTTTCTGATTTTTTCTATATTTAATAAAATGTTTGAAAATTGTTAAAGATTTTAATAATGTGAATTATTTTATATTATTTGATGACACTTAAAAGAATTAATTTTTTATTATGATATAAAGTATTTGATTCAATTTTCTTTATTCTGAAAAAAAAAAAAAGGTTTGATGGTAGATTTTTATTACATTTTTAATACACACATTAAAATTGTTTTGGTATTTTGTTTATTAATGTAATTGTATACATATAAATACATTAAGTTTTGTATTAAGATAGACAATTACTTTGGACACACAATTTAAGGTTTGAGGGAATATTTCAACTACACACCAATCTAGGAAGCTAATTAGCTGAAGAGAATCTCTTACATTCAACTAGGCCTCAACAACCTCATATAAACTAGAAACATACTCTTTCTCTTAGAGACTAGAACTCAACCTAATAAGGACCAATAAACTTAACAATTAAAAATTATCATACACACATAAGAGAAGTAGGAGTTGCACCCTCCAACACCCCCCTTAACGAATACTTGTATTGATATTTATTAATGGAGGTCTTCAACTTCTTCTCCTTTACATCAAATGCTTCACTATGACTTGAAGAACCTTCCCAATAGCAAAGCCTACCTCTAGTCTGACCCGGTGCTTTTACCTCATACTTCAATCATGCATACATCACCAAACTATTGACGTCCATATAAAGGAGCAACCATCCACCAAAATGCATGGGTATGTAATTGTTACAATTGTCAGTTCAATATGATATTCCTGTGTGTACATGGTTTATTCAACCTCTTGATAAACTCCCCTTGAATGTAAACTTCACTACTCACAATCTACCACCAAAATTATGGTACACTCGTAGAGTATCCAACCAACACATGACCCAATCCTTTAATTGTTGAATAAATCCCTAACAGAGGCTACTTAATTAAACTAACAAGATATCCAAGTCATCATCAAGGACACATGATAAATAGGTATGCATGTCTATCTAGGTCTTACAATGATATGACCTTTTCACGTTATATCGATACTAATAAATGTTACACACTCCATCTCATGGAGATACTAGGTAAAAACATATCAAGGACCACTACCTCAAATCAACCATAGACTTTCTACAACTACAATGTGTGTATCATATTATAATATAGTCATGAGTATGTCATTAGGGTAATTTTGAGGTCTAAAATGGGCCTCCTAAGGAAAATAATAAAATAACAATTTTAATAATAAAATTATAGTTATGAATTATTAAATTTAAAAATTAACTACCTTTTTTAATTGTATTTTCAGCTTATCTCCTTATAGGTTTACTTAAATGTCAAGTGTAGACACTTGTTGGATGTCTACACTCAAATTCCACATCCACCGAGCACTTACTTTTCATAACTTTGAGTAGACCCAACACTTACTTTGCATAACTTTGAGTAGACCCATAATGAAAAAAATGAAAATACATGAAAAAAACTTATTGAACATGTTTTTTTCATTTTTTTTATGTGGGCCTACTCAAAAGTATGCATAGTGGGTTCTCGTTGGATGTGAAATTTAATTCTGCACCCAAGAGTGTCTACACTTGACATTTGAGTAAATATGTAAGGAGATAAACAAAAAATACAATTAAAAAAATTATTTTTTTTCTTTTCCTTCCAAAATATTTTCCCTTAGGGATGAAATCGTCATCTTGAACCCTATAGGTTCTATTAAAGTTAATTTTATTAGTATATTTTTTGTTTTGTGAAACATTTTTTACCCCAAAATTCTTGTAACGCTCATATTTAATGTTATTTAATAAAAGACATTTTGATTAGACACTCAAGTTATTTGATTTTTATTTAACAGATTAACAAGTATGTTAATCAAAAGTTTTGAATTAAAGTTTCTTACTTTTGAAAATAAATTTTTAATTATGGTATGATACCATGAATCTGATGGTAAAAGTTTCCAAGACTCCAAAGTAGTTGAATAAGCAATTACTTGCAGTTATCTTTCCTCTAGGATAAAAGAAAAATGCTAGAGGAGGAAAGGGGTTATGTGCAGGAGAAGAGGAAAATTTAGGAAGCTAAAAGGAGAGAGCATCTGAAGCTGGTGGAAGACCAGTGGAACTCTGCTACCTGTTTAGGAGAGGAGACTGGACATGAGTCCTAAGGTCTACCTCCTTGAAATTTACTGTTGTGATTTCCTACTTTGGTGAAGAGTGTGGGGGGGAGTAGAGGACGCTATTGCCTCACTCAAGGTTGGGTGGAAGCCATCAGTTTACACAAAGTGAGATAAGTAAAATTAGAGAGAAAAGATTTTGGTTTATTTACTTATGAATTTGTGAACAATCATAAAATGACAAAATGCTGGATGATGTATTTATCTGGAAATTTATAGGAGCAATAGACTCTGTAAAAGTAAATTAAGGTAAATTTTTTATTATTGTGAGTTGTATTACTTTGCAAATCATTTTTTTTTGTGGAAAGAATTTAAGGTAAAAGCTAGAGAATCTTCTCGTGAAAACCATAGTTACATCAGGTTTGACAGTTAAACTCTAGGGAAGAAAATCCCAAGAGAAGGATTTTTTGTAATGTAGGCGAGAATTAGCTAGTACACAGATAGAGGAAAAGTCCCCATGGGGTGGTCCAGTCACCCATTTAAACTGTTAAATTCTTGTAAAAACCATAAACTACTGACATGAATGAAAAAATCTGAAAGAAAAATAGCATTTATAATTCATAGTATAAAACAAACTTATTCCGTAAATCTTCATAAGAAATATATTATGCATTTACATAAAATATTCTTTAAAATTACGAGTAAGCAAAAACACGAAGGAATGATAGTTATAGACATAAATAATCTATGTATATTTTTCCTTTAAATACTCTGTTAGACATTCAAAGTGAAAGATACACGGATAACTGTATATATAAGTAGAATAGCTTAAGAAAGGAAAATATGAAACATGCATGCAATGGTATTGAGCCTATTTTATAAATATAGTTGCAAAGAAAATTGTCACAGGAAAAGCAGGACTTCAAGATAGCCCTGAGAAAATCCGAAACACAAGAGAACGATGAATCTGTAGATTCTAGTAAGAAAATTATAGCAGATTTAAATAAGTGTACAGTACATTTAAATAGACGGTTCAAACCCAGACTCAAATCCCAAGGGGTTTAACTCAGATTCGAACGGAGTCGACATGCGACAAGTCCTAGGCTATAAAAGAAAACACATATTTACATATACAACATAATTCATTAACTGAAAAAACCTTGAAATTAACAACACAGTGGTGCGATAACCCAACAGAGGGAATGCTAAGTTCACACCATTATCAGTGATTTAATCAATCCCTCCCTCAAAAGGAGAAAATGATAAATAAACCCACCATGTCGAAAGAGGAAAAACGTAAACCCTCACATTAGAGAAACTATGTTTGAGACTCAGCTAAAATATGACTTTGGAACTTATCATGTGCACTTGAAAGGAAGTGGAGGACTTCACTGTGAGAAATTGTTGTAGAAGAAAGTGAAAATTGCCAACAGAATGTCGAGTGAGGATTCAATACCTGCACAGCGGAGTGAACTTGAGGGTTAGGGTAAAAACCATGACCAAGCAATGTAAGAACTAATAGCTACAATAGCTCTAGACTATTAAAAAAAAAAAATCCTTACCTTGGGTCGAGCGAAGGCAGTGCACCCTCGAGCTTGCAAACACACCATAACCTTGGGCATTAGATAAGCAAGACAGGGGCAAAATCAAGGGAAAGAATTATTTCCAGACTTAGGAGGAAGAATAACCAGAAATGCACAAAAATAACCAAGAAAAAAAAACAAGATGTTACCTGAGACAAGAGTTGGAGATGGATGTTCCCGGCCAAGAATCCACACGGATCACTTGGCATAGACCTAGATTCCATGGCCTCCCTATGGTCGACTATCTGTTGGCGACAGTAAACCGGAGGTGTCTTAATAACCCCAAAATCAACGCCACAAACACAAATGCACGACTGAAAAATATTAATGCAGATTTCGGTGATAAGAAGTATCACACCTGGCATGGAAGGGGAAACATTGAGACTCACCATTATCGTAACCCTCAACGAGAAGCTTCGTCGATACAGATTGCACAGACTTGCAAAGCATGGAGGCTGGAGTGACAAGGCAAAGAAAATGAGTTGGTTAGGGTTCGGATGGGGGTAGGGTAATACCCTAACAAACCCCAAATGATTGACAACCTTTTATCTACACTCAGATCCATGGTGCCAGTGCTCCCACATGCCCTTGCAGAGCTAACACATAGCTACAGTGATTGTTAGTGTTTAAGTAAATGCATTTTCAAACCTTCAAATCTTCTGTGGGACTGCCATAGTTTAATATTAAATAATATATGTACTCCAATATAAATCTAGCCTAACATGTTTACGACCTAATCCCTTGAAGCGGGTGAGAGGTTAACCTTTGTGTAAGGATAATTGCAAAGATTATATATATCGTGAGACATATAATGAGAATCATCATGAATTTAATTATTTTGAGAATCTATATACTATACAGTAAATAAAAACATATGTGAACGGTAAAGTTACAGTCACATAGAGCTTATATAAGTATAGTGATATAATTACCACATATGTTAACATAAGGTTAAATGGTTAATATAGATTTTATAAACACAATATTTGCATGATTCTTGAAGCAATTAGAGGTAGAACCTTTGTGGTAAAATAATTTTTTTTTATGGATGTTTAATATTAATATGAATATTACAGGTGGTATCAAAGCGGCGTTCAAATGTTGGGACTAATAAGGGGTCACCTAAATAACAATTGATGTCTGTAAATGTGCACAGAACTAAAGGAAGGAATTTCTAAGAAAAACGAGGAGGGGATCCATATATCAAACACCCAGGACTATGGGGAAGGTTCACCCCCAGCCTAACCAAGAAGTGAATCCAGAAATGTGGGCGCAACTGAGTATAGTTCAACACAAACAAACCAATATATTTCTGGAAGAACAATAATGATAGACCAATAGGTTTTTGGATATTGTACAACAACTTAAGACGAAAATGGTCCTGGTATGAAGTGATAACGAGAGATTGATGAGGGAACATGAAAGGATACTCAAGAGTCTTTCGGATAAACAAAACCATCCTACCGCAGAGGGAAACCCATGTGCAAGGCCAACAACAATATCATATTCATGATAATACAGAGGGAAGTCTCATCGAGGGAAGCAACAAGAGTAGGACTTAAAATGAAACCGAATCTGGAAATGCTTCTGATTAGCAAGAACTAAAGAAGAAGAGAGTGGAATTAAAAGCGGAATTCCAGAAGATTAAGCCTCCAACATTTGACGGAGAGGCTAAAGAGGTGGCAAAATCTTGGATCATTAACATGAATAAATATTTTCAAGTGTATGAGTATGACAACAAACTCAAAGCTCTGTTGCCAATCTATCAATTGTGAGATAAATCTATGTGATGGTGGGAAGAAGTGAAGACCAGAATGTAACCTGGGATGAATTCTAGCAATATTTCAAGGAAAAGTACCTAATAGAACAATTTTACGATGAAAAATCTTTGGAATTTAATGATTTGCGGTTGGGTCAACTATATATAAATGAATTCATCACCAAATTTACTTCCCTATTGAGATACGTGCCATATTTAAAGGATGAAAAGGAAAAAGTACAACAATTTTTGAGTAGTTTGCCTACTCACATGAAAGAAAGAATTGAATTCACAGGTCCAAAGACAATGGATGAAGTCATTCAAAAGGCACAAATGTGTTATCAGCAGTCCAAGGAAAAAGGTGAAATCGGCAAAAGTTGGCCACCCAAGAAAGGACAAAAAAGTTCCTCAAGCTTTAAAAATAACAGATCAGGAAATTTTAAAACTACTGTAAGGAATTCAAAAAGTAAGCAAACTAGGAAAAACCAGCAGAGACCCAAATGGACAGCTGAAGATCGACCCACTGAAGCATCCAGCAGACTGGACCATGGACAGTCACAAAAACCACCATTACAATATTGGGGATGCAGCGAGGGATATTATTACAAAAACTACCCACACTGTGGGAGGAACGAAACTGCAGCTAACATGCAAGAAGCATCTACTGTGGGAGACGTGGCATGAAATATAACCAGAATCAATGCTGCACTTGAAGATCAAAAAGCAGATTTTGAGCCAACCATGATAGAACTGGATGGTAAGATGCATTCTCACCCTACATATTTTTTGGTCGATCCTGGTGCTAGTTTAAGCTATGTAGATCCCTGGATTGTGGAAAAATATGACTTATAAAGCCAAAAGTTTAAAAATCCTTGTCTAGTACAGCTGGCCACTGGGGCAAAGCGAATATTTCATGCCATAGTCTCCAACTATCTCCTAGAAGTTGGGAATCATAATATAAAGGTTGAATTAAACATTTTACCTTTAGTCTCCTATGACATATTATTGGGGATGGACTGGTTGGAAGCACACTGGTCACTAGTGGATTGCAAGGAAAAAATTATTTATTATAGGGCTAAATATGGAACACGATAAGAGTTGAAAGGAGTTGAGAAACCAATTCAGCTGCGTCCTATTACAAAAATCTCAGCTAGGAAAATGTATTAGAAAGAGGTGTCAAATCTATGTGTTTCAGGTGGGATTTTCCAACTCCAAAGATAAGACTCCTATGATGGAAAATATACCTGTGGTGCAAGAATTCGTGGATGTGTTTCCAGAAAAAATACCAGGACTACCACCAAAGCGGGACATAGACTTTACCATCGAGTTGATGCTAGGGGAAACACCGGTATCATGAGCACCATATCGAATGAAAGTGCCTCAGTTAATAGAACTGAAAATTCAATTACAAGAATTGTTGGAAAAAGGATATATCCGTCCTAGTGTGTCACCTTGGGGGCACCAGTATTGTTTGTAAAGAAAAAGGATGGTACCATGCAAATGTGTATGGACTATAGGTAACTTAATAAATTAACTATTAAAAACAAACACCCACTGCCTCTGATTGATGATCTTTTCGACCAAGTAAAAGGGGCAACTGCCTTTTCAAAAATAGATTTAAGATCTGGGTATCATGAAATAAGGATAAAAGATGAAGATATTTATAAAAAATCCTTCCAAACCAGATATGGGCATTATGAATTTGTGGTCCTATCGTTTGGTTTTACCAATGCACCTGCATCCCTATTTGGATATATTTGTTGTGATTTTTATAGACGAAATATTAATCTATTCAGAGAATATGGAGGAACATAAGGAGCATCTATGTATAGTGCTAACAATTTTGAGGGACCATCAGCTATACGCCAAATTCAACAAGTGTGACTTCTACAAGGAAAAAATACAATATTTGGGCCACGCCATTTCGGTTGAATGAATAGTAGTGGACCCTGAAAAGATAAAGAATATTATGGAATGCAGGGTGCCTAAAAATGTGGCAGACATACGATCCTTTATGGGACTGGCTGATTACTATTGACGTTTTATAGAATGCTTTTCTAAAATTACATTTACTAAACTTCCCTGCAGTGCAAGGGGCGAGTGTTCAACTGGACCAATGAATGTTAATCTAGTTTTGATAAATTAAAACATTTATTGACCACAACGCCTGTTTTGAAAGTGGCAGATCCAAATTTAGAATTTGAAGTTTGCACTGATGCAAGTAAAGAGGGATTAGGAGCAGTGTTGTCGCAAGATGGGAAGGTTGTGACATATGAATCTAGAAAGTTAAAAGACCACAAAAAAAGATACTCCGCCTATGATTTAGAATTGGTTGCAATAGTGCATGCACTCAAGATATGAAGGCACTACTTATTGGGCAAAATGTTTGTGCTGAAAACTGGTCATAGCAGTTTGACCAACTACTTTAAACAAGTTGATTTGAACGCTCGCCAAGCTAGATGGAATGCATTCCTGAGCGAGTTTTATTTTGAAATGAAACATGTTAAAGGAAAATAAAATCGGGTTACTATCGTGTTAAGTAGGAAGCTACATCATATTTATGAATTATATTTTAATGATGTGGAATTCGATTTCTAGGAACAAGTAAAGGAGGTTGCATAAAAATATCTTGAATATCAGTTTCTATGGTAGCAAGCACAAGATACAAAGGCACATGGAAAGCAGTCGGACTATATCATTAATAGAGAACAACTATTAATATTTCAAGGCAAGATATACATTCCTAATCAATTAACTCTGAAAGGGATGATTCTTGAGGAGTATCACAGAAGTTCGTATGTTGGACACCCTGGCTATCAGAAAATGTTAACAACCATCAGAAAAGATTACTTTTGGCCAGGAATGTGCAAAGACAACGCCGAATATTTAACTAAATATTTGGAATGCCAACAGGTGAAATTTGAACATCAGCACCCAGACGACTTATTACAACCCATACTAGTGCCAGAATGGAAATGGGAATTTATATCACTGGATTTTATTATTGGCCTATCAAGATTAAAGTGACATAATGACCCAATAATGGTAGTTGTTGATCGCTTGACCAAAGAAGCCCATTTCATACCTGTACAGTCCAACTTTAAAACCATACAAGTTGATGACATATTTATGAGAGAAATATTCAGATTGCATGGTATACCAAAAACAGTCATCTCAGAAAGAGATGTGAAGTTTATTTAGCCTTTTGGAAGGCACTGTTTACTAGACTAGGCACTCAAATCCACTTCAGTACGGCTTACCGTCCTTAGACAGATGGGCAAACAGAACGAGTAAACCATATTTTGGAGGACATGCTACGAATGTATGTAATGCAACAACCTACAAAATGGGAAGATTATCTACACTTGGTAGAATTTTCCTATAATAATAGGTACCAAGAGTCACTCAAAATGAGTCCCTTTGAAGTTCTATATGGAAGAAAATTTCGGACGCTTATTAATTGGAGTAGTTCTGAAAAAAAGCTAATTCTTGGACCGGAGATGATGGTTGAGATGGAGCGAGAAGTCAAGAAGATTTGACAAAATTTGAAGAGTGCACAGGATAGACAAAAAGTGTATGTGAATCGGAAAAGGACCTACAGGGAATTTGAAGTGGGTGGCCATGTCTATGTTAGAATTAGACCCAAGAAGAGTACACTAAGGTGGACTACCTATGCCAAATTGGCTCCCTGCTTTTGTGGACCTTTCCAAATTTTAGAAAGGGTGGGGCCAGTATCCTATCGATAACCTTTACCAGGAAACATACAAGTGCATAATGTGTTCCATGTGTCTGCGCTTAAAAGATACATGTACATGATCCTAAGCCTATAAGACATTAGAAAAATGTTTAGGTAGGAAGGAAATGGAAAATCAGTATTTCTAAGAAATATAAATGACTGTTTATTAATTTACCATTTGATTGTTGCAGGTCGAGCTAGACGGAGAGTTTCTGGTAGAGCCTCAACATATCCTCGAACAGAGAGAAATAACACTCTGGAGGTGAGCTATCACCTAAGTTAAAGTGCAATGGAATCACTTTAGCCCGAAGGAGGTGACTTGGGAAGATGAAAACTTTGTGCGGGAGGCATATCCAAAATTGTTCAGTGGAATGGTATAACACCGGGGACGGTGTTCATCTTAAGCGAGGGAACCTGTAACACCTGTATTTAATGTTATTTACTAAAATATATTTTGATTAGACACTGAAGTTATTTAATTTTTATTTAACAGATTAACAAGTATGTTAATCAAAAGTTGTGAATTAACATTTCTTACTTTTGAAAAAAAAGTTTTAATTATGGTATGATACCATGAATTTGATGGTAAAATTTTCCAAGACTCCAAAGTAGTTGAATAAGTAGTTAGTTTTCCTCTGGGATAAAAGGAAAATCCTAGAGGAGGAAAGGGGTTATGTGCAAGAGAAGAGGAACATCTAGGAAGCTGAAAGGAGAGAGCATCTAGAGCTGGTGGAAGACCAATGGAACTCTGCTACATGTTTAGGAGAGGAGACTTGATAAGAGTCCTAAGGTCTACCTCCTTGAAGTTTAATACTGCTGTGATTTCCTAATTTGGTGAGGAGCACAGTGGGGGAGTAGAGGACGTTACTTCCTCACTCAAGGTTGGGTGGAAGCCATCAATTTAGACAAAGTGAGATAAGTAAAATTAGAAAGAAAAACTTCTGGTTTATTTACTTATGAATTTGTGAACAATCGTAGAATAACATAATTTTGAATGATGTATTTATCTGGGAATTTACAGGAGAAATATACTCTGTAAAAGTATATTAAGGTAAAAATTTTGTTTTTGTGAGTTTTATTACTTTGCAAATCATATATATATATATATATATATATATATATATATATATTGGAAAGATTTTAAGGTAAAAGCTAGAGAATATTATGCTGAAAACAATAGTTACATCAGGTTTGACAGTTAAAATCTAGGGAAGAAAATCCCAAGAGAAGGACTGTCTGTCCTGTAGGTGAGAATTAACTAGTATACGGATAGAGGATAGGTCCCCATGGGGTGGTCCGGCCACCCATTTAAAATAAAATAAACTGGAAGCCTTTAACAGTAGCATAAACTGTTAAATTCTTGTAAAAACCAAAAACTACTAACATGAAGGAAAAAAGATAAAATAAAACAAGCATTTATACGTCATTGTATAAAAACAAACTTACTCCATAAATCTTCATAAGAAAGATAATATGCATTTATAGAAAATATTCTTTAAAATTATGAGTAAGCGAAAACACGAAGGAATGATAATTACAGACATAAATACTCTATGTATATTTTTCCTTTAAATACTTTGTTAGACATTCAAAGTGAAAGATACATGGATAGCTGTATATATAAGTAGAATAGCTTAAGAAAGGAAAATCTAAAACATGCATGCAATGGTACAGAGCCTATTTTATAAATATAGTTGAAAAGAAAATTGTCACAGGAAAAGCAGGATTTCAAGGTAGCCCTGAGAAATTCCTAAACACCATAACTTATGGTGTGTTATGGTGTTCAAACCTAGACTCAAATCTTGAGGGGTTTAACCCGAAGTTGAACGGAGTCGACATGCGACAAGTCCTCAACTATAAAATAAAATGCATATTTACATATACAACATAATTCATTAACTGAAAAACCCTTGAACATAAAAACACAATGGTGTGATAACCCAACATAGGTAATGCTAAGTTCACACCATTATTGGTGATTTAGTCAATCCCGTCCTCAAAAGGGGAAAATGAGAAATAAACCCATCATACCGAAAGAGGAAAAACGTAAGCCCTCAGACCAGGGAAACTACCTCTGAGACTCAACTAAAATACGACTCTGTAACTTATCATGTGCACCTGAAAGGAAGTAGAGGACTTCATTGTGAGAACTTGATGTAGAAGAAAGTGAGAATTGCCAACAGAATTCCAAGTGAGGAGTCAATATCTGCATGGTGGACTGAACAGAGGGTTAGGGTAAAAACCGCGACTGAGAAATGTAAAAACTAATAGCTACAACAACTCTATACTGTAAAAAAAATCCTTACCTTGGGTCAAGTGGAGGCGGTGCACCCTCGAACCTGCAAACACACCATAACCCCAGGCATTAGACAAGCAAGACAAGGGTAGAATCAAGGGAAATAATTATTTCCACACTTAAGAGGAAGAATAACCAGAACTACACAAAACTAACCAAGAAATAAAAACAAGATGTTACCTGAGATAGGAGCTAGAGATGGATGTTCTCGGCTAAGAATCCACGTGGATCACTTGGAACAAACTTAGATGCCATGGCCTCACTCTGGTCGAGTGTCTATTGGCGACAGTAAACTAGAGGTGTCTCATTAACCCCAAATTAGAACCACAAACACAAATGCACAACTGAAAAATATTAACACGGAGTTTAGTGATTAGAAGCAACACACCCAACATGGTAGGGGAAAGACTGAGGCTCACCATTGTCGAAACCCTCAACGAGAAGCTTCGCCGAGAAAGATTGCACAGAGTTGTAGAGCATGGAGGATGGAGCGACGGGGAAAAGAAAATGAGTTGGTTAGGGTTTGGATGGGGGTATGGTTATACCCTAATGAACCCCAGATGATTGACAACCTTTTGCTCTACACTCAGATCCATGATGCCAGTGTTGCCACATGCCCTTGTAGAGCTAACACATAGCTACGGTGATTGTCAGTGTTTAGTTAAATGTATATTCAAACCTCCAAATATTCTGTGGTAAAACCATATTTTAATATTAAATAATATATGTACTCCAGTATAAATCTAGCCAGACATGCTTACGAACTAACCCCTCGAAGCGGGTGAGAGGTTAACCCTTGTGTAAGGATAATTGCAAAGATTATATATATCGTGAGTCATATAAAGAGAATCATCATGAATTTAATTATTTTGAGAATCTATATACTATACAATAAATAAAGACATATGTGAACGATAATGTTACAGTCACCTGAAACTTATATAAGTATAGTGATATACTTACCACATATGTTAACATAAAGTTAAAGGGTTAATCTAGATTTTATAAACAAAATATTTGCATGCTTCCTGAAGCAATTAGAGATAGAACCTTAGTGGTAAAAGATTTTTTTTTTTGAATGTTTAATGTTAATATGAACATTACAATTATCCTAATATTTATTCAAACAACTCACATAATTTTTACCTTCGTTTGTCTACCATCATCCAACTGTGGTTGTTTCCCTAATCAATATCCTTTACAATCATAATTCTTTCTCTTGCTTCTCTTGGACCAAACTCCAAAGAGGTCATAAAGGACTTCTTTGTCCTCCCTATTGCAAACTTTATCATTCCACTCCAAAAATTCACCTTGCAATCAATCTTTGTTTATCAAGTGAAATCAATGGAACTCACTTCCATCTCAGAAAGTGTTTATAATCCTCACTTTACTTAAATAGCTATCATCAGATATCGATTGGAAACAATCATGCCATTGATACCTCAATTTGACTGGGAACCTATTGTACTATAAGGCATAACATCAACTTGACCATGAAAACTAAGTAACTACCCATTTTATGGACCTACTTCCATCTACCGATATACATGGGTACCTTTCTGCTATACTTACTAGTTGTATAGGAAAGTAGTCTAATACGAGATGTATCCAACTCAATCTTTCACTCTCTACACTTGCCATTTAGGACTTATAATGCTCCATTAGAGAAACAGGTCATGGAGAAAACAATGTAGCTAGAACTCTATTATGACTACAACACATCTTACTATGCAGACTCAAGAATAAGTTTACATCACAAAACATTGCACAACTAAATACAACAACAAGAAATAATGACACACATAACCAGAAAAATATCTTCCTCCACAATATGCGTCTCAATGTTTCATGTTCTGCATCTTAGTTCAATATTGAATCTCCATGATTTACTTGTCATTTATTAGAGTTAGGAATTTTAACAAAAACAATATTTTAATGTTATATTGAGGTTGTGAAGCTTAATATGTTTGTACTTATAACTGCAAGATTTAAAAAAATCTCTCACAACTACAAAATATTCCAAAAATAAATTCACGTTCCTACCACATATTATGGTAGTTATCAATACAATGACCATCACCTATCAAAAAAAATATATAATGTAGAGCTCATAAATTTACTTTTTGTTGCAAAGTAAATAGAAATAACACTTAGGTAATTGCTTCATTGGATCCATAGTAGAACAAGAAATACCACCAAAAATGGCAGCCTTGAGCATAACTATCCCATCACGTTCCTCATCAGATATTCTCCACTCATGGAAACAATCCCCATTGTGATAAGAGCACCGGTAATACTACGTGGCCCAGAACTTGATGGTGGACAGACTAAATCAGTTTTTGCAGTGCCTGAAACAGTGAACCTCTTGGATCTATGCCAAAGAAAAGGAAACTCTTCTAGTTATTATGTATCCTCTGGTATACTAATAACAAGGCGTCGGTGCATGTACTACACATCTATAACTTTAGAGAGTCCAATAATTTTATATCCGATGTAAAGCAAAGGATCAAACAATCTATGCTTAAAAATAAGCATAGACCACATATTTTGAAGATTGATTTGAGGGCCCTTTCTAGAAAATCAACACTTAGTGTAGAGGATGGGTTCCCAACCTTAGCAAATGCAACTAAGAAAATGACACCTAGGAAAAAAATAAAAGAGCATAGAGATGTTTCTTCTCCTCCTCCTGTTTCCAAGAAATAAGGAAATGATTTTGTTCTTTGTGGTCACAACCTCCCTCAATATTGTTATAAAAATTGCAGGTAGGCAAACCAGAAATATCAGTCTCTCCACTCATGATGTCTCTCCACAACTAGCCATAGGAGAATGATGATAAATGTGTGATATGATTTTTGTTTTTGTTTTTACGAGTTAAAATGTATCCATATGAGTTCGGGACATTTTATTACAGATTCAAGGAATATAGGTTAGGATAGGGTCAATTGTTTAATTTTTTTGACTTTTTTCATGACCATCAGATTCTAGGATATTCTAAGAATTATTATCATATTCTAGAATATTTTCAGAATATGAAATGAATATATGTTGATTACAGATTTAAGGAATATCAATTAGGAGAGGGGTTAATTGTTTGACATATTTTATGACTTCTAGTATATTCTCAAAAATTTCAATAAATATACAAGTTCCAAGATATTCTCAAAATCTACAATGAATATAAATTTAGGAAGGAACTGCAGGCTAAACCATGAGAAAACCTGGACAGTGTGCTATGCATGTCTTTTCTCTCCTTAGATCTGTAAATCCTCATTTTCTAAATATTCTGAAGGCAGGACCACTAGTGGAATAAAATATTCCACAACCTTCAATGACTCCTATGATCCCATGGCTCGGCTTCAAATCGTTTCCATTTGCAACTAGTGACTTGTTTAATTTTCTTGCATGGATGATCTTGGACTTCACCCAAAACGTGACCCTTTTTCTCCTTGGCCATAGAATACCTGTAATAGTTAAGAGATAAATTCATGGAGCTATTGTTGCTATCTTTGCCTCATCCTCTGCTAGTTTCCACACTTTTGTCGCATCCCTTGGATTCCTTTTCATAGTAAATGAGCATGCCCATTTATACAATAGTCATATGAAATTGTGCAGGGAATTACCACCGTTCATGGTGGCCATCCTTATATGCTCTATGTGGCCTATTTATGCCATGGCTTACATTAATGCTTCTTTAACTTCGAGATCAACAAATCCAAACAGTTCCAAAACACATATATTAGCAACTCTTATATTGTGTCACAATCTCCTCTAAATTCGAGATCAAAATATCCAAACAGCTCCAAAACACATATATTAGCAACTCATCTATCGTGTCGCAATCTCCTCTAACTTCGAGATCAACAAATCCAAACAGTTCCGAAAAACATATATTAGCAACTCCTATATTGTGTCACAATCCCCTCAACAAATCCAAATAGTTTCAAAACACATATATTGGCAACTCCTCTATTGTGTCACAACTCTCATCAAATAATGGATTAGTAGATTCATTCACAACAAAAGCTTCATATCTTTGGGCATTTGTACTCTCGCAAGGGAGTCAAGTCCTAATATATTGCTTTGATATCAAGTTAAGATGCATGAGAGTAGACCTTTATACACACAAGAAAATGGTCTTGATGTTGGAATAATGTCGAAATGGTGATTCTAGATAGAGTTGATGAGTTGTGTTTTCGTAGTTTGTGTTTGAGTCTATTTTTCATGAGTTGTGTCTTCGTAGTTGGTGTTGTGATTTGGTGCTCCTAATTATTTGGATATAGAATGTCTTAGAGGTTGCCTATGTGTGCCTATATAATGAATGGTTGTCTAAGAAGTTTGTATAATAATATTTGGTTTTATTCTTCTGTCTTTCTGATTATCTAATTTGGTATCAGAGCCAAAGGGGAAGATATGTTATTCCCAAAGTTTTTTAAGGAGAAATCAAAGTTACGGTGGGGTAAAATTGTTTTTACAACTGTTCGTAAATTTGTTTTTACATTGTCTTGATGGGGTGTTTTGTTGGCTGAAATTTGCAAGTGAATATGCGTATAGATGTTGCAAATTTGAAAGTAGTTTCTCTCCAATTTTCTTTTTATATTTTTGGTTGATATCGTAGTCAAATCTCCAACTGGTATTTTTCATTTCTCTTGGAAGGGCCCTAAGTACACAAACCTTCATCGCATAGGGTTGTGGTTCATCGATGTGAGTTGTATTAAATGATGTGGACCAGTGATTTGTAGAAATTTTACAAGATCAGGGTCGTGGTTGCAGAGGTATGGTGATTCTTTGTGGCATAAACTTGTGGACGGTTTGATCAATTTCGATGAAATAACGGTGGCATGCAATTTGTTGAAGCTATTTGTAAACTTTCGCATAAGTTGCAACAGAAGGTGTGACAAGTCGTTGGATATTTCAATAAATGCGTATTCTCCACGGTGGTGAATCAAAGGTTCAATTTTATATTTCCAAAACCAAGCCAATACATAAAGTTAAATTGTTTTTTATAAAGAGTATCATGCCCATATATTTGTGGAGTCATGAGGGATTAGTTTTTTTTTTCATGGTGAAATTTTTTTTATGAAGCATGAGTTAAATATCATTTTTTTTGTGAAAGTACAAAATTGCCAATAAAAAGGTGTATTTGATTAAAAAAGGGGAAAATGAATTTTTGGAAGGGGTTTGGTAAAAAGGAGAAATAAAGAGTATTTTTTGGCTTTTTTTTTTAGTAGAAGCAAGATTGAGTTTTGATTTGACCTAGTGTGGATCTATTCAATTTGGTTGCATTTTGTTGGTTGGAGAAATTTTTTTTGTCATCGTGTCAGTTTTTTTGGCTAAAAATTACTTAAATGAGTCCACAAGACTTGATGGAGGAAAATATGCAAATTGTGAATTCAAGGTATTAAAAATTTTATAGGGAAATGATTTGTGGCCCATAGTGAGTGGGGAAAAGCACAAGCCCACTGCTACTCAAGCCATATGAGTTTGGGAAAAATGGGAAACAAAAGAAAAGGTGTTGTTATGAATGTTTGTTAAGAACAACATCATTCCTCATATTAGGGATTGTAAAACATCCAAAGAAACATGGGATGTTCTCAAAATATTGTATGAAACATCTAATACTAATCAGATTTTGTTCTTGAAGACCAAACTTTTGTCAATTAAAATGGAGGCCAATGAAAGTGTAAGTGATTTCATTTCACGTGTCAAAGAGCTAAGTGATAAGTCAGGAGACATTGGTGAAAAGGTGTCCCATATTGACTGTATCACCATCACATTAAATGGCTTAGTGCAATATTATCAAATTTTTATTTCAATTCTTTCATCTAGAGAGAGGGCCTCCTACTTTTGATGAATTGACAGGTATTCTTCTCCAAGAGGAATAGAGGATGAAGAACTTCAATTTGGGCACAAACAGTTCAGATTTGGCATTGGTAGCCAAGGGTAAGTAGCCATACAATGGAAATCCATGGGACAAAAGCAAAGGGGGAAATTTTCAAGAAAAGTAGAAAGGTATGGGACAATCTAAATTTCCAGTTCATGATAAGAGAAATGATGATTGTTATTATTGTGGAAAACATGGACATCATGCTAAATAATGTTATAGAAGAAAATATAACAAGTCTAAGCAGAGAAAAAAAATACATAATGGGAATTTTGTAGACAAAGACCCCTCAATCAATGATGGATTTAAAAATCTCAGATTATTTGTTTCTGATGTTGCATTGTTTGCTAAGAATGATGATGTGAATGCCTGGTTCATTGATTTTGATGCATCACTCCATATGTCTTGTAAGAGTCATTTGTTTGATGAATATCATGATAACATTGATGGAACATGTGTTTATCAAGGAGATAACAGATCCCTTAAAGTTCAAGGTTATGGAATAATAGGTGTGATGTTGCCTAATGGACAAGAGAGACATATCCATGAAGTGATGTACATTCCTAGTATCAAAAATAATTTAATTTCTATTTCTACTATTGTTGATCAAGATCTAAAGGTGTAATTTTTCAAATAATAGTATGTTGTTAAAGATATCAAAGATCGCTACAAGGTTATTTCCACAGGTACCAGAGTTGGAGGTTTGTATAAGCTGAATGTGACCAGGACAAAGCATCAAGAATTGACATCTACACCAATGTCAACAGAATATTTATGGAATCAAAGATATTTGCATTTAAATCACAATGATTTAATGTTACTTCAAAGAAAAACATTGGTTAAAGGTCTTCTTCTTATAAAGAATACTCATGTTTAATGTGAAGCATGTGCACTTGGCAAGCAACATAGAGAGGAATTTCCTATACATGAAGAAAAAGGAAAAGAGAACATTTGAATTAATTCATACTGATGTATGTGGACCTATGCAAACTAGATCTCTTGGAGGAGCATTTCAATTTCTTATTTTTGTTGATGATAGATCTAGATATACTTGGGTCTATTTCATAAGAAATAAAAGTGATGTTTTGAGTACTTTAAGGAATTCAAAAACATTGTTGAAAAATAAATTGGGAAATACATCAAAATTCTCAGATCCGATCAGAGGGGAGAATAAAAATCAAGAGAATTTATTCAATATTTCAAAATTCATGGGATTATATAACAATTTATAGTGCCTCATACACCACAAAAAAATGAAGTTGCTGAGAGGAAAAACAAACCACTAGTGGAATATGCATGAAGCATACTTCAAGGTAAAAATATTTGTAATGGTCTTTAGGTTGAAGCCATTAACATTGTTGTTTATGAAAAATAGGAATCCAACCAAAATTTTAGATCTGAAAACACATTTTGAAACATTTTATGGATATAAACCAAAAGTGAACTATTTAAGAGTTTTTGGATGCAAGGCATTTTCTCATATTCCAAAGATGAAAGAAGAAAACTAGATGAAAAATCAATTAAGTGCACATTCATTGTTTATTGTGATGATCAAAAGGTATACAAGTTTTTTTATTCTAGTTCACATAGATTGCTTGCACGTAGGGATGTGATGTTTCATGAAAAAACAGATGAATGTCATAAAATGAATAATACAAGTGTATGACATGATACTGATGATTATGTCAAAATAGAAGCAAGTGTTGAACAGGAATAGGAACAGGAACAACAAAAAGTATAGGATCAGGTACAGGTTCAAGAGAAGGAAGAATCAAGAAGTCATGACACTCCAAGAAGAGAACAAGAGACTCCACAAAGAAGAAACAAGGATGATAGTAGTAAAACTCTAAGGACGAAATCACGTCAAATTCAGCCACCTATAAGGTCTAAAGATTATGCATTGATGTCCCACGTAATGAATGTTGTAGAACCCTCAATTTATGATGAAGCTAAAGAGTATAAAGAATGGAGAGATGAAATGAATGAAGAATATAACTCCATAATGAAGAATGACACATGGGAATTAACATAATTTCCTAAAGATAAAGTTCCCATAGGATGTAAATGGTTGTTCAAACCAAAGTTTAATGCCAATGGAAATATTGATAAGTATAAAGCTAGATTGGTTGCAAAAGGTTATTCAAAAAAATAAGGTATTGATTATGAAGATACTTTTGTACTTGTAGCTAAACTCAATACGATTAGAATCATGATTGCATTAGCTACAAAATAAAATTATAAAATGCATCAGTTAGATGTCAAATATTCTTTCTTGAATGGTGAATTAAAAGAAGAAGTTTATTTGGCTTAATATGAAGGGTTTGTAAAACAGTGTTACACCATTTTTTGGTCATCTAACCTATTATTATTAGATGAACCCAAGTACACCATGTAAGACCAATTTTACCCTAAGTAAAATTGCTTTCACCATATAAAATAACTTATTTGGTCATATTTAACCCAAAACAAGGAAACTAATTAAATAAATCCTTATTTATTTAATTATTTCCTAAGAACAAGTTATTTAAATCATTATTTAAATAATATTCTTAGTTAAATTTGACTAAATAATACATAAATAATTAAATAAACCATTATTTATTTAATTATATTCTATCATTCCCTAAATGATAAATAAATCATTTATCTATTTATTATTTATAAATAAAGGAATTGACCCAAGTCAAGAATCATTTTCCTCCAACAAATATAATAAAATATTCCCAAAAGGTGCTTCTAGAATTCGATTAATAATATTTTATTCATGCACCAAGTTCTAGACAGCCCCAATATTTTGTTATAAATAGGAGGGTTTTCCCCATTCATTAGTCACCTCCATTGCATTAAATAACTCTAGATCTTCTCTTGGTCACCAATTTTCCATTTTTCTTTGTGAACTCCCATTGAGTTCTATGTTTGCTTTTCCACATCCATAAGAGAGAGAAATGCTAGATTTGAAACACTGAGGACTTTCAAGAACCCATCCCATTGAGGAGAACTGGAAAACACCTTTCTTGTTTTCCTCTCAGGTGCCCCATTCTTTAATATAATACAAAATTCTTTCATATACATTCTTCTTGTCTTATTCATTGGATCTATGGAGCTATGTTATATTTTATCTGCTTAATGTCTTTTTGTGCTTAAATCTGAATTTGTACAACAAACTTAAAGATATTTTGCATCCATTACTGATGTTAGGGCTACTTGGTATGCGTAGCTAAAGTGATCTTTTACAACGAAAGAATCATACTAGCAATTGGCGACTCCACAAGGGTTTTCTTTTACGACCACTGTCGTTTTATCTATTCCTGCATATCCAGCTATTTCAGACCCTAGGGTTTCTCTTCCATTTTTTGTTTTTCCTATTTTTATGGTGACTTTCACCCCTAAAACCATTTAAACAATCAAATTTTTAACTTCCGTGTGTTTCTGGCCTTATTGCGCAGGTGACCGACATCAGCCGCAGCTGAGACGACAAATTTTTCTAAAATCTGCCGCCGAGAGTACCGGAAGTGCAAGTCGCACTTTTTGGCCCAAAAAGTGCGTCCCAGGTCATGGAAAACAGCCCAAAAAGTGCGACCTGAGTGAAACACAGGTCAAAAACTGCGACTTGGAATTTTTTCTGGAATTTTTCTGAAATTTTTCTGAACCTCTGTCAGGGTTGTCTGACCTCCATCTTCACCCGTTTAGACCTATTCTTGCTCCGTTTTACTCAACTAAGAGGGAATCTTGCCCCTTAGGGCTCTAGTACCCTCCACTTTTTGTGGGAGAGTCTTTGTTGTTTCAAAATTCTGAATTTTTAGAGTTTCAGCCTTATTTTTCTCAGATCTGATACCTCCATTTCAGATCCTTTTAGATCAGCTCTTCTCCCTCTCAAATCACCTCATATCATTTTGTTTGGGTCCATTTCTAAGGCCACTGCCTTGTCTCTTCTAGTTTTAGCTAATATCCTCCTTTTTAGCAGCAACCTTGCCTCTGCCTCTTTGTTGTTCTCTGCACCACTTTTTAGCAGATTTCTCCTTTAGATCCCAGTCCCTCCTGACATTTGATCTATTGGCCTCTTTTTAGCGTGCTTTTCTTAGTTCTTTCCCTCTTATAGAATCGTTTTGAGAGACCCGCCTTCTTGGGTTAGATTGATGCATTGGTAGTTGTTCATTTTCTGTTCTTTTAGCCTTATTTACTGCAGATTTTTTTTTCAGTTACACAGCACACTTTTTCTTTTACTCTCAAAACGTCTAGGTTTAAAAAATTAAAATTAACGCACGACACACACTGACCCTAAGTGAACAAGCACCTGGTTACCACCGCCTGGCAAATACTTTAAAATCAATTGTCACTGCACCTTTCTGCCCTTGACCTCCCTTGATTTTGTCTCTCCCTGCCCTTGTCAGTTTTTTCTTCTTCCCATCATCATTGCGCCCCCAAGGCGCCTCTCTCGGAGACTTCTTGGCCTTAACCCTCAGTTTCTTCTTGGTTGACTTCCTCCTTCCCGTCACTATCGAAACTGTCCTCCCCCGAGTCCGCACTCCGCCTCTTCCTCTGATTGTTCGGGTTCTTCCCCTCCTCTTGTTTCCCCCCCTGTTACCTTCACCATGTCTACTTTCGGACCTAGCCCTAACCCCAGTTCTACTACTGGGTCCATGTCCAGTGGAACCCCTACGGGACCTACCTCGACTGCCCCATTACTCCCTTATATGGCTGGCCTCAATCTCCCCGATTTCAATCAGCTGATTAATGATCCTATTCGCCATGATGTTATTTGGCCTTCTATGCCAACCAATCTCCCCTCCGACATTCCCAAGTTCGAAGGCCTTACTAGTGAAGATCCCTCTAACCATATCTGATCTTTCCACATGTGGTGTTCCTCTAATTCCATCACCGATGATTCCATTCATCTTCAGTTGTTCCAACGCACGCTTACAGGTGAAGCTTCTAAATGGTATGTTGACCAGCCCACCTCTTCCCATACCACCTTTGTGACCCTTGCCGATGCCTTCTTATCTTATTTCCAGCTTCCCCCTCGTTATGACACCGGTATCGAAATTTTGACTTCTTTCTGTCAATCGTCTGCAACCCGCCTATTCGATCATGTCAAAGAATGGCAGAGAAGAAAGAGCCTATGTCAAGCCCCTACCTTCGAATACCGTGTCTATATAGACTGTTTCCTTCGCTCTCTCTTACCTCCCATTGGCAAAGATGTCACATCCCACTTCCCTCAAACCGAAGAAGCCGCCCTCCAAATAGCCTTGAAATATGACCTGATCTATGCTCAATTTGGTTATGGTTATACCGTCCTTCCTGACCTCCCCAAACCCAGTGGCACTACCGCACCGGGGGCACCTCATGCCACCGACAGTTTCGTTGGCGCTCTCTCTCATCCATCCGCCCAACCTCCCATGAGCTATGGTTTTCTTGGGGGAGGGGGCACCACCTCCTGCACTTCTCCCCCTCCCGGTAGCACACATCCAGGATCCGACATGCCTCGTGTTTCTTCCCAACCTTCGAATTACCACACTGTTCCCCAACCTCATTATCATCCATATCCACAGCCTAGTGCTCCAGCTCCTCCAACATTCGCACCTCCGCCTCCCTTGTCTTTTCAACCCCCGCAACAACATTCACCCCCCTCGCAAGAGCAGGTGGATGCACAACAGGGATTTGTGGCTACCCAACCACCTCACGGACCAGTAACCACTCAACCTCCTCCATCTGGTACCTCTGATTACCAGATCCTCATGATGAACTCTGACCAACCTATAACCGTTGACCTTAACCTTCAAACTCAGTCCCGTTCGTACCCCCAGCCTCTTGCTCCATCTGCCCCCGAGTCACCTTCTTTAGGTTCTACAGAGCCTCTTTCGACCACTAATGGTCCCTTTCATATTCCTCCGCCCAACGCCAAAGTTCATACCAAGATTCCTAAGGGACCATTACGCCAAAATGATGCTTCCGACCGCACTGCCCATTCATTTAGCATAGTAGATGAGCTGGCCCAATCTCATGTTGCCATTTCAACGCTAGAACTCCTCCAGTCATGCCCCTCCCAAAGAAAAGCTCTACTATCTTCCCTGGGCGCTGTAGATCCAGTAGATGACCAATTTATTGTTTTTTATTCCCATTAGTCAAAGCCTCCTCCTCTTCCTGCTTCCGTAGCTTTCCAAATCTCAGTCAAAATCCAAAACGCTAACATTTCTCGGCGCATCATTGACGAGGGGGCATCCACCTGTGTAATGTCTGCTTCTGTTTGGAAACAACTCGGATCTCCTGAGCTGGCCCCTTCCACAATCACCCTTCGTGCGTGGGATGGCCATGCCTCCCAGCCCACTAGCCTTTTCCATAACTGTCCTATCACCCTTGCGGGCAAGACTGTTTGTGTTGACGTTGACGTTATCGACACCCTTCTTGACTATAACATTCTTTTAGGGCGTAGTTACACCTATGCCATGTCTTCTATCCCATCCGCAGTCCACCGCAAGTTGTTTTTCCCACATAATGGAAAGATTTTCACCATCGACCAGTTGATGTCTCATGAACCAACATCTCAGAGTTCCCCTGAGTCCACCATCTCTGCTGTCACCAATAATCAAACCATTGATTCTTTGACCAATGTTTCCCCTAGTGTTTACAAAGACTCCTCCTTGCTTGGAACCTTCCTTGTTCTTCCTCCTCCTCCTGTCTCTGATCCCAGCTTAGCGAATGTTTGCATGATGCAATTGTCTCGGGATGACCTTAAACAGCCCGCTTTGGCTAGTCAGCAACCTCAACCTCGCCTGCAGCAACCCACTCCTAGCCCTTCGCCTCAGCCAACCGAACCTCTCCCTTCTGACCCTTCTCCTACTGCTAATACCCATGCGCCTCTCTACCCTCCTGGGTTGGTTCCACCAGGTCTCAACCATCTCGGAGCCGTCCCACCTGGCCATTACCCCTCTGGTCAGCTACCATTCCTAGCTCCCCCGCCAGGAGTGTACACGGTACCTGTCATGGCCACCTTCTCTCTTCCTAACCTGACCCTTGGGATTCCCGTCTGGTACATTGATCCTCCAGCCGCTACCCCACCTGGTCAACCCAAACCTTATCTTGCTTTGACTCCGGTTCAACTAGTCCCCATGAATTCTCCCGTTGCAACAGTGCCTGAGTCGCCTCAACAGGACCCACCTCCTGTTGCGACCGCTTCGGGCAAGACTAGCAAAGCTCACAGGGGGGCATCAAAGGACAAGGCAGCCCCGACACACCCTGCCCCTCCAAAGCATACCATCCTGTGTGCTTTGTGTGATGTTGTTGGTCACGCCTCCCATACCTGTCCTGAATTGCCTCATCTCAAGCCCATGGTTAATGTCGCGTTCCCTGAGTCCACGGTCCCGGAAGCCTTTTTTCCTTCCGCGACCGCAGCCAAGAACCCCCAGACTATTCACACCAACCACCCCTGTGCTTTATGTGATCTCCATGGCCATTACACCCACCTTTGTCCCCGCCTCAAGGACTTCCGCACCTCTCTAGCTGCGGTCCGCCAATTCGAGGCCAAGCGTCACGAGTCCACCTCTCCCCTATTTACGCATTTTGCTTCAACAAAATTACTAGACATGACGGCTCCCATTGACATTCCCCCTCCTGATGTCAAGATGACGGAGCCTTCGTCCACCATATTCTACCTATCATCATCCATGCGACCCTCGGGGAACATTCCCTCTGAATCCTCCCTTGTTGTTTCGCTTGACCCTCCTTCAATGATCACCCTCAGCTCAACATTGGCAGATCCCTTATCTGCTTACTCTTCTGTCACCCCTTGTGACGATGCGCATGTGAACCTCTCTTCTCATAATGACGAGTCAGGTAGCTTCGCCGCGTCAGGTGGTCTTTCTTCCACCAGTCACCCCATCCTCTATCACGATGACGACATTATGGAAGAAATCCCCACCCCTGACTTTATCTATTCCCCCTTACATCAAACCCATGCGTTCACACCACATACACCTTGTGGCCATTACATTGAAACCCAATGCTTGAGTAAGGGGGCACCCATATTTGAGAGACCAAGAGAAACAATTCTCCACAACTCTCCTAGTGTATCTAGTCGTGTTGACTTTAGTACCATTATTCTTCCACATTTAGAAGAACCTCTAGAGTCCCATATCACTTCAGATCACTCTAGGGATGATACCCCTTATCGTTCCTTCATCTTACATTAGCAACCCAGTCTTTTTGACATTGTTGTTGACCAACCTATCCGTTTTCTAAGAGAGCATCAGTTCCTTATCTCCAACTCCCCTGTTTGGGATAGTGGCCCCAGGTATGCCAACACTGAAACTTAACATCCATTTGATTCATATATGCAGTACTAAACGAGATTGGTAATCCTCCATTTCCTTTCTCAAACTGCATAACCATAACCAAAACAAATGGCGCACCATATCCTTAAAATGTGTTTAGATTCCCCTTTTTTCTACATACATTTTTGCATGAACACAACATGCTTGGGGGAACCTATGCCCCTCAACCATAAAAATTCCATAGCTCAGCCAAAAACAGCACTGAAACCCCCTTTCTCTGCCAAGTCCCACTTTTCAGGTCATTTCCTGGGACAAGTCGCAGTTTTATGCCCAGTACATGCTACGCAAGTCACAGAACAAACTCCACAAAGTGCGACCTGGCCTGTTCATGAGCTCTGGATACCTTTTAGTTTTTCGTACCTTGATCCTTCACCAGGACACATTTTTTCCACGAAGAGTCTATTCACCTCTCCTACAAATCAAATTTCTTCACTTACAATACTTATACTTGAGGCACCACTTTTTCTCCTTACTTGTCTTTGTTCGTCTTGATTTTCGTCATGTGGTACCCTATTGTACTCATGTTTTTATGGTTCCCCATTGGACCTTTACTGTCACCCTTGTTTAGAGCATCCGAGTTGAGTCATCATCAGTCATGAAATCTATCTCGCGTCCCTTCGCATCCCACTATAGTCCTCCATCCTTCAATGCTTGGTCCCTCTCTCGTGTTGCACATTATGGCCTTTAGTACCATTGTCCCCTATCCCTCACGATAGTGTGTCAGTTGCTGCCAAGCCATTCATTCCCCTTATGCTCTAACAAGGGAAGTCGTCCATCCGCTACTTGGTATCCCTCATTTCATTATCATCATTAGTGCCCGTCTGTTAGTCACTCTACTATTTTCTCCCGTGCCTTAGTTGCGATTCCCTTGTTACCTCACCTGTGGTGGACCTACTTCTATCGACATCCACTCATTTACTCCAGAAGCCAGGTCTGGGGGGCAGTATACCTTGGTTCGAGCTCTTTCCAGCATGATCGTGATCTATACACTTGATGGTCCAGTGATGCAGCAGTGGCTATTGGTGATTCCCGGGCATGTGTGAGATGTCTCAACCCTCATGAGGGGGTGGCCCTGCAGGTAGCCCCCCACATGCCCGACTGACTTAATTTCCGCCCCTGATGCAACTCCTCCCATTTGATGATATCAGCCTCCACCGCTTACGGCGCTTCTTCGATTTTCACGTATCAGTCAGATGTTGCGAGCCCTTCCCCGCATGTAGGGGGCATTTGGGTGTATTTGTATCTCATGTACTACCATATTATTGTATAAGTCCTGACGATTATTCCAGGCATTGCATGTATGTGGGATTCATCATGTCATTTATCTGGCTTATGTTTCGGCCAGCACATGCTTCATTATTGCATTCTGTGGTTTTCCGGGCGCCTTATTCTTTGTACTTTGTCTCGGTGGGCATAGGTATGCCTCCCCCGTCGCCTTTAGCACAGGTACCACTTCATAGAGACTTGTTGCACCTATAAGTCTCATCTCCTCAGGGTCTAGTCCTTTAACACATCAGACAACATTACACTTCTCTCTCTCACTTCCCTTTTCATATCTCGTGATTGAGTTATTACAACATACTTCGGTCATACGATTTGCTCCTAATACTCGTACGTTGGGGGGCAATCTGTTACACCATTTTTTGGTCATCTAACCTATTATTATTAGATGAACCTAAGTACACCATGTAAGACCAATTTTACCCTAAGTAAAATTGCTTTCACCATGTAAAATAACTTATTTGGTCATATTTAACCCAAAACAAGGAAATTAATTAAATAAATCCTTATTTATTTAATTATTTCCTAAGAACAAGTTATTTAAATCATTATTTAAATAATATTCTTAGTTAAATTTGACTAAATAATACATAAATAATTAAATAAACCATTATTTATTTAATTATATTCCCATCATTCCCCTAAAATGATAAATAAATCATTTATTTATTTATTATTTATAAATAAAGGAATTGACCCAAGTCAAGAATCCTTTTCCCTCCAAAAAATATAATAAAATATTCCTAAAAGGTGCTTCTAGAATTCGATCAATAATATTTTATTCATGCACCGAGTTCTAGACTGCCCCAATATTTTGTTATAAATAGGGGGGTTTTCCCCATTCATGAGTCACCTCCATTGCATTAGATCACTCTGGATCTTCTCTTGGTCACCATTTTCCATTTTGTTTTGTGAACTCCCATTGAGTTCCATGTTTGCTTTTCCACATCCATAAGAGAGAGAAATGTTAGATCTGAAACACTGAGGACTTCCAAGAACCCATCCCACTAAGGAGAACCGGAAAACACCTTTCTTGTTTTGCTCTCAGGTGCCCCATTATTTAATATAATACAAAATTCTTTTATATACATTCTTCTTGTCTTGTCCATTGGATCTATGGAGCTATGTTATATTTTATCTGCTTAATGTCTTTTTGTGCTTAGATCTGAATTTGTGCAGCAAACTTAAAGATATTTTGTAGCCATTACTGATGTTAGGGCTACTTGGTATGCGTAGCTAAAGTGATATTTTATGACGAAAGAATCATACTAACAAGCAGGGTCAAGAGAATCTTGTTTGTAGGTTAAAGAAAGATTTGTATGGTTTGAAACAAGCACCAAGATCTTGGTATGTGAAAATTGATTCATTATTTTATGAAAAAGTTTTTGTGAGAAGCAAACGTGATCCTAACTTGTACATCAAGAGAGATAAAGATGAGAATATTGCATTGATATCTTTATATGTTGACGATCTTATCATAAATGGAAGTGCATTCAGGTTGATTGAATAAATTAAAATTCATTTTTCATAGGTATTTGAAATGAAGGATCTTGGTGAATTCCATTATTGTTTGGGTCTTGAAATTTGGAGGGAATCTGGTAAAACAATCATCACACAAAGAAAATATGCAAAGACAATCCTTGAAATATTCCATATGTTTGAATGCAAACTAGGTCCATTCATTCGACTTCAACTCATTCATTCACACTTGTTAGATTGTAATGGGGTACCTTGACTCTCATCATCATTATCGGTGAGTTGTCTCGTGTTTGTTAACGGTATACATCAATGACTGATAATCAAACAATTTCTCAGAATGGCCGACTTCACCTCATTTATTCTCATTGTGTAGAATTGTACCATAGTGATCGGTGAATACCTCAAGTTTGCATCAACATGATTTGGTTCACTTTGAAAGCTCCTTCAGTTTTCTTCTAGTGACACCATCCACCCTTATATGTTGCAGTTCATCATGACAACATTTTATATGTTGGTACCTGAGTTTCGTGTAGTACCATTTTTTCCACCACTTATGATTTGGTACTTGGAGATTCAGTTGTGATTTCAGTGATTAGATATATTTGTAGCATCATTGATCAGTCTTCTATATGTGATACTTGGACATGATTTTGATATGTACTTCCGGGCAGTGATTAGATGATTCACTATGTACTTTACAGTTTATGATATACTTGTATACATATTGGATTCACTCCATACTTATTATGCAGATATTCTTTTCTTTCACTGACCATGGGTATGCCCGCCTCAAACATGAGCTTTCTTTGTGATATCTTTCACTGGGTTTTGGCAGGCTAAAATCTGGTGAAGTCCTCTCAAGTCCTTGCAAGATTCTTTCTTATGCACATAATACATTCCAGCCATCATGTACCCCTTCTGACCTCATATATTAGGCGGAATATGTTATAGCATCATTTATCACCTTTATATACTTGATGAATTATGTATTGGCCTTGGGTATCCCTTTCTTTTTAGACTTGGCCAGCTTCTTTAAAAACATTGTTTTGAATTCCATATGTGACTCTGCCCTGACTTTTATGCATGTAGATGCGGGTTCTCTCATATCTAACCCACGTATACAATTTAATGTATTAAAAATATATAATCTCTCTATTAATTGGGAGAGGTTTACTAGTTTTACCTGAAGACAACCTACACCAACCCATGGCCAAACTATTTTCCAATTGAAAAACTAATTTGAGGAAGTATAAATACACCTCATTGGGAAGGCCTAAGGGAGGAGAGAGAATGTTATTGATACTATAGCCCGTTATAGCCCAAATCAAGTCTGATTTTCCCTGTGCCTCCTACACTTCCCAGGTTCAAGAAACCCTTGTTTCCTTTTGATGTTCACCTCCCTTGTGTAATATCCTTTGTGCACCTTTTATCGAAGAAGATTGTTGAGGTTTGGGCTGGACGGATCCAAAGGATGGTTTCGCTTGGATCTGTGGCTGATTTCAGGTGATATCTCCACTTTCTTTTTACATACATAAATAAAATAAGCTCTGTCCCGTTCCTGATGTCATGTTATTATATGTTTCATATACATGTTAATGATCTTGTAATCGTTATTTCATGTCATCTTTTATGAGTTTATATGAACTAACATACTGAAATTTAGGATATATATGTTGTACAACTAGTCTCAATGCTTTGTCTTGAGTGAGTTGCAGGTTTTGAAGCACGAAGAGTAGCAGAGGGTTTTCACCGAACATAGGACATACGAGTAAGGTCACCTATCCCTAGTTTACTAGTTTAAGCATTAGGAATTTGAATTTGATTGCATCTTCTGATTGTATGCCTTCCGCTCTATTAGGTCCCTCAACCTAGAACATAGGGTAGTTTTTCCCACAACAATGCTCCTTTGGAACATAGTGGCAAGTTGTGCAGTGATGATGGCTCTAAAGAAGTGAATGAAAATTTGTATCATCAATTGGTGGGAAGTTCGAACTACCTCACCACTACCAGGCTAGATATATCATATTCTATTAGCATCCTTAGTAAGTTTATGGCTAAGCCTTGTGAAAGCCATTGGAAAGTAGCAAAGAAAGTCCTTCGATATTTGAAGGGAACACTTTATTTTCATATTTTGTATATTGATGAATCTGATGTTGAGTTGGCAGGGTTTTCTGATTCAGATTGGGCTGGAAATCTTGATGATAGAATGTCAACCTTTGGATATACATTCCATTTAGGATCAGGGATCGTATCATGGAGCAACAAGAAACAAAAAATTATTTCTTTTTCATCCACAAAAGCTGAAGACAAAGCCTTGACCAATGCAACTTGTGAAGCTATGTGGTTAAGGAGGATTCTTGAAGATGTCGGAGAAAAATAAAGAGGGCCAACAAGCATCAAATGTGACAACCAGAGTTATATTAAGCTGGAAAACAATTCAATTTATTATGCCAGAACAAAACATATTGAATTTCAAGATCATTTTGTAAGGGAGAAGTAATACAAGTGAGAATGTAGCTGACATCTTTATCAAGCCTCTTGGAAAGATGAACTTCGAAATATGTAGACAACAACTAGGCATTGTTGAAAATCCATTTCTCCATTAAGGGGGGATGTTGGAATAATGTCGAAATGGTGATTCTAGATAGAGTTGATGAGTTCTGTTCTCGTATTTTGCGTTTGAGTCTATCTGTCTTTATTTGTGTATTCGTAGTTGTTTTTGTGATTTGGTGATCTAAATTATTTGGATCTAGAATGTCCTAGAGGTTGTTTATGTGTTCCTATATAATGTAATGGTTCTACAAGAAGTTTGTATAGTAATATTTGGTTTTATTCTTGTTGGGTATGTGTTATATTCTTTCCATGACTAGTCACGCGCGGGGGGGGGGCGGGGGGGGTTAGAGGGGGGGTGATAGCCCCCCCTTTGCTCTGGGCACAACAGGGGGGTCACAGGGGGGGTAGCAGCGCCCTGGTGAAATTTTTTTGGTCCTTAATTTTCGGTGGGCGGTCCGCACCCATGGTTTTGTGCATTGTTTTGCACATGGTTTTGGGGTACGATGGTTTTTGGCCCCTGGTATTTTTGTAGATCCGGTCAAGGGAACTACGGTTATGTTCTAATCCAGGGTTAATGGATTAGGGTTTATGTATGCTTCGGCATGTAAATATATGTTTTGTAACACTAAAAGGAATATAATGAAATATCAATTTGGTTGTCCCGATTTGGGATCCAGGGGAAAATCTTTGTGTTTATCTGTTTTATGTTTTATGCTCTCGCTATTTTTTATTTTTTGTTATAAGATTCGTGTGTAGATAATTTCTGTTCAGGGTTAAAACCTACATTTGGTATCAGAGTTTTTTCGGCTTCAAAGGGACGCCTTTGCTACTGAGGGTTTTTTGCTCGAGCTTGAGGTAGACCCTGTTCAGTGGGAGATCTGTGGGATCGATTCTTGCAGTGAAAGAAGATGGCGAGCGGCGGAAAGATAAAGATCGAGAAATTTAATGGTCAGAGTTTTGAGTTGTGGAAGCTCAAGATGGAGGATCTGCTAGTGGATAAAGATTAGTGGATCTCGGTAGATCCAGGTACTAAACCAACGGCAATGTCAGATGAAGACTGGAAGAAACTGGATCGGAAGGCTAAGAGCACAATACGGTTGTGTGTCTCAGATTCAGTATTGTTGAATGTATTTGGGAAAGCTACGATGAAAAATTTGTGGGAAAAACTTGGGACTTTGTACCAATCTAAGTTTCTGGTGAATAATTTGTTCATGCGGAAAAAGTTGTATAACCTGAGGATGAAGGATGGAGACTCGGTGATAGAGCATCTCAACACCTTCAATACTGTGGTAAGTCAGCTGTCATATGTTGATATTAAAATCTCAGATGAAGATAAGTGCATCAGTTTGTTGTGTTCTCTACCAGGCTCGTGGGATAGTCTTGTTATTGCAATAGGTAGCAATAAAACTACCTTGAATTTTGATGACATTGTCTCAGCCTTATTGTCGGAGGAAATGAGATGGAGAAATATCGAGGGCTAGAATGGAGATGCCTTATCTGTACGATGAAGGTCCCCAAATAGAAACAAGAATAAGGTTTCGAGTGGGAGATCCAAATCTAGAGGGAGATCTAAATCTCCTGGAAATTTTGTAAAGGTATGTTGGAAATGCGGAAAGGAAGGGCACTACAAAAGGGACTGCAGATCTAAAGCTCCTGAGAAAGGAAAGGGATCTAATGATGCTCCTTCTGCAGAGGAAAAAACCACCTTGGATGAAGGTGGGGATGTGTATTTGGTTTCTTCTTCAAATACACATGTAGATCATGAGTCATGGTTGATTGACTCAAGTGCATCCTTTCGCTTCACTCCCCATAGGGAGTGGTTCTGCAAGTATGAGAAATATGATGGTGGTGCTGTCTTCCTAGGGGATGATAGGAAGGCCAGAATCGTCGAACGTGGAAAGGTCAAGTTGAAGCTGCAAGGTGGAAGGATTAGAACATTTCCTGGTGTTCTACATATTCCTGCATTGGCCAGAAATTTGATTTCTGTAAGCAAGATGGATGATGCAGGTGTAAAAACAGTGTTCGAGAAAGATGCCTGCAAGATGGTTCGGGGAGCACTGGTATTAATGCGGGGAGTTCGGACTTTAACTCTATACAAGCTACAAGGTAGCACTGTTATTGATGGGTGTAACAGTTTTGTGGTTCCTGAAAGTGGAGCGGAAAGCTTAGCTGTCTCTGGAGAAAAGACCATGCTATGGCATCAAAGGCTTGGACATATTGGAGAGAAGGGCCTTCGAATACTGCATAGAAATGGTATGGTAGAAGGTATGTCTAATTTCTCTTTGGATTTCGATTTCTGTGAACATTGTGTATATGGGAAGTAGAATCGGGCGAGTTTTCCTTCTGGTGATAAGAGGGTGAACAAGATATTAGAACTTGTGCACAGTGATGTGTTTGGACCTATGTTAGTTCCATCACTGGGAAAGTCTGTGTACTATGTTTCATTCATAGATGACTTCTCAAGGAATACATGGATATATTTCTTGAGGAAGAAATCTGAAGTCTTTGACAGATTTAAAGAATTTAAGGCTCTGGTGGAAAACCAGACAGAGAAGAAGATAAAGGCGTTGAGGACAAATAATGGTGGGAAGTTCTGCAAGAAGGAATTTGAAGAGTTCTGTAAGAAGTGTGGTATAGCACGGCAAAAGACTACTCCATGAACACCTCAGAAAAACAGAGTTGCAAAAAGAATGAACAGAACAATGATGTAAAAGGAAAGAAGCATGCTCAGTGGTACCGGGTTAGGACAAGAATTCTGGGCAGAGGCAGTGGAGACTGCATGCTATCTGGTTAATAGATCACCTTCATCAGTGTTGGAGGATAAGACTTCACATGAGGTATGGACTGGTAAGAAACCCTCTCTTTCACATCTAAGGGTATTTGGATGTGATGCATATGTACATGTTCCAAAGAAGAAAAGGACCAAGTTGGATAATAATTCTGAAAAGTGCATCTTTATTGGGTATAAGGATGGTTTAAAAGGTCACAAGCTTTGGAACCCGGAAACAAGGAAGGTTGTGTACAGCCGAGATGTGGTATTTAGGGAGGTGAAAGATGCTGTTAAACATGAAGTCATACCAAAGGAACCTGAGAAGATAGATTTTGAGCTAAAGGAGTATGAATCAGACTCTACAGCAAAAGAAGATTCAGAAGAGGAAGAGCCACAAACTCCAGCTAGGAGAAGATCAGTTTGGGAAAGAAGGCAACTAGAAAGGTATAGTCCATCTGCTTTCTGTTCAGGTTTTGCCTTAACTATAACTAGAACTATCAGAGAGGCAGTAGATTCAGAGGATGGAAAAATCTAGAAGGAGGCCATGGTTGATGAAATGGCATCCTTGCACAAAAATGAGGCATGGGATGTGGTGGAGTTGCCGGTTGGAAGGAAGCCCATCGAGAGCAAATGGGTGTTTAAGAAGAAGATGAATGTAGAAGGCAAGGTGGAGAAATACAAAGCTCGGTTGGTAGAAAAAGGCTATTCCTAGGTGTCGGGAATTGATTTTGGTGATATTTTTTCTCCTGTTGCCAAAGTTATTTCTATTAGATTACTTTTATTTGTTGCTGCTGCATTTGATTTTGAGATAGAACAGATGGATGTGAAGATAACATTTCTTCACAGGAATCTAGAAGAGGAGATCTAAATGAAGCAACATGAAGGCTTTATGGTGAAGAGTAAGAAATAACTGGTATGAAGGTTGAAGAAGTCTCTATATGGGCTAAAACAGTCACCAAGGATGTGGTATCAGAAATTTGATACCTATATATGGGGACTTGGCTTCACCAGAAGCAAGGACGATCACTGTGTTTATTTTAAATTAATTGGTGACCGTGTTATTTATTTGGTCCTGTATGTGGATGATATGTTGTTGATTGGAAATGACAAAGAAATTATCCAAGATTTGAAGACCCAACTGTTCTCCAAATTCGACATGAAGGATCTTGGTGCTGCAAACTATATTTTAAGCATGGAAATTAAGAGAGATCGGGCAAAGAGGAAGCTCTGGTTAAACCAGAGGAAGTATGTTGAGACTATATTTCAGAGGTTCAATATGCAGGATAGTAAACCAGTGAATGTTCCTATTCCTGTAGGTGTAAAGCTGTCTGCTGAATAGTGTCCCAAGACACAAGAAGAAGAGGAGGATATGTCCCATGTTCCATATACAAGTGCAATGGGTAGCTTGATGTATGCAATGGTCTGTACTAGACCAGACATTGCACATGCAGTGGGAGTATTGAACAGGTTTATGTCAAACCCAAGGAAGTAGCATTGGACAGCAGTGAAGCGGGTTTTCAGATATTTACATGGCACTAGTGATTATGGCTTATGCTACTAGGGAAGACCAGGATTGGAAATAATTTTGGACATTCGTGGTTTTTTTGATGCAGACTGGGCTGGAGATCTGGACCAAAGAAGATCTACAAGTGGGTATGTGTCTAGCCTATTTGGAGGCACAGTTGGTTGGATGAGTAAAAGACAGTCTGTAGTGGCTCTTTCAACTACAGAGGCAGAATACATGGCAGCCACTCATGCAAGCAAGGAAGCATTTTGGTTGCAGAGATTGTGTTCAAGTATGGGGTTGGTACAGCAAGCTATAAGGATAGACTGTGATAGCCAAAGTGAAATTTTCTTGGCTAAGAACCATGTTTATCATTCAAAGACAAAGCACATTGATGTTCAATATCACTTTGTTAGAGATATGGTTGAAGCTAAAAGGGTGTTGCTGGTAAAGGTGGACACTTTGAAGAATGTTGCAGATGCATTGACGAAGTCTGTGAGCACTCAGAAGTTCTCTTGGTGTAGAGAAACAATGGGCGTTGAAGAATTGGGCCAATGACTAAGCTCTCATGTGGCCCCCTGCGGAAAGAAAACAACAAGTGGGATAATGTTGGGTATGTGTTATATTCTTTCCATGACTTTCCGGTGGGCGGTCTACACCCATGGTTTTGTGCATGGTTTTGCACATAGTTTTGGTGTACGATGGTTTTCGGCCCCTGGTATTTTTGTAGATCCGGTCAAGAGAACTACGGTTATGTTCTAATCCAGGGTTAATGGATTAGGGTTTATGTATGCTTCGGCATGTATATATATGTGTTGTAACACTCAAAGGAATATAATGAAATATCAAGCTGGTCATCCTGATTTGGGGTCCAGGGGAAAAATCTGTGTTTATCTGTTTTATGTTTTATGCTCTCGCTATTGTTTATTTTTTGTTATAAGATTCGTGTGTAGATAATTTCTCTTCAGGGTTAAAACCTACAATTCTTGTGTTTTTCTGATTATCTAATTCTTGAGCACTGTGGTCAACAATGAAATTGTGAAAATAATGTTAAGATGTTTGAGAGTATACATTTATACACACAATAAAATGGTCTTGAGTAATATGCTCAACATGAAAATATAAATATATCAAAATTTATTAGAAAATAGGAAAATTATCTTACACACAAAATTTTATTACAAGATAGGAAAATTATCTTACACACAAGAAAAATAGAAGTTACACAATCCAACCTACTTGTAATAAAGTGTTTAGATACTCCCAAGTCATACTTGTGTCTTAATCTTTCCATCTACCCAAGTCATAATTTTGTTTTTGTATTAAAATCCATTATACAAACTAAGTGTTTGGGACCTACTTTTTATGAAGGGCTTAAGGGATTCTTTCAGGTTTTTTGTTTTCAAATCCTTCTACCAAGAACCTATTTATTATTCGTCTACATATTAACTTGAGAATCATTAGCCTTAGAAGAGATATGGAAACAATAAACATTGTGTTTATAATCCAACAACATTTTCATATAAATTTATTAAAAAGATGTTTGCTTAAATGTTTATTATTGCATATTATGCCATTCTTTTAAGATACGGCCATCCTGTTGTGTACCTCTATGGTAATAAAATTACAAAAACATTAAAAATTTAACGACCAAAGTTTTGTTTCCTTTATATTCAAGACGTATACCAGGCAATTTCAACCAAATCCAAATTTTTTGATGATGCATCTAGATTTGGGTTGAATCTAAGAAACCAAAAGATCACAATGAGGATTGGTTCATCAATGAACCAAGAGCCTTGAGAAATACTTTACGAGTAATAAATTTCATATAGAAAGTCGAAAATGAAAAATCCTTCAATAAACTAATGGATCATGATTAGTCTTGCACTTGAAGAGTTAGATAGTTACTTTAGTTACTTACAAAGATTATTCAATGATGCCCATAATCCTTTGATTGTGTAAATAAAAACCCTGTTGTAGAGAATCATCCTCTTCTTTCTTAGTCCATACAAGATGATGCTTCAAATCGTAACGATACTACATTCTCCATGCAAAATGATGGGATAGGGGCCTTCTAAGAACGCAAAAGAGAGTATGTTGAAGCTAACCCAACAATAAAACTAATGCTGCTTAAGAATATTTTCTCCTACTTAAAAAGGGTGCCCTTAAAAGAGGTTGAATTATCTTTAGAATCTCCTTTGGGGAAAGAAACATTTGAAACCATAGAGGAGGAAGATACCTTATTGCTATGAAGGCATCCATGGAGATGAAGCACCCACTTGAGAGTAAATTCTTTATGAAGACAGCAATTAACCATATTTTAGTTGCTAGGCTAGTAAATATTACTCTTTATTGATTTGAGAAATATGTTACATTATCTGGATCGTAGTCTTCACATTGTTTAGAGTCCAAGCTCTCCATCTCTGAAGTATAGTTTTCCTAAAAATGTTAGTTATAAATATATACATGTCACTCCCAAGGAAAATACCAAGATGTAGAGTGATTTCGAAGTTTATTTATTTTATGCTATACTCTTGGTAAGCATATCCTACCATTAGTGTAGTCCATGTCATAATATTTCTTTAAAATTTTTAAATATTAGTAACCATCCTCTAGCTTCTGTCATATTGTCATTTCTTAACATTTCCTTTACCATTTATTTGGTCTTTGATATCCATTTATCTTTCCTTTTCTTTTTTCTTAGACATGCATTCAAATTAAAATATTATATACAATTTATAGAAAACATCAATCTATGTAATATTATTACTTTTATTAATAAAGTAAGGTGTTAGGAAGAACTTGCAAAATATTTAGAATATTAAAAATACTTTTCTAGTTGTGTTTTATGAGATTTTAACTATATCCATTGTGTTGTATTTTTTTTAAACAATCTTAAAATAATGTTATGACTACCCAATACCCTTTGGAGTAGTTCAATTGACGATGACTGTGTAAATGATGTATTAGTGCGAGGAGGTCTCATGTTCAAATCTCGTCTTTTACCTTATGCATGCAGAAATGAGCCTATGTATGTGCATAGAGTTTAAAGTGGTATCACTTGGAATCGACCCTGTGTCACGCGAGTATGAGACTCACCTAGTTTTTTATTCCTCTAGTCACAAAAGAAAAAATGTTATGGCTACCCAACCCTTAGCCACTAGAAATTACAATATTTATTTTCATATATTTACTGCATAGCATAATATATATTTTGTGTGAGGACAACATTACATTTGTGTAAATCAGCTTTCCTTTTTAGCAATAGTGCTTGAGACCCAAAATCCAAAATGCAACACCTTTTGATGAATAGATTTATGCTAATATTACAATTAAATCGAGTAAGGGATTACATTGAAGACCATACTTATATCCTTTTAACATTTAAAAATGTTGCAAAGGTTTAAGGGATCGTTAAATGGATTTATGATTTTATAAAATTTGAAAATAGATTGGATCAATCATAAAATATTTTCCAAAAAGTGAGATTTCGATAAAACTGGTTTAGATCTTATTAAATTTTGGATATATCATGTGGCAAGAGGATTTAAATCTCTTGAGATGAAAAATTATTTGAAAGTGAAAATGGATTTGATATCTCTCGATGCTTGGTAGATTTGGAGTTAAGATGGATCTAAGCTAGGTAAATTCATATGTGGTTACAAAATCGTTATATTAATTTGTAAGTTAAAATGGGTCTTAATTTATAGCTACTATTTATATGCTATATATTTTAATGTGATATGTAATTTTTTTTTTTTTTCTTATAAAAAAAAACAAATTTGCAACTCTTAAACTTATTTTGATTGTAGATTCTGAAAATATTTGAGAATCTGATGGTTGGGGTCATCAATTTTCAAAATATTTTCGAAATATGCAATCAACACAAAAACGCCCCTTTACAATAGGATTTAAAAAAAAATAATGATTACTAATTCCTGACATCAATTTGATATTGGTAACTTGGATGGAATGAAAGAGATATTGTGTAATCATGTGAGAAGGCCATCATATACTCCGAAATCATTAACTTGAAGGAAAATTGGCCAATTTGACCTTCTTTGGTGTTACAAGTGTCATATATAACAGGTAGCATGTGCACCATCGATGTATTTTAACACTGTTTTATATATTTCCTACGTATGAAGCAATGATGCACTGATTTGAATATAATTGAAATGTTAAAAGATTATTTTTAACAAGGCTATCGGTTAAAGTGTTGTTAATTAACCTTTATTTTTTATTATATTTTTTCTCATTACAAATTATACATTATCATAAATAACGATGTAAAATTAATGTGCTATTAATGATGATTAAAGTATTATACTAGCATTTGCACCTTAGGGTGCAAAGGGCACGCCGAAAGCATTTTGGTTTTTTTTTAATGTAAAGTAACAATATAAATTGATAACCGAAGATGCAGAGGTAAAAAAGTGATGGTATAGTTTTATGTTGAATGTTTTTTTGTATAAATTATTATTGTTGTAGGAAGTTGATGGTTTCCACACCCTTGATCTGTGACCACTCAAAAGTGAACGAGATTTGCTAAATAAATTGCGTCGACGAATGTTGGTCAGTCCTTGATGCGCTTGGAAAAAATTGTGTCCTTGATGCAGCAAGAGAAAATTGTGGAGGCCTCTGCGAGATCTTCCACGGTGTTCAGAAATTCACCTGCAACTTATCTTACCCAAGGACGACATGAGGAGAACAATGACTTAATTCCTTTATTCCAATCAACAAGTCATTTCTTGAATAATATTTCAATTTATGTCTATGATAAAAAAAACAATTTGTCAATTAGCAAATGGGCTTTAATGTCCAAAACATTCCCCATGTTCTCTCAAGTCTCAACAAACAATTGGCTTCTCCACAGTAAGTTCATTCTTCCACCCTACAGTGCAATGAATTATATCCAATAACATCTTCTGATGATTTTAGAACAACTTCACTTAGAACAACATACATAGATGTGGATGAAACATCTTCAAATTGAATCATTGGAGCAATGGGGACCAAATTCTCTGTTCTGAGGAAGACCAAATGCTAGATAAGCATTCAAATATTAGAAACACAAATTTTTCATTGTAAAGTTGCTTAATAGATATCTTCAAATCTCCAATCCTCGACTGAGTATATTTTTAAGATTGGTGCATTTACAAAGAGAAGGGAATTAGGCCAAGCTGAGGGTAGATGCTTCACCAAAATTGAGGATGAAAATCACTCAAATGTTGAATTAAAAAAGAATTTTAGGGGAATTCAGCTTAGTCAGGACCCCTGGTAAGTTTGGTTATGAAAACTTCAGCTTCCTATACTCCAAATATGAGCCTAAGTGTGCATACTATCATCACAGGTTGACAATATTTTAGTATGATTGTTGTTCAAAGTTCTAGGACCATCCAATGTCTTGATTGTGTACGTTGCAATGTCTTCCTCAACTAAAAACACAATTGTGTATTCACAATACATTCAAATGATTCATGCTCACAACAGGGATATAATAAATTGTGGATAGAAATTAATGGTCCATCAAACCTTTGTCATTTCCATTTCCAAGAATGACAACTTTGTCCCTTGGAGAAGCTATATGGCTAATTTTTCCCAAGATTGAAACAAAATGTCCTACAAAATAGTTGTTAGAGATGAATGTGTTAGGAATGCCTTATACCTCTATTGTCTAATGGACTTTGGCTTTCAGTTGGTACATACTCTACAGGCTCCAAATCCATTTCTTTTTCAACAACATTCCCGAACTCAGAAGGCAAAAAACTTTGTATCATCATGTAAAATACCCATAAGGATATCAATTTTTCCAAACTTTTTTTCCAAACTTTAAAGCATTATTGGGAGACTACATTATATATCAAGAAAATAAACTATATACATTGTTGTTTCAGAGCATTTTAAATTTTCTCCATGAACTGCACATATAATTGGTTACATTGTAGTCAATTTTAGCACTAACACTATTTAAAAAATCCCATCTGATGTTTGAATAAATCCAGTCCTAATATGAGCAACACTTTGTATTTTGAAAAAATATGTTAACTCTCACAATAACTGGAACAACTGGAATTTGGGCTATAAGCAACATCCAAACAATGATATTTAAAGGAATGTTCATGCATAAGTTCATGGAAGATTGGATAAACTTTAAAATATAAAAATATGTGGATCTTTTCATGAAGGAAATCTATTCAAACATATGCATGATGAAATCGATTAATGATACTGAAACAATGATGGTTTGGATAGCTCTCTCTAAAAGTTGTAAGTGTCCTTGCAAAAGAGTTAGGACTGGAATTTTCATGGTTACATGTTGCATATATATATATGACTATATAAGTAAGGTTTAATACGGTTACACTTCCTGGATTGGAATTTCCATCAATAAAATTAAAATCGTGCTCTAATTTGATGGTTACTTTCCTAGCATAATGCTTCATGGGTGAATTGAGAAATTGTTAAAAGAAAACATTTTGATGAATGCTCTTGTTGTCCTTATGGTCTTATTTTGTAACAACAGTGTCGTGACAAAGTTGAATGGTTCCTCTTTATTACACAATGCCATAGCTCATGCTACTGTGCAGAGCCACATGGGAGAGTGTTTCTTGGTCGACTGCAAGAATTTTTTAACGACCTATTGTGGCTATTTCCATGGTATATCACATTCTCCTTTAAATACATAGAACTGATATTAACTCTCAATAAATACATACAGGGTCGAAACTCTACTTACCCATGAGTGTCGTAGCTAATAATATTCCTGCAAAATATGTGTCTTGCAGCCCGTTCGATGTCACTAGTGAACAAGGTTTTCCACTGTGTGAGCGCATTCCTTCCAAATAATGCTTTCTTCAAAACATTCAACGTTGAACTAATCGTCAAGATGAAAGTAACTTCAACCTCCAAGACTACTGCACAAGAGCTTCCATTGGGGTTAATTCAACTCTGGGTGATGCAAACTCTACCCAAGTTTTCACCATATTCTTCCAGAAACTACTGCAATCGTCTAGCAATTCAGACGACGCCCTTCTACCATCATCTTATTATTAAATTACAAATGTTTCTTAATCTTATCTTCTCCTAAACATTAATGCCCCAAAGTGGAACTCACTAATGCCAAAAAAAAATCACAATTGCCAACAAGCTCGCAAGAATACAAAACAACATATATATTATTTCGAATTATTATTGTAGTCACTTGTGTCATACAATTTCGATGACCTTTGAAGATATTCCATATTTGACTAGGCCTTAATTTGGAGTGAGTCCAACCACACCACAAGCCAACCTACCCAGCATTACCAGACCAAGTTCAAGCCCACCTTTCCCCAGGCCATCCTCTAACTCATGGACAACAAGTTATCTAACAATAACTGAATCACATCCACTCAACAAAATTTGATTATCAAGAATTATTGCCTCTGCAACTCCATCAGAACCCGCAACTATGTTTCCCCGGTCACCTGCATGGCGTACATCATCCTCAGGAGCACCATGTATCAATTTTTTTGGATTAAAGTGTGCTCTTGTTGAAATGCGGCCATTGGTTGTGTCACCAAACTCATGTATATGAAATCCATGCTTCCTAGGAGCCAGTCCTGTCACACATACCTTCACTGTTGTGGGACCATTTTTTTCTTGCAAGAGATTTATCACGCCCTCGACCTGTGAATTCCCCTTCAGAACGATAATGGCCTTCTTGGCCTCTGCGACGACGGTCAGCACTCGGGTCAGCAAGCGAAAAGGAAAATTCCCTCTGTAGGATTCGAACCATAGACCCCTTGAACTCGGACTGAAAGGGATGGTAGCCATTTGATAAAGTTAGAGGATATGCCATAGAGGCAGCGATGATATTCTGGGCCACCAATTCTTCTGCCATAGGTTGTTGCATGTATGAAACTTAGTGGAGGAGATAAGGGTTCTCTCAGCTACCACGTCATCTAAGGGCTCCCAATACCCTTCTAACATCATAAGACGTGGGAAGGGGCCATTATGTAACTGAAAATAGATGTATCAGAGAACCGTAGTATTTTCCAAGAATTCAAGTGGTTTGTTGCCCGAGTTCTCCTTCTCATTCAGGCTTTGTTCCTCGAGCTCCGTTAGTTCTTGAGATTTTTCTCTCCCTGAAGTCTCTCAAGTTTTGTGAATTTCACGTTTAGGTGTAAGAATATGAATATCCAGCTTGTCCTTTCATTTCTAGATCTTATTGATCCCAGTTCGCCAATTTTCACTGCAGAGATTACTTTGCCATGAACCTTCAACAACCAAGAAATTTTTTCCCTTTGTGGTTCAGTGGGCATTACATTTCTTTCAAACTCAAATCTGCGACTTGAGTATTTTTTCCAATCTTATCAATGAAATTTCAGCCTTCAATTAGCCATCTGTGGTGTCTTGCCCACTCTTCCTTATCAAGCATTTTTCCCCAGATGTTTAGTATCGATGGCCTCCTGCAGCTTGGAGCACCATTTTCGTCTCCCAGCAAAGGCATGGCATTTATTTGCTAACAAACAAGTTGCTACCAACATCTGCGGTTTCTGCAGATGTCATGCGGTTTTCATGCTAACAAAAAATTTCAATCCGGTTGCGGTTTCCACAGGTGTGGTGCGGTTTTCATGCTCACGAACAATTCTGATTTGGCATGCGTGCTTACATGGAGGATGACGAATCTAGGAACAATAGCACCAACTAAAACCTCATAATAGAACGCCTTCGGCGTAAATACTATGATTAATTAATTAGTTATTTTGGATTATAGCTTATTAAATTATATTCATTGAATAGAGTAAATTAATAAATAAATAATTTTAAATCTTGAAATTAATTATTTGTTATATATATATATTAATTTTACTTATTTAACTAAAAATTTTGAAAATTTGAGTTCAAATGTTTGTGGTACATAATTTTTTGAAATAGTGTTTTCGGATTAATCACACCATTAATCTTGGGTCGAAGTTGCAAACCAACTAATATTGTTCATCATCAAAATAAAGAGGAAGGATGATGAACCACCATCTTTGGTTTGAAATGTCAAACCAAAATTGATGATATGAATAATCAATAACAGCTATCTCAAAAATTAAAAATTATTGAAAGTAAAATTTTAAGGCCTATGTTCAAGCATTTTTGGATTACTCACATGAAACATTTTAATTTGTCTACATTTTGAGCCAGCAAGTGTGGCTCACCATCAAGACATAGAGATAAATAGGTGAGATATGGATAGATGTTAGGTTAGATGAATATTATGAAGACCAGATTAAAACATTTAAAAAATATATTGAAAATAATAAAATTTGATCATGCATGGAGAGATAAATAGGTGAGAGATAGAAAGACGTTAGGTTAGATGAATATTATGAGGTCAAGATTAAAAATTTTACACAAATTAATAAAAATAATGACCAATTGGAAAATGTCTATATACATTAAAAAAAATAGAATTATTAAATAATATAAAATAAAATAAAATTTAATTATATATATGAATGAAAGAAAAACTTAATAATTAATAAAGAATATCAATACTTACTAACTAGTCAATGTAATAATGATAGGAAAAATTTCAAAAGAATCTTTAAATGATAAAAATAAAAAATTATTAAACAATATTAAATAAATTAAAAACCCCAAAAAAATAAATAAATAAATAAATATTTACTAAAAAGAAAGATTTAAAAGAATAATATATATATATATATATATTCTAAGACGAAATATATTTTTTTATCAGAATGTGGCAAAACAATTTCTAGAAAGAATGCAATTTTTTGTTACTTAAAATGCAATTTTGATTGTATAAATGAATTCAAGTTTTTAAATATCTCTGTAGGATTTTGGTTGAAATTAACCAAAAAAAATGTCATGAAAAAAGTCATTTCTTCTATAAGTTAGGCTACACTTTTAGATGTATAACAGAAATTAACCCAAATATAATAGTAAAAAAAAATATGTATTTATATATAGAATGGAAATTGACCCAAATATAATAGTCAAATGTTTTTATATATCTATATGTAATAATGGCTAACAATACCTACTAATATATGCAATAATAAAAATTATTAAATTATTTTTAATAATATATATTATACATATTAACAAAAACTAATGTAATACTAGTAATAATATTACTTAGTATAATGGATGTGTACAAATTAATAAATACAATAATAACATTATTAATATATAAAATAAAAATATTAATAAATTATGGTTAATAACATATCAATAAACCAAACATAATTTAAAACCAAAAGAAAACAAAGAAGAATAATAAAGAAAAGCAAAAAGGGAAAGGGGAAGAAAGGAGTTAGAGAGAACTAAACAGGAAGAAAGGGAAAGAATCCAATTTCTACTAATCTTCCAACCATCATCCATGTTCAGATTGCGATAGTGTTTTTCAATATCAATGGCTTCTCTGAACTTTCTATGATGATAGACGTTAATCTTAGCTAGGATCCTAAAGTCTTCAATGAAAATTTGGTGTATTGTTTTCTCAGCATGCTCAATAAGAGCAAAGGAATAAGACTGACAATTTTTAATGTCAGCAATATGTTGTTGAATGCTTTGCTTAATAGATCAACCCGTTTCACCAACATATGGAGCACTACATGAGCACAAAATTAAATAGACACCTTTCATATTAGAAGTGTTAGTAGGATCCTAGAATCAATGGCTTTCCTAGGATTCATAAGAATGATGCCCCTTTTAGACCCATCATTAATAACATTGGTGGACCCACTTATCTTTTGGCCAAGTTCTTAGATCAGAAGTTGAAACCATTGGTGGGCCTCACCAGCTCCTTTGTTAAAGATTTTTATTTGATTTTTAATGAAATTAAAGCTATCAAGCTAGATCCTTCTGATATCTTAGTTAGCTTTGATGTGGTATCCCTTTACACCAATATTCCCATTAGAGAGGTTGTTGAGATCATTAGTCTCATTATTGATTCCAACATAGTTAGATTGGTTGGGTTATGCTTCAACGCCACTTTCTTCAACTTCTAAGGTGAATTTTATAAGCAGACATGTGGATTTTTCATGGGCTCCCCTCTCTCCCCGGTCGTTGCGACCTATTTCATGGAATACTTTGAGACCAAGGCCTTGGCCTCCATTCCTTTTCACCTGAAGCTATGAAGAAGTTTTTTGATGATACTTGTGCAATTTGGCCTCGTGGTCGTGAAAAGTTAAGAGTTATTCTGAAAGAAACATATAAATAGTAAATTCGACTTTATCAAGTTTACCATGGAGGTTGAAAATAATGTTAGTCTTCCTTTCCTTAATGTTCTCCTTTCCAAAAATGATGATGGTTCAATTTCACACTAGGTGTTTCGTAAAAAGACTCGCATGGAGTAGTACCTCCATGTTGAGTCCCATCATCATCTTACACAAAAATTAGGTGTGTTAAACACCTTGGCCACCAAAGCATTAGATATATCCAATTAGAGCCACCTTAATGCTGGGAAACCCCACTTGTTAAATGTCTTCGTAAAAAATGGTTATAAGATATGCCTTGGCATCAAGGCTTTCCATAAATCCAGTCAAGGTCCTCGGCCAAAGATAGACATCGTGGATATTATCCCTAGAGTTTGATAGCTTCCCTACATTAAGGGAACCACTAATATAATTGCCCACATTTTAAGAAGAAAAATGTCTCCACATCCTTCAAGTTGTTGAATGCCATTCAAGGTATGCTAACGTATGTCAAGGATCCTATTTACCCTTCCAATATGAAAGGAATCTATTTAATTTTGTGCTCATGTAGTGCTTCTTATGTCAGTGAAACATGTCAATTTATTAAGTAAAGGATTTAAGAACATATTTTTGACATTAAACATTGGCAGCCTTGTTCCTCCTCCCTTTCTTAGCATGGTGAGAAAAAAAAACACCATATTTACATTGAAGACTTTAGGATCCTAACTAATATTGCCATATATCATCAAAGAAAGTTCATAGAATCCATTGAGATTGAAAAGCACTCTGGAAATCTGAATAAGGATAATGGTTGGAATATTAACAAGAACTGAATTTATTCCCTCTCTTTCGATTTAGTTCCCTCCTAACTCCTTTCTTCCCCTTCCCTTTTTTATTTACTTTATTATTATTATTTGTTTTCTTTTCGTTTAAATTATGTTTTGTTTATTGATATGCTAGTAACCACAATTTATTAATATTTTTATTAAACATATATTATGTTAAACACACACATGGTGGATGAGAAAGTAAACACACACATACGAAAGATAGATGTGAGTTATTTTACTATTAACCATAGATGTGCTTTTATAGTACATTAGGTGACCCTTGGATTCATCTTCCAAGTGGTCTCTTGGACTCCATTAGTCGATTCGCCTTCCACACCTACCCGTTGAGGATTAGGTGTCCAACATTCCCCCCTTAATCCAAAGGGGTATGTGTGATTCCAAGAAGAGATTTGTAATACAAATATGCAAAGTATGCATGGCAGCACTTAGGCTGAATCAACTCTTTGAAATGTTGGCATAAAGAGGTGGTTTAAGGATGACCACCAACACTGGAATGCGACTCTTATTGCAGTTCCCAAAACTCTTCCAAATCTGGAAAGAAGATGAGGTCTTCTGCTAGAGGAAGCGTCCCTCATATTTGAAGAGGGAGACCTTCAACCTAGAAGAAGGGAGGTCTACAACCTGCGATGGTTTAAGGATGACCACCAATACTGGAACGCTTAATGCATTTCCCGGAACTCTACCAAATCTGGCAAGAAGATCAAATCTTCTGCTAGAGGAAGTGCTCTGAATTCTTTGAAGAGGAAGAATATCAACCTCACATAAATGGTTTAAGGTTGTCCACCAACTAAAGGAATGTTCATGGGCATCTGTGTCTCTAGCTACAACTCTGAATCTGGAATGACAAGTTGTGGATCAAGCTCTCTTGAACTGTTGTGTCTCTAGCTACAACTCTGAATCTGGAATGAGAGATTATGGCTCAGGCTCACTTGATGTGGCTTCAAAGCTTGTAGATGACCACCATTCCCCCCTTGTCAGGTACAAGGTGAGATGATGGGGAAAACTCAACTGCAAGTTTGTTCAATATTCGAGAACAAGTTCTGACATGCAACTTAAACATCTTCTTGGCTGTTGATGCCCATTGCTAAGAAGTGATCCATCCAAGATGAATCTTTCTTCTTGCAGAAGGCTTGTTTTGAAAGCATCTATGTGAAGAATGGGTGTGTCAACCACAGTGCTTGCATGGCTGAAGATCACAATAGTGATATTTCATATGGCCAATGCGATCAAAATGTTGGCATTTTACAATTTTGTGTTGCTACTTTGGAAGAGGAGCAGGATCTGGAACGGCTGAAGGTGAATTGTCATGAAGAAATCTAGCACTCTGAAATTTTATGGGCTTGGAGTAGTCCGGAATATGAAAGGACACATCCTTTTCATATCCAAGACCAGTTCTGTGCTTGTTATGGACAAGCTCTTCCCAAGGTATGATGATGGGCTTGGGAGGTGCAAGCTGGATTTTTTGCTTCTGCATTCAAATCTGCTCTTGTACTGGGCTCAGTGAGATGATGCGAGTTTCTCTCAATGTTTTGAACAAAAACAAGTTCAGAACCATGACTCCACTTCTGTAATTCTTCTTGCTGAGGCTGAGATTCAAGCTCCAAAAAATCAATTTTTTATTGTGCATTTTGTACACGTGTATGAATATTGGAAAGGGCGTCCTTGCCGAGTTTAACTGTGTCTTTGACATTAGATTTTATCATAGTTTTGAGAAACTATAATACTTCACCAATTAGATCCATTTAAAAAATTCAAAATGCGAGTACAGTTTCCGATGCTTAAAGCTCAATCTAGCACCACCCTACCATCCTTTACAAGAAAAGTAGAACAACAACTCTTAGGCTCCCATATTAGGGATAGTGAACAATTACAATAACTTTCAAACATTTCTATTTCTTCTAAGTCATTTACAACTTTAGGTCTGCTCCTTGAATGTCCAAAATAGATACTGCTATTACTTTGACTTTAATTTTCAATATAGACAAAAATAAAAAATCATACCTCCTCTAATCAACCATGATGCTTGCTTCAACTCAAAGCAGGCTAAACAAATAGATTCAAGGTAGGCATAGGTCTGCTTCAGGATCATGGATTTTCCTTTGCCTTAGAAAACTTCAGAATTTGATATGTCTAGGAGTTTGGGTCTGCCTCTAAAACCCTCATAACATGCTTTGGTCAAGAATAAGTTTTCCACGGACCCATGGTCTCAAAAAACCCTAATTGGGGGCCTCCTCTATGCAGTTTGAGTAGACTGAAATACCTCGAAGCAAGCCTCAGCAGGTCAAAAAATAGTCTCAAAGGGCTTCTTTTCAGTCCTCAGGAAGACTAAATTTTGTGCCTCAGGGAGGCAGAATTGTGCCATAGGTAGGCTGAAAAAACTTGTTAAAAAATGTGCCTCAAATTTCCTTCACACATATCTTCTCAAAAAAATCATGTCAATGAAACACCATATCGAGAAATATTACTGAACCTGCTCCAAAAGATGTGTCTCAAAAGCGGCCTTCTTCTAATAAGAGGGAGACAAAGTCGTGGATTGTGTGAAGAGGGAGTAGAGGCTGCTTAGTGTATTGTTGCATGCTAAAGGTCGTGCAGATACCAGAGCTTCTAACTCAACCACGACTCCACGACGACCATGACTATCTTCTCTTCATTTATTGTTGTGAATAACTTTTGAGTTTTCTCTCTCAATCTCAATCTTGGAACTTGGAGTTTGCTCAAATCCCTTCCCTACTCCTTCCTCTTTATTAACACCAAACGCTATCAATCGAAATCCACAAATCGCTTTCTTCTCAACTCCCTCCCCACGCGCATTCCCTTTCCTCCTGTTTAGTACCACGTAACACTTTCAATTGAAATCCACAAATCGTTGTCTTCTAAGTTCAAAGTGTGTGTGTTTGAGCACTGGAGGCCAAGGGTGCACTGGAAGTGACTGTGTAAGGAATATATGGAGAGATAGAGCCTTCTCTATAGAGCCCAAGGAGAAATGTCCTCTCGACCACTTCCTCTTGCAAGCACTCTCCCACCGCTTAGTGTAAGCAGAGAAGGAGGTGTGACGGGAGTTGTCAGCGAATAACCATAGATGTGCTTTTATAGGACATTAGGTGACCCTTGGATTCATCTTCCAAGTGGTCTCTTGGACTCCATTAGTCCATTCGCCTTCCACACCTACTCGTTAAAGATTAAGTGTCCAACATATTACATATATTAAAAATGTTATTATTTCATTTATTATTATTATTATTAATTTGTACACATCCTCGTATTAAGTAATATTATTAGTTTTGTTTTATATATATAATACATATTAATAATATATTATTGAATATAATTTACTAATAAGTATTGTTATTCAATAAATAAATAAATAAATAAATAAATATATATATATATATATATAGGTCAATTTTTGTATTATTTTCCCTTCAGTATATTTAAAAGTATTTAATATTTTTTTTATCATTTAAAGGTATTTTTGAATTTTTCATTTGTTAATTAATTTCATTCATTAATAATTTTGATATTTTATTATAATTAATATTAATATTATTAGTTTTAGTTTTATATTAATATGTTTTATTAAAATATTAATGATTATTATTAAAGATATATTATATAAATTTAATAAATTTATTAGGTATTGATATGTTTTATTATATATATATATGTTTTAATTAAATTTTATCTTTGGTTTATTTTAAACTATTAATAATTATATTTCCTTTTGATATATATTTTCATTTTTAAATTGGTAATTATTTTCATTTGTTTTTTTTTTTTTACTTTTTAATCTTGACCTCATAACGTTTTTTAACGTTACGTTTTTTAACTTAACGTATTTTCATCTCTCATATATTTATCTCTTAATGCATGATCTCATTTGAGTAATCCATAAATGCTTGAACATAATTACATTTCTCACAAAAGTTTCCGTTCTAAAATTAAAATTTCTATCAGTTAATTAAAATTATAATTGAGAGTGCAAGCTTCTGTGATCCATAACATCTTAGATATAAATCTTCCGGGAAAATCACATGAGAATTTTAGGAACAAAAATCTTCCTAAAATTCTCATGTGATTTTACTGGAAGATTTATATCTAATAAAATTATAATTGTTTATAAAAATTGGAAAACAAACTATGAATTAATTTATTTTAACATAAATCATTATTTATTAGATTATATTAATGATGATGATGATGATGGTTAACATCCACTGACACCAATATTTGGTCTATAGGACCTAAAGAAAAGAGTTATTTAGTTTGATTTAAGATTTTATTCCTATGCTCAAAAAGCTTGGAGAAAAGCCTAGTGTAACATACACCTAAGTTTTATAATTATAATTAATTTTCATTTTTAAAATAAATTTAATTGTGTCAAGATATGCATTAAACGAAGTACGAGGGATATATTGTCATATAACATCACATTTAAAAATAATATTTACATTAACACATTAAAAATATTAATAACAAAAAAATCAATGTCCGCATTAATAAAATACATCAACCTCCACCTTAATTTTACATTAAACTTTATATAAAGACATAAAGTATAAAAACATAAACAAATTTAATTTTTAATATGACGAAGATATGTAATTAGTTCACTACTTGATATAAAGTTCACAGTTTACAAATGTAATATAAAAACAATACAATTGATACTACATCATGTGTAATTCATTTTATATTTAATTGACATGCAAAATTTAAAACAAATATAATAAAAATAAAAATTATTTTACTACCCACAGGGCATAGAATAGATCGCGATGGGGTGTACTGTTAATTTAATCTATGATTTAAGGTCACAAATTCAAAATTTTGTGGGCAAAAATCCAATGATGTTAAGGGTGGGTGTGGCTCAAACCGAGTGTGATCCCTTAGATGCCCATTGGTGGTGATTGGTTGTGATTTCTCAAATTAAAGGTTAAATGTGAAATTGTCTTAGGACCCATTCAACATATATATATATATATATATATATATATATATATATATATATATATGAATAAAAATAAAATTATTAAAATTAAAAATTTTCTTATTTTTTCACTTTTCATTGCAAGGGAGATGTGTAATTTATTTCATTATTAATATGGAGTTCATATATAATATTTAAAAAATATTAATAATAGAAAAATATTTAATCTTGATTATAAATCAAATATTTCAATATACATGTTGAGTAAAAGATTTTTATATCATAAGAGAGAGAGTGTGCATTCTTATGTTGTTAATAAGTCATTTGTAATTTAAGGTATGATAGATAATTGCAATTCCTTCGATGTTTAATATGGAGTTAACATGTAACATTTAAAAAATATTATATATATATATATATATATATATATATATATATATATATAGAGAGAGAGAGAGAGAGAGAGAGAGAGATTAAAATTCCTTATAGTTAAAACAATCAATTAGTGTAACATCTACCAAGATTCTAGAGGAATCAAATCTCTTTAGCTATAAAGCTTTCCTAAAAGAGGTTTACATATCGAGAGTTTTAATCCTCGACACTTCATTGATTTAGATTTAAAATGGATCTATGTTGATTTTTAAAATAATTATATTTAAAAAATAAATTTAACAATAAAAAAATAAAAAGTAAATAAAATCAATGTAATTAAAAAAAAAAAAATCTAAAAATATTATTTTAAAGAAAAACTAACAAGTATATATATATATATTAAAAATTAAGTATAAGTTTGTGTATGTGTGTGTGTTAAAGAAAAATGAAGTAAGTGTGTGTGTGTGTGTGTATTTACTCCCACTATCATATCTACATAAAAGATGTTATTACATTTATATTAAACATAAGTAGAGTGTCACTAGATACACTATCGAGCAACAATTGTGTTAATTTTCATTGCCCATATAAGAAGGGTGAAGAGACCATTAATGGCAGTGATGAATATGTTGTGAATCATTTGAATGTTTTGTGCTTTAAATCATTTTAAGCCATTTGAGATATAATAGTCTCCTAACACTCAAATGTTCAATAACTCTTCATGTTAGGGGAGAGATGTTTATTGTTATGTAAGAACCAATAGTGGTTATAATAATAGTCCCACTAAGCCACCAAAACATGACACATATATAATATATGAACAATATATTAAGTGATAAGATATTTTAAATTATGTCAAAAACATGTCCATATGTTGACTAAGCCAACAAATATCCATAAAAAAAAAGTTTAAGTAAAAAAAGTACAAAACATCTTGTCCCAACTACCTCCTGGTATGTTTTGACATACAAAACAAATAAAACTATACAAGTTCCTTAATATTCTAATCCACCAATACAAGGCTCATCACTTCGATCTCCACTGAACTTAATTGGAGCTAAGTATCCCAAGGCACATTCATACCTACACATATATAGGGTTGATGGATGTCAACCATAATTGCATTGTTATTCAACAGTTCAATCCATTGAGTTTAATAAATGACATCCAACCCATTAAACGGATCAAATAACAAGAATCAACCATAGAAAATTCCTAGCCATTGGATCACATCCAATTTAATTCAGAACACATTCAAATTTGAGAGATTGAAATCCATGTCAATCCTTGTTTTCAATCAAATTCAACAAAAAAAAACTATAAAATAACCTCAACCGTTAATGAATTTGGATTTTAAACATTCAAACTACTCATCAGTGTAAGAGACATACCATCAGGGAGTGTTTGCACATCGAGTTTCAACACAATATTATTTTTGCACAATATTCTTTTATTTTTTATTTCTAGTATAATCCTGTTCCGATTTTCTATTCCCATTTTTAAAGTCTATTCTTCAAACATTTACAAATATTTTTTTTTAACAATAATAGAGGATTTTATATTAAAAGACTAATTATTAAACTTAGAAATCATGTCACAATCATATAAGGTGAGACTATCTCCATGATTCCTGGTGCACACCGTATGTCATTCCTATTTACCAAAATTTCCTTCTTACATTTTCATTTCTAATTAAGCCACATTAGCTTCTGTAGCATCTCCAAAAACTATCTATAAAAAAACAAAAGAAGCAATACATTTAAAGACTAGAGATAGACTGAAAACCATATCATATATTGTCTTCTTCAATGATGTTCTAGCTGCTGATATGAGAGATTGCATTCACCATTTTTCAAAGAGACTTCCATGATTTTGACCCCTTTCTTATCTTCTTGGTTATGATTGAACTGAATTTTTGGGTGGAAAGTGAGCTTCCAGTTTTACTCATCAAAATAGGTCTTTGCTTCAACAGATAATTCCTTATTAGGAAGGTGTAACAGTAAGGAATAAAAGCCCTTAAAACTAGAGATAAAAGGCACCCTAAATTTTCCATATTGTATATTTCTTGTCCTGATGTGAGCTTGGAACTCATTATGAATTCCATAAAGTGATCATTACTATGTGTAATGAAACAGAGGAGACAAATAAATTGATACAGGAGGGCCATATGAGTGCCACTTCGACAATGCCCTAAGAGTAACTCATACAAACAAAAGCATCAAGGCCATCTATTAAAATATCAGTTGTTCACCATAAAGGGGGCCAGTAATAGCTCATGCTGAAAAGACATATCTGAAGAAAAAACATAGAGGGATCAAAGTTTACAATTACACTCATGAATACAATTACTAGTCCTTTAATATCTACTTCTCCTCGCTAGCAATACCTCTCCACCATCCACCACCACTTTTCCATACCATACCCCTATGTACTTTCTTCCTTTTATGTGATTATATAATTTATACTACTCTTCGCATAATGATCTGACTCTCCCTCCTTAAGAAACTAGTCGGTCAAATTCTCTATAATTAGAACTGATTCAAGACATCATCTCATACTTACTAATGAGTGGGGGATGGTAAGATACATGCCTTGATTGAGAGTGACTGTGGAATTTAATTTGAAAAAATCCATGAAACTTTTGGATGTTGACCCCAGGAAAAGGCACCTATGAGTGCATTCTTTATTCATGATACACATGGAGAGAGGATCTTGCTACCAACATTTGAATAATTTCAAGAATAAATTAATCGGGGGCCCATATATGAGTTGACAATCCCACTCAAGGTTTTCCTTATATAGATAAGTCCCATGCTTAGATTTTTCAATAGCTTTGGAGTTATTTACTCTTAGCAAATTATAGAAGTGAGGTTTTGGTATATGATTACAAATATTGAGACTTATTGTAATTATCTAAGCAACTATTGCATCCTTAGATAGGGAACTTTTTATTATCCTTGATATGATAAGGAGGGAGTCTCCTATCATAGTAATTTCTTGAATATTCATTTTCATAGATTGCTTAAATCCTTGAAAAAGAGTGTAAGTGATCCAAGTGGCTCCAGACACCCTCAGGAGACCAAGAGGGCTGATGATAGGTAAAAATTCAAATTGGTCGGATGGCTCTCAAACCAGGTTCAGGTTGAATTACTCTTCATCCTGATTCCAACAGTGCAAATGAATCTCCAATCCAATCCCGTATGGAGAATTTAGAGCGAGTCAAATTTTTGGTTAGTGGGCCAGGTTTAATTGTCCCACAAATTCACCGTCAAACAACATGGAACCCAGCTCCCAAAAACGGGTGAAATTGTGGCCTCGTTAATTTGTCCAATAACTCTTATTTTCGTTAAAATAGAAAATGGACAATTTTCTATAAAATAACAAAAATATATATAAATGAGGGTGGCGGGCCACCACCCCTACCACCCCACCACATGACCCATATTACAATGAAAAAAAACACATTAAAATTTGGGTCGGTGGGCCATCATCCCCGCTGAACCCCACAGCTGGAGCCAACCATTATAAAAAATTTACATATATGTTTATTAAGGTTTAAGGGGCTGGGTCGGGGTCGTGTGGAGCAGACCACGCCCACCACAAATTTACGGTGTTACGACTAAAGAGAAGGGTTCTGGCGGGTGTCGAACCCGCACGGCTTAACAGTCGACTGGTCCGCCGGTGGAACCATAACAAAACCCATTTTCAAACCAAACCAAACATTATAGTTGTGTAACCGTGGAACCCCAACCCATGTTTAATATATTTCAACAAACAATACAATAGAATTAAAGGTGGCCCAAACGTTACGCAGGGTTAAACCAAAATATGGCAATTTGGGTGGGGATCAGTGGGGTTGGAACCCCCGACCTCCCGCCTTTGACTCCTCCACCGAACCATCGTGCCATGGGTGTTAGCTTTGTAAATTCTTCCATCCCACCACCTTATAAGCATGAATTTTCCATCCGGATGGAGGAGGGAGCCAGACAAGGGGTGGATTTAAAGAGTCGTGATGGAACTCGAAGGCGCGAACCAGTAGAGCAGTGGAGTTCGAGTTTAATTATATTTTTATTATTTGCAGGGTGGAACCACGATCCATGGAAATTATAGAACCATGCCCTAGGGAATCTTGATGGCATCAAAAGATTCCTTGAGGGCCCAAAGCTGCAGGAGTCCATTTTCGACAAACTTTATGTCAATTTTACACCTCTCGGCGACAAGAATTCGATGGAAATGTTCGTTTTAGTAGCATACCTTCCCATTTTTTAGCCATTTTCTATATTGGAGTGACGGTGTCCGATTCTCAAATGTGGGTAGTCAATTCTATGCACCTCGACACCACGAAATCGATGGTACATCCAGATTTAGTAGTTGAGCATTCACTTCTTCAGCCAGCTTCAGAGGTTGAGGTATATGCAGTTTGATCATGTGCCTCTTTTTGCTGTGAGATGTATTATGATTTCTAGATCCCTGCTTGATGCATGTGCGGGATATTTTTTTTGCTTCATGTGAGATTATGTCATGCTGATAGGAGGTTCATTGTGAGTGAGAGTTCATGTAAAAAAATGTCTCATGGAGAGATAAGCCACTCATGTTGAGGGCACATCCTTTTATGAATATCATCCATGTACATCACATCTTCCAGCACTATATGAAGCAGCCTATCCCATTTTGACACCGGGCCCAGAGACGTAGCCCACACTTGGTGAACTTATTTATCAACGTCTCGTGTGTTTATGTTGCTGACGGTTGTCTTGATTCCTTTCTTTATAGCATGCACATGTGTTGATTTATGATCTTTTAAAATTAAATTCTAAAAACATCACAGAAGTAAAAGATCATGGGTAAATCTGGTAGTTGACGGACCCAGAACAAGTGGTATCAGAGCGGTCTTCTTGCTGATGCGAATTGCGAGCATGAAGGATTGAACATGCAACAATGGAGGATGGCAAAGACATGTACGAGGTCATGCTCAGGATTTCCAAAATGGTGGAAATGATGTATGAAGCTTATGAAAGATGGGAGAAAGAAGAAGCAGAAAGTGATGCTTCATCCACATATTCCAAAGAATATTCATCGCCTTCATTATCTTCTCATCATTCGAATGAGAAGATAAACTATAGCATTCAAGCAGATAATGTTGAATTGAAATTGCTTCTACGAGAGGAGAAGAGGATAATAAGAGAGTGCAACCTCAGTTGCAAACCGCAAAGGCATCCTTGGAAGAATTTAAGCGCAATGACCAGAGCCTTCAAGCAAAGGATGTTGCAATAAGGATGCTTCTCCAAGAAGAGAAAGTAGAGAATCAGAGATTGCAGTTTTAGTTGCGAGTCGCGGAAGAGGCTTTGGAGGAATTGAAGTGCAACAAAGGCTTGAAGAAACCATCATCACCTATTTCTGAATCGAAATTTGAGGTAAACAATGTTGATGTTTCTTTAGTTTCATCTTCACATGCTATCATTTCTGTGGGAAATGTGGAGATACCCATTACAAGAACTAGCATGAGACTCCTTACGAAGATGGGATACAAAGGAGGAGAACTTGGTGTTAATGGCCAAGGCATGATTTAGCCGTTGAAGGTCGTGCAGAGACCTCATTTCATAGCTTTGGGATACACTGAAAGACAGTGCTCGAAGGTGTCAGAAGCTCCCAATGTATGGTTGAAACCATTGGGAAAAGAGAATGATGGGAACACTTCACCATCATGCTATGATAATGCACATTGCAGAGAAATAGTTGAGGCAAGCTCTCATCACCGTGATCGCACTAGAGACAACTGAGAAATGTATAATAAGTCTCGATATTTTAGTGTTCATTTCGATTACAAAATGTCGCTAACAATTAACATAGATCACGGCATCGGAAAACATGTTGTTTTTGTGGATTACATAACCATGTCTTTTCTAAGTGTTGGAAAAGAATGCCATCACAAAAGAGGATGAGGCAAGAAAGGCCTTCACCACCGCAGGAAAATAAGAAGGTAAATCAGGTACGGAGGAAGAAGAATCAGTGTAGTAATTGCGACAAAAGTGGCCATCAAAGAGACACATGTTGGAGGCTCCCTCCAGAGTAACGCCTTAAGGACAAAACGTCAGTGGAGGAATTAGTTGTAACAATTGTTCGACAAGCAAATGCACTACAGAGAGATGACCCATTCCCTTTAATAAGTGAGAGATAATTTTTCTAGGTTTGGTAGTGTTTTTTGCCTTACTTTGTAAAGAGTATGTTGCATGATAAAAAGTAAAAGTGATGATGTGTTTTCCATCACTTATGAAGCAACAATGATATTTTTGCCTGATATTAATAGTTGGGGTATTGATTCCATTTGATGTAAAATTGACCACAGAGTATGGTTATAAACTCGCAGTAAGTGTATGGGATGCTTAGGTCATAGAATGGTTGCTTAGTTAAGAATCTAATTTGAAAAATATTGTACTACAAGTTTGCAGAGGATGCAGGTGTTGGCTCATCACTTATGGCTCCGAAGGACAAAGGTGAAGGAGAATGAAGGGTGACCTTTTAGGACACTTATGGCACAGGCAAGGTACAAAGCAGTTGTAGATTATGTTCATGCTTTTGGTGGACCAAAAGCTCCTCAGTGGGGAGGATTGATCCAGGTGGCTCCAGACACCCTTAGGAGACCAAGAGGGTTGATGATAGGTCAAAATTCGAAGTGGTCATATGGCTCTCGAACTAGTTTAAGGTTGAAGTACTCATCACCCTAATTCCAAAGGTGCAAACATATCTCTAATCTGAGCCCGTATAGAGTAGTTAAGGCGAGTCAAATTTTTGGTCAAAGTTGGGCAGTGGGCTAGGTTTAAGTGTCCCACAAATTCACCTTCAACTGGCAGGGAACCCAGCTCCTGAAAATGGGTGAAATTGTGGCCTCGTTAATTTTCCCAATAACCCTTATTTTCGTTAAAAATCGAAAATGGAAAATTTGTTATAAAATAACAATATATATATATATATATATATATATATATATATATATATATAAATGGGGGTGGCGGGCCACCACCCCCACCAACTCACCGCATGACCCATATTACAATAATAATAATAAAAAAACAAACATATTAAAATTTGGGTCGGCGGGCCATGACGCCTGCCGAACCCCACGACCGGAGCTAACCATTATAAAAATGTTACATATATGTTTATTAAGGTTGAAGGGGTCACCGCTCACCATAAATGTGTGGTGTTACCATCGAAGACAAGGGTTCCGACGATTGTCGAACCTGCATGGCTTAATAGTCGGTCGGTCCGTCGGCGAAACCATAACAAAACCCATTTTCAAACCAAACCAAACATTATAGTTGCGTAATTGTGGAACCCCAACCAATATTTAATATAATTCAACAAACAATACAAAAAAATTAAACGGCGGCCCAAACGTTACGCGGGGTTAAACCACAATGTGATAATTCAGATGGGGGTCGGTGGGTTGGAACCCTCGATCTCTTGCCTTTTACTCCTCCGTCGAACCACCATGCCATGGGTGGTGGCTTGGTAAAGTCTGCCACCCCACCACCTTATAAGCATGAATTTTCCATTCGGATGGAGGATGGAACCAAACGAGGAGCAGATTTAAAGAGTCGTGATGGAACAGCAAAGTAGCGGAGTTCGAGTTTAATTATATTTTTATTATTTGCAGGGCGGAACCACGATCCATGGAGATAGTGGAACCATGCCCCAAGGAATCTTGAGGGTATCAAAAGATTCCTTGAGGGCCCAAAGTTGCAGGAGTCCATTTTCAACAAAATTTATGTCAATTTTACACCTCTCGACAACAAGAATACGATGGCGATGTTTGTTTCAGTAGCAAAGCTTCCCATATCTTGGCCATTTTATATATTGGAGTGATGGTGTCCGATTCTCAAGTGTGGGTAGTTGATTCTATGCACCTCAATGCCATGAGTTCGACAGTACAACCAGATTCGGTACCTGAGCATCTGCTTCTTCAGCCAGGTTTAGAGGTTGAGGTATATGAAGTTTGATCATGTGCCTATTTTTGTTGTGAGATGTATTATGTTTCTATATCCCTACTTGATGCATGTGCGGAATCTTGGTTTTGCTTCATGTGAGATTATGTCATGTTGATAGGAGGTCCATTGTGAGTGAGAGTTACTGTAAAGGAACATCTCATGGAGAGACAAGCCACTCATGTTGAGGGCACATCCTTGTATGAACATCATTCATGTACATCACATCTTCCATGACTATATGAAGCTGCCTATCCCATTTTGACATCGGGCCCAGAGACGTAGCCCACATTGGGTGAACTTCATTATCAACATCTCATGTGTTTATGTTGTTGATGGTTGTCTTGATTCCCTTCTTTATAGCATGCACTTGTGTTCATTTATGCTCTTTTAAAATGAAATTATAACAACATCACAAAAGTAAAATATCATGGGTAAATTTGATAGCTAATGGACCTGGATTGGTAGGCTTCGATGACATTATCGGCTTCTTATCCTAATTGCCAAGCATATTTATATTCCAATATATTCTTGAGATGAAAGATCATACCCCCCTCCTGTCACCCCTAAACATTTACATGCACAATTAACTTATAGTATCATCCTATTAGGGCTTCCATTGAAAACCATTAAACATCAATCACATTTACATCCATAATTAACTAATAGTATTAAAATATTAGGGCTTTAATTGCAAAAAATTACTATCGATCATATAATCATTACAAAGAACATCAACCTTTTTTATCATATAAGATGAAAATACATATTTTTTTGTAATAATACAATATTTTTAACTAAACATATGTAATAAATTTGTAGGTGGTTTCAGCAATTCCAAGAGTTAGTAATGTTTCTCATAGAAGGAAAAAAAGGAGCAAGTGACTAGGGGTGTCGAGCTATGATGCACATCATCAGATGAGGACAAGGTGGATCATTTGAATGTCAACAATGATCCCAACAATTTTGTTGGAATTAGAGAAATTTATAGGTCTAAAATGGCCCCCCTAAGGAATATTATAAAATAATAGTGAAAATAATAAAATAATATTAGATTACATTATCAAATTTTAGAGGGAAAAAGGAAAAAAACTAATTTTTCAACTTGTATTTTCAGCGTATCTCCCTATGGTTTTACTCAAATTTCTATTGGGATCACTCGTAAAATGCATAATTTAATTCCTCATCCAAGGAGTACCCATGTTGCATACTTTCGATGGACCCTCCTACACAAAACAATGAGAAATACATGAAAAATGTGATTGCAATAACATTTTTTCATGTATTTCTCATTTTTTATGTAGCAGGGTCCATCAAAAGTATGCAGCATGGGTACTCCTTGGATGAGGAATTAAATTCCACATCCAATGAGTTCTCTTGCTCAAAATTAGATTAAAACCGAAGGGAGATAAGTTTAAAAAGTAGTTTTTTATTTTTTTACTCCCAAAATGGTGAATCGCCCCTCATGGTTGACATCATCATATTGAATCCTATTAGTTCTTATAAAATTTATTTTTGTTTTGAATTTTTGTTTTGATTCCCATTTTAGACCTCAAAATTCCTTTAATCGGGATGACCATGCGGTAGTAGATGATTATATTGTCCCACCATCAGCCACAGAGTCACTGTCAACTACAGTTCAAGGTGCAAGTTCAACGAATAAGATCATTGCTATAAGAGGATGGAAAAAATAAGACATGTTAGTTGCAATTGATGATATAGAATTTAATGGATATTCAATTTTTGCATCTGGAAAAAATCTTGGGATTTCTCCTTCGTCATTACATTATTAGATAAATGGGTTGACTCATACAAAGCATAGGTGACCTCTTACAATTATGTATAAAGAGGAGGAGGCCGAGGTGTTTTAATGGTGTAAGGAGATAGCCAAATTGGGACATGGGCTAGAGTTGATACAACTTAAATCCACAGTTGCTCAAATTTATCAAAGGATGCCAAACACATGCAAAGATGGGTCTCTTGGTAAATCATGGTGGTTTGGGTTTAAAAAAATGAATCTAGACCTTTTTTATGTATAACCGAGCACCTTCATAGAGACAAGGATTTAAATCTATGCCCTACAATTGTGTCTAAGTTCTATGCCTCTCTTTCTAGTGCATACAAGAATTACACTTATGCTTCAAACCATATATGGAATTGTTACGTGTAATATTTCTACTTAGCCTAAGCTAAGAGGAATATACATTTTTGTTTTAATTTCTGTTGCATGAATAAATGAATAAAGGAGGACATGTAAAACTCCTGAAAAAAATTGAATAAATCAATGCCCATGTGAACAAGGATAAATCAGTGCCATGTAAATAAATCACTTGTAGGTGTGAAAGGGGTTTGAGCTATGAGACTGGGTCAACCTTGACCAAATCTACAACACTGTCTAGATTCAATGTACCTCATAAATGGACAGCGCAGTTCTAGAAGGAGTCCCCTCACGTGAAAGGAGCTAACTCATCAAGGTGGTTTAGGGTTTGTGAAGGTTCTCATCTTATAAAAGGAAGGGGAAGGCAGCAAGAGAAGGTTTTTGATTGATTATATTTCTGAGTATCTTGTCTGTTTAGACAAATACTATTCTCTACTATTTAGTGGAGGATTATGCTACTTAGCACTTGGAGTTCCTATGAAGGGATTTCATCTCTTCCATTGAGGATTCTTGGAGGAGTATTTGCTGATTTGATCCACTATCAGGCTTTGGGCCAAGCTCTACTTCCAACTAAAATGCAGATCCAGTGAGGGTTTGCTTGCTTTTGTAGGCTGCAGCAAGTGGAACTCTAGATTTGCAGAGATCTAGCTTGCATTGGAGCCTCTTCTCATGGAGTGTGTCTTTTAACCTCCTGGAAGAGTGCATCCACAGTTTGAGCTTCAGATTTGTATCTTGGCATCAGGCCATCTTTGTTATTCAAGCTACAACACAATTTTCATTGAGGGACTGCGTTATTTTCATTAGAGGTTCTGCAAGGTGTTTTGATCCCATTTTTTATGAGAGATCTCTGGTGCTGGGTGTTTGGTCAATTTAGTGTGTCCTAAATTGCTACATTAATTTGTCAATCCGGGATTCGTAAGCTGATGAAGTGTGGCGCACTATATGTGCAAGATATCCTATTTCTTACTTTTTGTCGTTTTTGGTTTTTTTATTTATCTTGGGGGTTTTTATCTTGGTTGGTTTCCTAATGTGAGATGGAAATTCTAAAAGACAAGTATGGATATAAATGTTCAAGGCAATGATGTCCTTTATAATGATTTCTCAAACTTCAAATTTCAAAAGGGTTTTAAAACATGCAATGAAAAAATTAATTCCTAAAAGAAAATGAAAATGTGCCACTATACTAGTCAAACAAACAGTGAACTATTGATCATGAAACCCATTACCCTTGCTGCTGTCTAAATAAAAAAGAAACTGTGCTCAAAGAAACCCAAGAATTGCAAGCAAAGTAAAGCTAAAATCAAATTACATCAACTCATATTCTGACCCCTCACCATTAGTCTCGCTATGGCTTTCGGAGGTAATCATAAACAACTTGAGCAATCTGATATCTAATTTGCAGAAAAATAAACCAATATCAAATTACACACTCATACTTCAATCCCTCACCATTAGTCTCGCTATGGCTTTCGGAGGTAACTGATAATGACATGAGCAATTTAATATCTAACTTGCAGAAAAATAAACTAATATCAAACTACACACTCATACTTCAATCCCTCACCATTAGTCTCGCTATGGTTTTCAGAGGTAACTGATAATGACATGAGTAATTTAATATCTAATCTAACTAATAAAGAAAATGTACAAAACTGAAATAAATAAAACAGTGCTGGCATTAAAAGCTAAGAAAAATAAATCAGCAGAAGAACAAGACCGATTCCATGTCATTAGTCATTGTAAAACTATGTGCAAATGCCCGAGCTGCCTATTTTAATCTGGAACAAAAACATTGATCAGTTAATAGCAGTATAAAGCATGAAAAATTATGGACAGAAATAAAGCATTAATACCATAAGAGATGTAATATATACACGTGAATAACTATGGCATAATGAACGTAAGGAAATAAAGCATGAAACTATACAGCAATAAACAAAACCTCGGCGTGTGCAGGGGCCCTCTGCACAATCCTCAGGCAACAGCTATCAACCACGAATTATGCTTATGAACAGAGTCTTCTCGTGTATTCAAAACGCAATCATAACAAGGAAATAATGTCACGACACAATGGGCTTTCTTTTCAGCAAAATTACATTACAGAAGCTAACTACTATGCGTATGAGAATGCATTATTTATAACAGAGGATGACATAACTACTTTCCTACAATCTGCACTGATAAAAGACACGTGAACAACCACGTCCAGAAATCTAGCATTATGGCTGCCATGAAGATTAAATCTATGGAGGGTGGCCGTTGAATTCGGCTTATGGAGCAGTTCACAGGTGTTGATATGTCCCCTGAGATTTAGGAACGGCCACGCAAGTCTTCACGTGGTGAAAAACGATGTTCTGTCACCGTAGGACTCTTAGGTTGACCACCGCTTAACTACCTTTGACCACGGCCTTCTTTGGTGAATTCGACTGAGCCAATGGGACTCGGTCCATATCCATGTCATTTCCAACTTGCCCATGTGCCTTGATTTTCCTGAAGACACCTGCAATATATACTTTAACAAAATGGTTGCGGAAAGTTGAAGCAGCTACGAAAAGTGACAAGATTCCGCAGCTTAATGAGCAAAAATCTAATTCAAACAACAGACACAAAACATAGTTAAAAACCACTTTAAATTCTCTTTTATGATTAATATGCAATGATGTTGATGACTTAGGAGGTCCAGGTAAATGGAAAAAGTCTAGAAAGGTGTATAGGAAAGATGCAAGTTTGGGACTCAACATACCCCCACTGTGAAGGTGTTGCATGTCCCCATGCAACCAAAATTTTGATCATCCTCCTTCAATTCATATGCCCTGATACCTCTGCTAGTACATCGAGTCCTCTTCTCCTCTTTCTTGGTGCTGCTAACATCCTGGGCTTCTTCATCAAGCATTTGAATTTGAGATTAATCAGTGCTCTACTTATCTTCTTGCATTTCTTCTTCAATTTCCTGTTCTTTTTGTGCCACAGTCCCAGATGTAGCATAGTGTTGTCATGAATGATCTTGTCCAATCTGCTTTGCTCCTTTAATGCTTCATTTTCATTTTTAATATGTCTATTTAAAACCTCCAACTCAAAGACTTCTTGTTTCAACAATTGGACTAGAGCTTCTTGTGCTGTGTGAAGCTGAGTGGATGAAGTGCTGGGACTCGTGGCTGTTCTTTCTAAGGATTCTATGTAATCATACACCTCTTGCTCCTTTGGATCTATCTCGGGTGTCTTTTTCCTTGGGCTGTCCCCAAAATGTTGTGGAGGAGAATTGACTTCAAAATCTGGCCGAAAAGGACTCATGTCAACATCTTGAGGACTAGTTTCAACGTTTGGCTGAGAATGAGGTGGACTACGGCCAGCTGGAGTTTGTTCAGGTGTTCCTTCTCCCAAATCAATAAAATGGGGTCCTTTTTTTTGTGCTTTCCTCCACTTTCCTTTAAGCCCGGTGCTTCTTCTTACATGCTGTGGACTACTGTCTTTTTCCTTCTGTTTTTCTTTTCCTTTCTTTTTGGCCATAGCTGACTATTCCTGAAGGTGAACTAGTCTCTCAGACAATACTTGATGGTCTTCTTCTGAGGAAGGGGTTTGATGCACAGCCTCAATGCTTCTTTTCTATTTTGATTTTGTTGGCTTTTTACCCTCAATCTTTTCCTTCCTCCTTTTAGACAGTCTTTCTTCTCTACTAGTTCTTTCAACTATGTTAGTAGGAGTGCTTTGAGTTTTATCACCTGTTCTCTTTCTTCTACTTCTTTTTGATGTATTGCCTTCAGGGGTTTCTTGGGGTTCTTCAAAGAAATTTCTAATTAAAAACTGCTCCCAGGTGTCCTTTTTCTCTTTTAATTGTTTTTCTATCAATATTTTCACGAGACCATGGTGATACAAATGTGGTTCTACGTCCCCCAGATGCTTTTGGACGGTTACAGACATCTTTTTCAAACTGTTTAGTAAAAATTATGGCAGATTGAGGGTCTGGTTGTCTAGGAAATTCATCAACAGTCGGGTATGATACATGTACATTGATCCAAAACATCCCTCACAGGTGATAAACTTTTGAATAACCAACAGTAAACTGGCCCACTCTTCTTTTAAAGCATGGACAAGAATTCCCTTTTTAAAAATGGTGACATCCATACCTGGGTTACGTAGGATCACTCTCCAGGCTTCCTTGCCAATGCTCTTGTTCTTGAACCAGCGTTCACCTTCTTGAGGGAGTTCTGTAGCAGCTGCTATGGATGCCTCAGTCACTGTAAATTTGAGGTCCCCAATTTCTACCTCTAGACCGTTGAAAGACCTCGCAAAAGCTTTTGTTACCTCCTTATTGTAGCCTTTAAACTTTTGAATAAACCGAAGCCATTTTTCCTTTTTCAATATGTCTTTGACTTGCGGGTATCCTTCCATAAATTTGGGTCCCTCTGGTTCTGTCCTCAACAACCGACCCATCCTTCCTTCTGTTCTTTAAAACTCGTCTGCGTGAGGAGGGTTTAGCAGAGGTAAGACGGCTGAATTAGCGGAAATGAATAGGGTTTATGAAGGAGACCAGTGACTGTAAGCGGATATCAGAGAATAGGTACACGAAATGAAGCGGAATAGAGAACAAAATGGGGTGAAGGCTTATGTGAACACGGTGGAAATGCAGCCGTGAGGTCAATAGAACAGTAGGGGGAGTAAAGTGCATCCGGCAGTATTTAAAATTGGGTGGCTGCAGAGTAGACGCAAGCACTTTTATGAAACGGCTGTGGATTTTGTGCGGCTGAGAGAATCCGTAGTCAAATCAACCACGTTCCATAATTACAGGTGGAGTATCAAAGTATAGCCGAACACGAGTGAAGACCGGAGGCTTGATTATGAGGCCGTTTAAAAATGAATGCAAGGATTGTGGGGGAATCGTATAGAGATCGTGGAACGATTATGGAGTTATCAACGCAATCATTGCATATAATGGAGCTATGGTTTATAACTATGTAAAAATGTGCTTGAATGCCATTTGAAATAAATTTCTACTCATACCTTGGAATTCTTGCCATTTTTCATTAGTCTTCAATCAGTTGCTCCTCGTTGATGCTTTTGAATACCTCATGTCTTCATAATATGTCCTCATACCTGCATTTGATTTCATGATTGTTGAACTAACATCTGACTATAAATTTTTGAAAAACAGAGTGGTGGCTTCAGAAACTGCTTCTTGCTGTGGAAACTGGTGTCAGCTGCGGAAACTGACACAACAATTATTTGGGTGAATGGAGATGGATAGATGATAACTGACTGAATGAAAATGGTCATGAAAGAAAATTTTTATTGGTGAAATGAAATCAAATGGATTGAAATGAAATGAAGTGGAGTGGAATGAAGTGGAATGAAGTGAAATGAAATGGAGTGGGTTGTTATAAAACTTGTGAAATATGAGAGAGAGGGAATTTTTTTTTTTTATGGAAAATATAAGGTGTCAGGTGTTCCTGATTTTCACCCTACATTTTTTGTATAAGACTACCAATCAGTGATTGGTTTTCAGGCTTATACAAAATTATTATTATTATTATTATTAATTTTTTTTTTTTTTGAAATTGAAAAGAACAAAGGCTAGGTTGGTGGAGAAGAAGGATTCTTCTTCACCAGCCTTATTGCAGAATTATCTTGAAACATTTTGACAAATTCCTCTTTTGAGAGTGGCTTATGATAGATCTTTAATCTGTGGCCATTCACAATAAGAGGAGTTTGAGATTCATCAATGGTCTCGATTCTTACCGCTCCATTGCTAAAGATCTTGTCAATCTCATATGGCCCAAGCCAATGAGTCTGAAATTTTCCTTTAAAATCTTTAAACTTGGAATCAAATAGCAATGCCCAATATCCTTCTTGAAACTTCTTCTCTTTGATGTATTTGTCATGCCATTTAGCTCTTTGATATTGAACTAGATAAGTTCTTAGAATTGCCTCTTGTCTGATCTCATCTAGCTCATTCAACTGCTCCATTCTATGCTTTTGGGCTTCTGATAGATCCATCCCCAACTAAACTGCCATCTTGAAGGTTTTGACTTGGAACTCAATGGGGAGTAGGACTTCTTTCCCATAAACAAGTTCATAGGGAGAATGTCCTATTGTATTTCTCCATGTAGTTCTGTAGGCCCACAAGGCTTCAGGAAGCCTTTCTACCCAATCTCTTCTGTGTAGATGAACAGTTTTGGTGATGATACTTTCGAGAACTTTGTTTGTAGACTCCACTTGACCATTTGCTTGTGGATGGTAAGGAGTAGATCTTCTGTGCTTGATTTTGTATTCTTCCATCAGCTTCTCCACCAAGTTGGATGTGAATTGGCTACCCTGATCTGTCACAATTTCTCTTGGAACACCAAAGCAAGTAAAAATATCCTCATAAATAAAATTAACAACTGAATTTTCAGTAGCAGACACTAATGATTTGGCTTCCACCCATTTAGTAACATAATCAGTACAAACCAATATATACTTCTTTTGCTTAGATGGTGGATTAATAGGTCCAATGAAATCTAAAGCCCATTTTTCAAAGGGTTCGATGAGTACCTGTGGTTGCAATGGAATTTCATTTGAAAGGGTAGGTTTCCCTACTCTTTGGCAGCTGTCACACCTTTTGACATATTGTTTTGCATATTTGAAGAGGGAAGGCCAACAATATCCTAAAGAGAGGATTTTATAGGCTGTCCTTTTGTCAGCAAAGTGTCCGCCGCATGGTTCATCATGACATGCCTTGAGGATATCAGGCATTTCATCTTCCCTGACACATCTTCTGATCACAAGATCTGGCCCTATTTTAAACAATTCGTTAGAAATCCATGAATATTTTGAACTCTCCTGAATAATCTTTCTTCTTTCACTTGGAAATAAATGTGGAGGCAGTTTCCCTGTAACCAAATAGTTAGCAATATCTGCATACCAAGGGGTCTTAGTAGTTACCGCAAACAAGTATTCATCAGGAAACTTATCCTCTACAGGAGAATCTTCTTTAGTATTCTGAATCCTAGACAAGAAATCAGCTACTGTATTTTGTTTCCCTGGTCTATCCAACACAGTAATATTGAATTCCTGCAAAAGTAGGAGCCATCTTGTCACTTTTCCATTAGTAACAGGTTTTTTCATTAGATATCTAATCGCAGAATGATCAGTATGAATAAAAGTTTCATAGCCTGTTATATAATGTCTAAACTTATTGATTGCATGAACAATAGCTAAAAACTCTTTTTCAGTTACAGTATAGTTCAACTCAGTGGGAGTCAAATTTTTACTGGTATAGTAAATGGCATATGGGACTAAATCCTTTTGACCCAACACAGCTCCTAGAGCTGTATCTGAAGCATCTGTAGAAATATGGAAAGGGAGTTTCCAATTTGGTCCTCTCAAGATAGGTGCTTCAGATATTCTTGTTTTCAAAGTTTCAAAGGTTGATTGACAATCAGGATCCCATTTGAATTCACAATATTTTGTAAGCAGTTTGAAGAGTGGAGATGCTATTTTGGTGAAGTTTTCTATAAATCTTCTATAGTATCCAGTAAATCCTAGAAAACTTCTAACATCTCTTTGACAATTTGGAATAGGCAACTTGGAGATGACTTCAACTTTTAATCTATCAACCTTAATCCCATCTCCTGAAATATGATGCCCAAAAACAATACCTTCAGTAAACATCATAAAGCATTTTTCATGGCTTAATGAAAGGTTTTTTTCTTTACATCTTATAAGGACTTTTTCCAAATTTTCTAATGCCTCTTCAAATGAATTACCATAAACTGTAAAATCATCCATATACACCTCTACACAATCATGGATTAGATCAGAAAAAATTCCTAGTACTGCTCTTTGGAATGTTGTGGGTGCATTACATAACCCAAAAGGAAGCACTCGATAGGCAAAAGTCCCCTATGGACAGATAAATGTGGTCTTATATTGATCTTTAGGTGCTACCTGAATTTGATTATAGCCACTAAAACCATCCAAAAATGAAAAGTACTTTTTGCCTACTAATGTATCTAATATCTGATCGATAAAGGGAAAAGGAAAGTGATCCTTCAAAGTTGCTTTGTTCAATTCCCTGTAATCAATGCATACCCTCAATTTACCATTCTATTTAGGTACTATAACCAAAGGAGAAACCCATCAGCTATCTGAAATTGGATAAATGACGTTTACATTGAGTAGTTTTTGGAGCTCTTCTTTCACTATCTCCCTAAGGTTTGGATTCATCCTTCTCTGAGGTTGTCTGATTGGTCTATTGTTTTCCTCAATATAGATATGATGGATGCAAGTCTTAGGATCAATTAATTTCATATCAGTATACTCCCATGCAAATTTAGTAGAATGTTTTTGCAAGATTTTGGTTAGTTCTTCTTGTTGTGACTTTTTAAAATTTTTGTTGATATTCAATTTTTTTCCTAGAAAAATCTTAATGGTAGAACTACCGAACTCTTCCATAGAGTAAAGAGACATTTGTCTTGATAATAAATATTCAATGTCAGATTCCAACTGAAATTGTGTGGGGTCATATTCTGAAGATGTCTCAAAATTTTCTAATGTGTTCAGAATTTGACTATCCTCACTAATTTTAGAAATGGTAAAGACAGGTTGTATAGTGTCCTCATCATCGACCCATTCATTGTCTCCTACTTCTGTGATTGCTTTTGCTGGAGGATACAAATTGAATTTCTTTGTCAAATTACCATTAGAAATGTACATATCCCCAGATCTACAACTAATGAAAGCATTAGCTGTGGCTAGCCAAGGTCTTCATAAGATAAGTGGGTGCCCTCCTAGATTACTCTTGGGAGTCAAAATCATAAAATCTACTGGATATTCCCAAGAATCTAAGGAGTTGATAATTGATCGATCTGCAAGTTGCAGTAAAGTAGGTGTAAAAAGAAGATTAGGAAGTTTTAGCTGTTCCATAGTCTGTCTACTCATAATGTTGATAGCAGCCCCTAAGTCAATCAATGTGTTTGGAATTTCTATCCCATTTATATGTGTCTTGACAATTGGACTACCTGGATCTACATACTTATGCATGGTAATTTTTCCCATCATGATATCTGCAATTTTTCCTACCAGGTGGATTCTTCTTGTATCTCTTAGTTTCCTTCCTGGTCTTTTGAGACTCAACTCCTTTATTGTTTTTGCTAGAATAGGAATCTCTCTAATGGCTTGTAGCAAGGGAATCTTGATACAAACATTCTCTAATTCATCTAGAAAATCATAGTTAGGCAACAAGATTTGTTTTTCCACCCCTTTATCAATTTGTAATCTTTCAGGGAAAGGAGGTGTGGATGAAGATGCAGGTTGCTCAACTATAGGAGTTGTGGGGGTTAACTTTTCTTTCTCTTTTTGAATGTTTGAGTTTTGAAGAGATGCTTCATCAGAACCCTTATTGACTTTAAGAGAGTCCTCCTTAGAGGTATCTTGCTCTTGGACATCTATAGAAGGTTTTTCTAAAACTCTACCAGACCTGAGTTGTACATCATTGAGAGGAACAATCATATAGGTAGGAAATTGTTGTCCTTCTATCATGTAAGTATTCTAAGGATTTTTATTGTTAGGATTTGGAAATGGCTGAGCTGGAAGTTGATTTGTCTTTTGTTGGAATGGAAGCATGAGTTGAGGATTTGGATTTTGTTGAGAAGGTTGTTGTTGTGGAAATGGCAATGAAAGTTGTAGATTTGGGTTTGGAAGTTGTGGAGCTTGTCGATTTTGAAAAGATGGAGGATATTGATAAAATTGAGCAAATCTCCCATAAGGATTTTGCATACCTTGTACCCATGACTGATATGAATTTTGAGGTTGGGGCCAAGGTTGTTGCCAAGGATTCCAATTTTGTGGGGGTTGAAAATTCATAGGGTTTTTAATCCCTTGAGTTTGTTGCCCCTGCCAAGGTCTTCTTGCAACAAAATAGAGAGATTCTACTGAATTTGGATCTTCTTGAAAGACAGCTTTGAGTCCAGGAATTGAAGGACAATCCTTGGCCTCATGATTCTCTGAGAAAATCATACATTTTTCTACAACTTTTGCATCAAAGGGACATTCCCTTAAAGCATGTTTGTTCCTACATTTCGGACAAAAGATGGCTAGAGCATCAGTTTCTGCGTTCTGCTTGTTTTGAATTTTAAGGGTCTCTAGTTGCTCACTAAGGCTCCCTAAGATATCAATTTTGAATTCATCAAGCATATTGCCAATCTCTGCCCTACTTACTGATCCATTTGTAGATTTGTTTGCCCTGATAAGAGAAGGATCTCTAGGCCCTTTTCCCGTTTTAGATTTTCCCCTTGAGAGATGGACACATAGTTCTATTATGTCACGAAGTGGAAGTTGAGAAATGTCTCCTTTCCCCATCGTGTTTAAAATATCTATCCATTCATCTCTAATGGCTTTTAATAGAAGGGCTTTCAAAGTTTCCTCATCTAAGTTGCTCATCTTTGCTCTTTTTAAGTTGTATTGAAATCTTTCAAGCAAATCCTCCAAATTTTCATCTTCTTTTTGCACCATTTTGAATACCTCATCCTTGTGATTGGTGGGCATGCAATAGTCCAGGTATCTATCCAAAAATGTTTTTTTCATATCATTCCAAGTCCTAATAGATTGGGTGACTAATCCCATGAACCATTTCAAAGAAGCTCCCTTCAATGTTGAAGGAAATAGTTTGAATTTTTGAGAGTCTTCCATATAGTCATAGGTTCGGCACACGACTTCAAACTCAAACAGAAATGTTTCAGGATCCTCACTTCGTAATCCATAAAAGTTGGGGAGGACAGATGGTGAGATGTTTTTCATCGTTGTATGAGTTTCCTCATCAATTATAGGGAATCCAAACGAGTTGTCTCCTTCCCTATTTATTCCATTATTACCTCCACCTCCACCATTGTTGCCTCCATTATTTCCTCCTCCTCTACCTCTACCTCTAACTCCGAATCCATCTACTACTTCCTCTGTCATGATAGTTTCTTCAGAGTCCTCAGAGTACTCTGGTTCTTCTATCAAGGGAGGATGAGAGGGAGTTTCTTCCTTTTCTTCTTCAGGTGATTCTACTTCTTTAATTACAATATACTCTCCTGTAGAAATAAAGAAAGGGTCTTCTTCTAAATGAGATTTGGTAGATGGTGTAGGAGAATCCTCTAATTCAGGTGCTCCTTGAATTCCAGGAATTTTAAGGCTAGGGGTAGATGGTGGTGAATCTTGTCTATGCCTTGAAGAAGATGGAGTTGTGAAAATCGAACTCTTGGCTCTAGCTATAAACCTTCCCCTAGAATCTCTTGCTCTATGCATGTCATTTTTATTTTTATTTTTTAAGTTGGGCTAATAATTCTCTTTTTGATCTTACAGGTCACACTAGGTGCAAGAACAGAGCATACTTAAGAAATTATTGAACCAATAACTCTCTTTTATGATCCTCTAGATCACACTAGGTGCAAGAGGAGAGCATACTTCAAGAAGTTATCAAATTTTCCCTTCTTTTTATTGTTTTTTTTTTAAATAAATTGGCTACCTAGTTACACTTCCCCGGCAACGGCGCCAAAATGTTTGGTCAATTTAGTGTGTCCTAAATTGCTACATTAATTTTTCAATCCAGGATTCGTAAGCTGATGAAGTGTGGTGCACTATATGTGCAAGATAACCTATTTCTTACTTTTTGTCGTTTTTGGTTTTTTTATTTATCTTGGGGGTTTTTATCTTGGTTGGTTTCCTAATGTGAGATGGAAATTCTAAAAGACAAGTATGGATATAAATGTTCAAGGCAATGATGTCCTTTATAATGATTTCCCAAACTTCAAATTTCAAAAGGGTTTTAAAACATGCAATGACAAAATTAATTCCTAAAAGAAAATGAAAATGTGCCACTATACTAGTCAAACAAACAGTGAACTATTGATCATGAAACCCATTACCCTTGCTACTGTCTAAATACAAAAGAAACTGTGCTCAAAGAAATCCAAGAATTGCAAGCAAAGTAAAGCTAAAATCAAATTACATCAACTCATATTCTGACCCCTCACCATTAGTCTCGTTATGGCTTTCGGAGGTAATCATAAACAACTTGAGCAATCTGATATCTAATTTGCAGAAAAATAAACTAATATCAAATTAGACACTCATACTTCAATCCCTCACCATTAGTCTTGCTATGGCTTTCGGAGGTAACTGATAATGACATGAGAAATTTAATATCTAACTTGCAGAAAAATAAACTAATATCAAACTACACACTCATACTTCAATCCCTCACCATTAGTCTCGCTATGGTTTTCGGAGGTAACTGATAATGACATGAGTAATTTAATATCCAATCTAACTAATAAAGCAAATGTACAAAACTTAAATAAATAAAACAGTGCTGGAATTAAAAGCTAATAAAAATAAATCAGCAAAAGGACAAGATTGATTCCATGTCATTAGTCATTGTAAAACTATGTGCAAATGCCCGGGCTGCCTACTGTAATCTGGAACAAAGACACTGATCAGTTAACAGCAGTATAAAGCATGAAAAATTATGGACATAAATAAAACGTTAATACCATAAGAGATGTAATATATACACGTGAATAACTATGGCATAATGAACGTAAGGAAATAAAGCATGAAACTATACAGCAATAAACAAAACCTCGGCGTGTGCAGGGGCCCTCTGCACAATCCTCGGGCAACAGCTATCAACCACGAATTATGCTTATGAACAGAGTCTTCTCATGTATTCAAAACGCAATCATAACAAGGAAATAATGTCATGGCACAGTGGGCTTTCTTTTCAGCAAAATTACATTACAGAAGCTAACTACTATGCGTATGAGAACGCATTATTTATAACAGAGGATGACATAACTACTTTCCTACAATCTGTGCTGATAAAAGACATGTGAACAACCACGTCTAGAAATCTAGCATTATGGCTGCCCTGAAGATTAAATCTATGGAGGGTGGCCGTTGAATTCGGCTTATGGAGCAGTTCACAGGTGTTGATATATCCCCTGAGATTTAGGAACAGCCACGCAAGTCTTCACGTGGTGAAAAATGGAGTTCTGTCACCGTAGGACTCTTAGGTTGACCACCGCTTGACTACCTTTGACCACGACCTTCTTTGGTGAATTCAACTGAGCCAATAGGACTCGGTCCATATCCATGTCATTTCCAACTTTCCCATGTGGCTTTATTTTCCTGAAGACACCTGCAATATAGACTTTAACAAAATGGCTGTGGAAAGTTGAAGCAGTTGCGAAAAGTGACAAGATTCCGCAGATTAATGAGAAAAAATCTAATTCAAACAGCAGACACAAAACATAGTTAAAAACCACTTTAAATGCTCTTTTATGATTAATATGCAATGATGTTGATGACTTAGGAGGTCCAGGTAAATGGAAAAATTCTAGAAAGGTGTATAGGAAAGATGCAAGTTTGGGACTCAACACTGGGCTTTGCCTTTCACTTTGGTGATCCATGGATTAGCTTGTTGATACATGTTCTGTTTAGATCTGATCTATTTTAATGTAAAGTCATCTTCAGAAATTTCTGAAGCATTTTGCAGATATGCAACTTAAAAATCAGATCTACTCTTTGTAATGCGTGATTTGGTCAAAACCCCAAGGGGATCTTGTAAATAAGACTATCTAGTTTCCATATCTAAAATGGATCTGATGTTTTTTCCACAGATATGTCCTAGATCTGAGTTGTAATATTCAGTTGTTTCAGCTCCTCAAAATAACACTGTTAAGTCAATTTGCATTTTATATATGTGTTGCAGCCTTCGTTTTTGAAGATTTTTTGCTCTATTTTCTCTTGTATTCTACTGTATATTGAAAGAGATTCATTGTAATTCTGATTTTCTGTTGTATACTCATAATTTAATCATATTTGATGGCCTCCTGCTCATACTTTCCAAGACTTCATTATTTCTAAAGCAGTTTGTTGTGCATAGCTGCAACCCCTCTTGTAGGGTGTTTTTCAGCTAGACTAGGTGGTGGGAGATCTGTTTACCACACCTAGTTTGATTTGTTTTTGCTCCCCTTTTGGATCTAGACTCTAGATCTGCTGATCTAAGGGATCCAAGGGTTGTAAACTCATTTTTGTGCATCAATCTCCCAGGAGTGTGTTATTTCACCAGGCTTGTTGTGTCGTTCTAGATTTGGAATATTACAGTGGTATCAGAGCTCCTTTCTTGGCACAGCCTGTGCTTTCCTTGGAGCACCACAGCCATGTTGCATTCATAAGAAGATGAACCTCTTACTGAGAGGGAGAAGAGGTATCAGAATAGAAGTCACAAGAATTTTGATTACACTACTGATGGGCAAGACAAGGGTAAAGCCCCTGAAACTGCAAATGACAAAGAAGGAGAAGAGTTTGCAAGAACTCTGTTGGTGGCCATGCAATATCTTTCCAAAGAGATCAAAGATATGAGGATGGAAAGAATGAGGGTATCTGTGCTGATTGATAGTGGGGCAACCCACAACTTTATTGATGCTCATCTTGTGCAAAGGAGAGCAATCCCCACTGATAATTTTGAGGGATTCTCTGTTTTGGTCCCAGGAGATAGGACCATGCAATGCATGCAATATGTCCCCTCACTTTTAGTCACTATGGGATCCTACACTCTGGTGGATCACTTTTTTGTAGTTGACATACCAGACACCAATATCATTTTGGGTGTCCAATGGTTGATTACTTTGGGGAAGGTCACCACTGATTGGAAAGCTTTGTAGATGGAGTGGGTGGACTTGAAGAGTTGGAAACCACAAATGATTCAAGGCATGAACACTTATCCCTCACCTAGTACTTCCACACAAACAACAGAGATGGATTTGTGTAGTAGAAGCAGGGATGTCACAGTCCCTTCTCTTATGTTCATGAGAATGCTACAAGGGACATTCCTATCTAGTGGCAAGCCACCTGGGATGCCACCAGATTCAGATCTTGTGGGGGAGGCCTCACAAAGTGTTGCTCCAAATCTAGATCCAGGAGGGATTGGAGCAATGATAGACCAAGTTACAGCGCTGGAGGCCTTGGGACAGCTCAAGAATGAGGGGGATCTTCTCCCTGCATCACTACCACCCTCTCCCTTTTCTGAATCTGCACTGTGGGAGGAGAAGAATGGGAGGATAAGCCTTCCAAAAAACAAATTTGGCATGATAAATGTCAAAAAGGAGATCAGCAACATGACAAGCACTTCCATGGATGTATCATCAGCGCTATCATTGTTGAACAGTGTGGATCTGTATTGGAAATCTCAACTTCTTGTAGAGTATTCCAAATATCTCCACACATGTATGATACTAGATGACATACAGCAAGAAGAAGGCTACTTAGTCCAAGGGGGATTCATCTATCATCATTGTAGGGTATTTTTGGCTAGAGCTTCCAAGCTCAAGCAGAAGATACTACAAGGGGCACATAAATAATTCTTTCTCAACCATATGCATTCAATGAAGATCTATACCCTGATCATGAGGAGCTTTGATTGGGAAGGCATGAGAGAGGAATTACATCAACACTTTCAAGAGTGCATTAGATATGGAGGATTGGGGCAGCCAATGGACTCTTTGCAAGAGTCATTTCAACTAGTTCTTCCTTTTCTTGAGAGGAGGGAAATGCTCATGCACAACTCCATATGTATGAAGGACTATGATGGTAAAGGATCTGATCATGCCAAGCAAGTTTTATTTTCTGATTCCTTTGCCATGTTTTTGCAGGCTATGACTCCTAAAGGGAGTGAGAGATCATGTGGATCTCATGACTTTTGGTGGGCCAATAGAAGTGTTGAACTTGGCCACTCCCTTATTGTGCAAAGGGAGATTCCTTCTCATGATGGGTGCTTCCCAAAGGCACCAAACTTATTTAATATCTTCAGCCATGTTAAGGTGACTCATGCAGCAAATGTGTGGTGGGAATGCCACTTGCCACACCTGGATCTAATGAAGACAAGAGGTGCACTGTGCTGGCATCACATGTGAGATTTTCACCCACCTCCTCAAGCTCAGATTTCTGTTTGCATATATGTAGTCTTGCTTCCATACCTGTATGATATAGTTGTACTATTTATGGGATTGTATGGAGGGGGGATGGGCAATTTGTATGTACCACATGGACTATAAATTCTCCCTGTACCTCATGCTACATGTTTCAGATGGAGCATTCCTCCATCTATGTTTATTTCTCTTGAATTCTTTACTCCTGGTGAGATGGATTATGCACATATTATGTTTACCTTGAAGGAAAAATTCATGATGTATTGGCTTGATGAGCACTTGGTTTATGATGAGGACTGGATCATTGATGATGCCATCAATGGAGGAGGGGAAGTACTGCAGCTCTCACCCTATTAGTTGCTTGAGGACAAGCAACATTTTGGAGGGCAGGACTGTAATATTCCTACTTAGCCTAAGCTAAGAGGAATAGACATTTTGTTTTACTTTTTGTTGCATGAATAAATGAATAAAGGAGGACATGTAAAACTCCTAAAAAGATTGAATAAATCAATGCCCATGTGAACAAGGATAAATCAGGTCCATGCAAATAAATCACTTGTAGGTGTGAAAGGGGTTTGAGCTGTGAGACTGGGTCAACCTTGACCAAATCTACAGTGATGTCTAGATTCAATGTACCTCATAAAGGGGCAACGCAGTTCTAGAAGGAGGCCCCTCATGTGAAAGGAGCTAACTCATCAAGGTGGTTTAGGTTTTTTGAAGGCTCTCATCTTATAAAAGGAAGGGGAAGGCAGCAAGAGAAGGTTTTTTATTGATTATATTTCTGAGTATCTTATCTATTTAGACAAATACTATTCTCTACTGTTTAGTGGAGGATTGTGCTGCTTAGCACTTGGAGTTCCTATGCAGGGATTTCACCTCTTCCATTGAGGATTCTTGGAGGAGTATTTGTTGATTTGATCCACTATCAGGCTTTGGGCCAAGCTCTACTTCCAACTACAACACATATCTAGTGAGGGTTTGCTTGCTTTTGTAGGCTGCAGCAAGTGGAACTCTAGATCTGTAGAGATCTAGCTTGTATTGGAGCCTCTTCTCATGGAGTGTGTCTTTTAACCTTATGGAAGAGTGCATCCACTGTTTGAGCTCCAGATTTGTATCTTGGCATCAAGCCATCATTGTTATTCAACCTACAACACAGTTTTCATTGAGGGACTGCGTTATTTTCATTAGAAGCTCTGCAGGGTGTTTTGATCCCATTTTTGATGAGAGATCTCTGGTGCTGGGCTTTGCCTTTCACTTTGGTGATACATGGATTATCTTGTTGATCCATGTTCTGTTTAGATCTGATATATATTAATGTAAATTCATCTTCAAAAATTTCTGAAGCATTTTTCAGATCTGCAACTTAAAACTTAGATCTACTCTTTGTAATGCATGATTTGGTCAAAACCCCAAGGGGATCTTGTAAATAAGACTATCTAGTTTCTAGATCTAAAATGGATCTGATGTTTTGTCCACAGATCTGTCCTAGATCTGATTTTTAATATTCAACTATTGCAGCTCCTCAAAATAACACTGTTAATTCAATTTGCAGTTTATATATGTGTTGCAGCCTTCTTTTCTGAAGATTTATTGCTCTATTGTCTCCTGTATTCTACTGTATATTGAAAGAGCTTCATTGTAATTCTGATTTGCTATTGTATACTCATAATTTAATCATATTTGATGGCCTCCTACTCACACTGTCCAAGACTGCATTATTTCTGAAGCAGTTTGTTGTGCATAGTTGCAGCCCTTCTTGTAGGGTGTTTTTCAGCTAGACTAGGTGGTGGGAGATCTGTTTACCACACCTAGTTTGATTTATTTTTGCTCCCCTTTTGGATCTCGACCCCAGATCTGCTGATATAAGGGATCCAAGGGATGTAAAATCATTTCTGTGCATCAATATTCCAGGAGTGCGTTATTTTATTAGGCTTGTTGTGCCGTTCCAGATTTGGAATATTACATTATGGAAAAGGTTTAAGGGAAGGAATGAATTATGGCATGCAGGTAATTTCCAAGAGAGGGAGCCAAAAAATGCCAAATATTTTCCCTAAGAGTAGGAAATGGATTACTATTTTATGTTGTGTGAATATATTTGGTGCTTCACTCCCAAGATTTTATTTATTCAAGGGGAAACCTCAATTGAAAAATTAAATACAAAATTGTGAAGCAAGTGCATTCATGGATGCACATTCTCATGCATGGATGACTAAATAATTTTTTTTTAATTGTCTTTGTCACTTTTTTGAATATATATAGGTGGTGTCTTATATGAAACCAGACACCTACTAGTTTTATATGGCCATGGAAGCCACATTGTTGTGCAAAAAAATGAGGAGGATAACAATTTGAGCATTGACTTGTTAACACTACCTGCTCATACCACTCACATATTGAAATGATGTGAGTGTGTTTGGGAATTTTAAGAACTATTTGAGGTTATAACACACTTCATGGATGGAAAATAATCCAAGAGTGAAGGTAATATGCTTTGATCTAGCTGAGCTTGCATGTAAATTATTTAAAAGTGATCTCACACCTTCAAATATCAAGATTGGGTTTAGGAGGACTCGAATATGGCCATTGAATTTCAGATGCTCTTATGCATTATAATAGTTGTAGTGAGGCATTTAATGTGGATAGTTAAGAAGAATGGGATGCCCAAGAAGATCTGGGTGGAAAGGAAGAAGCAGTTGCAGCTGATAATATGCTATCCCTCTCTCAATGACACGTTTATGATGATGATGAACATGTAAATGAAACATAATATAATCATGAACCAAATGAAAATAACATGGAGGTTGTTAGACCAACTGAAACACATGCAAATTCTTCATGTGATATTATTAATGACTTTGTTGATCATATGAATGACAATGAGAATGTGGTTGAAAATGACAATGTTGATATTAATATAGTTGTAGGTGATCATGCACAAGGAAGAAACAATGAGTGACTGATATTTCCAAGCCAATTAACCCCACCATTATGGTTGGTAGAATCCATGATGAATATGAACAAACATAATGTCTCAAGAATCAATGAAGAAAACATGAACGTGCCTTCATAACTAGCAGAATTGAACAATTAAATTATTCACTATTTTGTGGACAATGGATCATTGGAAGAAGAGACTATATAAAATGTGGATCCAGATGAAGAGAATAATAGAGTTCAATCAGTTGTCCTAGATATTAAAAGGAAAGTATCAAAAAATGAAAAATTACTTGGTTGGTTCCTAAAGCTACTTATAGGGAGAGTGTCAGTGAAAAAATGGCAAGGAACAATAGATAGTTTTCGTTGAGGCCGAAGTTCATAGTTAATCACCTTAGAAGTATATAAAATTATTAGTTGATTATGAACAAAAGAAACTTGAAATTTATGATTTAAAATAGAAAAAGAAGGATTTATCAAAGGAAAAAAAGGCATCAAGAATTGTTGCGATAGGACAATGAACATAGGAAAGGCTTGAAAGAGAGAAAATAAGGAAAGAGATAACCATCAAAACCATTGGCAGGGTAGAAAAAGGAATCAAGAAAGGCTCAAAAATTGCTTCAAAAATAATTAGGGATGATAGATAGGGTTGAAAATAGTGCAAGCATAGTCAAGGAAAGCAAGATGATGCCAAACACATTAGACCACATTGTAGATAATACACCATTATGCCAAGACCTCATAAACATCCAAGACCCCCGCTATCAAAAAGGGGGTTTTCCCACTTGCTACGTTCCTACTAGTTTAGGTGCCAGTCCTATGTATGATTATCAGACACTTCCACTTAATGCAGGGGTTAGTAACACAAGTGTGAACTATGGCTATTCATTTCCTGCATGGCTACAAAGGGAAAATTAGCCTCAATCATATGGAAGCAATCCAACACATCCTGATTGTTGGACACCTAATCCTCAACGGGTAGGTGTGGAAGGCGAATGGACAAATGGAGTCCAAGAGACCACTTGGAATGTGAAACCAAGGGTCACCTACTGTATTTTATATATGCATCTTTATGGTTAATAGTATAGCATCTCAATGATTATCTTTCCCTTTGTTTGTTTCCCCATGTTTTGTTTAACATGGTATCAAAGCTGCAAGCAATCTCTCAATCTTATTTGAGCCATCGTCACCTCTGTCCTCTGTGTTCATGACTGTCCATCTTCAAATATACCAGATTCTGATCCTAATGTGGATTCAATGAATTTTTTATATTAGCTCTGCCTATCTGCTTTGAGCGTTACTCCATTGACATCGATTTGAATCGTTCCATTTTTGTATGCCTGGCAGGGATTCTAATGCTCCATTGATTTACTATCTGTCAGAACTCCATTTTCGTAACGATGTCTCCACCTCCACCTCTACTCCCTCTACGCTCTAGTTCGATTCAATGTGGTTGACACTCACAGTGTTGGAATTTCAAACACGCAGCATTTAAATATCTTCCTTATCAAATGGGCTACCTACCACCACGAGTTTCATGTTGCCATGGATTTGTCAATGCTCCTCTGATGCTACTCTTCCCCACTTTGTGCCTTCATTACTAGCCTTTGACATTGCTTCCAACGGATTTCCCAACTGTGTGCACCAGATTTTTGGGCCCTTCAACCTCCCTTGTTCGGCCTCGGTGTTCGGCCCTCCATCTTGTCCTCACAATCTCTTGGCGCAACGGAACCAAACCATGGCATATTCGCCTCCTTCACACAACATTACACAATCTCATTACTTATGGTCTCCCACAGCCTACCAACCCTTCACTCCTTCGCTCTTGTGGCACTCTGTCAACTTGTGGCACTCCCTCTCGTCAACGACTCTGCCTCCTTGTGGCTTGTCCTTGATTCGTTGGCATATGTGACATGGAATGGTGAACTCGACACCAAAAAAACCGAAGTTCAATTCGCATACGAAGTGGCGGAGCCCTCTAGTGATGGAAGCGAGTATCATTGGTGCCATTCCGCACTATGAGCAGGAAGAGGCGTCGATTTTTGAATGTTTTAACACTCCAAGGAAATGAATTTATAGGCCTCTACGTCGTTGTGTTTGATATGATAAGGTATACACACTTTATCAGAATTTGTAAATTTTCAAGCTTTGCATTGGGTCTCAATGTATCGAAGTTTGTATGTGTGAGTTTCCCCTTGTTATGTCTTTTTGCATTCTCCTTTCTGCAATGGAGCGGAATTTTCACAAGAATTGTGCTTTTAGATGTTGATTAGGCTATGTGATTCCACCAGGAGGATTTCTTGAGAATTCTAGAGATTTTTGGAGCTTATTCTACATGTAATTTTGTGGTTGGGGCATATTTTTCGAAAATTAAGTTTTGTGAAGCAGTGGGATGAAAAAATGGAGGGCTTGGAACGAAATGACAGGGATGCGAAGGAATGAATTTTATAGCTCTTTCTTATTGTTTTTAGGGGAAAGTTCAGGGGTTTTCCCTTGGCTCAATTTGGAGAGAATGAGGATGTCGTATTGAATGAGTTAGCATGTAAGTCCAATTTAAAATGAGGAGACGATAAATAATTTTGTTATTTTCTTCCTGTGTATGGTGATCAGGTTCCCATGGACAGTGCAACGCCATTATATCTTCCCCGAGATGAAGAAGTGTAAGCAGATAATTCAACAGTGAGCCCTCCTTCAAGGTTGATATTATAGACCATGGTTTCATCGGTCTTAAAGAGTCCACAATTTCTCTCATATGTACAGTCGCTCTTTAGGTACATTGGTGGATCGAATTAAGTATTTTCACAAAATATTTTATGTTAAATATGAATGCACCCCCTTCCAAACCTGAGCTAAATTTTTATGTTGCATTGAAATTGTTTTTGAAATGTCTCTTTTGGTACTGGAAATTAAATGATGCGTTGATGAAGACTCTGTGTAAAGGCCAAATTGGGTGTGTGATTATCCATGCATCTGTGTGTTTCTATTGCTTTGAATACATGTTGACTAAGTTCTAAAGACAGTGCATGTGGTGTGTGTGTTTTTTTTAAGTGTTTATGAAGTGAAGTTCATTTATATATGCGTTGAGTCTTTCAAGGAGGCCTTATGATTATTATTATTGGTTGGCATATGAAGGTCGTATACACTTATGAATATGGTAACAATTTAGGAAGGGATATTTGGTACACATGAAGTATGAAAGTGGGTTATATGGTATTTCTTCTTAGTTCATAGTTGCAATCAGTGTTTGAAGTGTAACTTTGAGTTGTTGCAAATTATGGCTCTAATTAGTGATGTATTAGAGTTATTAAATATTCTTACTCGTTAAGTTGTTGATGAGATGGTGAAAATCAACAATAACACTCTCATGGACATTAAAAATTGTTTGCAAAATTGACATGAAAAGATTAATTTTTTGCAGCTTGAATCTCAGCTTCAGCAAGTAGAATTGCAGCATTGGACTCGTCATTCTGAACCTGTTTCTATTTAGAAAATTGAAACAGACTCCCATAAGCAGCAAGTCAATAATTATCTAGTGCTCAATGAAGGAGCAGATTTGTATGCAGATGCAGAATCTCACGCTTCTCTTCCCAAGCCCATCATCATACCTTGGGAAGAGCTTGTCCATAACAAGCACAAAATAGGTCTTGGATATGACAAGGAGTTGTCCTTTCATATTCTGGACTACTCCAAGCCCATTCAATTTCATAGTGTCGGATTTCTTTATGACAGTTCACCTTCAGCTGTTCCAGATCCTGCTCCTCTTCCACAGCAAAAATAAAAAATTGTGAAATGCCAACACTGTGATCGAGTTGGCCATATGAAAGATCATTGTTTCAATCTTCACCCATGAAAGCATTGTGGTTAACACACCCATGCTTCACACGGATGCTTCAGAAACAAGCCTCCTGCAAGAACAAAGATTCATCTTGGATGGATCGCTTCTAGGCAATGGGCATCAACAACCAAGAAGATGTTTAAGTTGCATGTCAGAACTTGTTCTCGAATACTGAACAACCATGCAGTTGAGTTTTCGCCATCATCTCACCGTGTACTTGACAGGGGGGGAAATGGTGGTCATCTACAAGCTTCAAAGCTACATCAAGTGAGCCTGAGCCAAAATCTCTCTTTCCAGATTCAGAGTTGTAGCTAGAGACACAACAGTTCAAGCGAGCCTGAGCCACAACTTGTCATTCCAGATTCAAAGTTGTAGCCAGAGACATGAATTCCCATGAGAATTCCTTTGGCTAGTGGAAATTATTAAACCATCTATGCGAGGTTGATATTCTTCCTCTTCAAAGAATTCAGGACACTTCCTCTAGCATAAGACTTCAGCTTCTTTCTAGTTTTGGAAGAATTCAAGGAAATGCATCAAGCATTCCAGAGTTGGTGGTCATCCTTAAACCATCACAGGTTGTAGACCTCCCTTCTTCTAGGTTGAAGGTCTCCCTCTTCAAACATGAGGGACACCTCCTCTAGCAGAAGCCCTCAGCTTCTTGCCAGATTTGGAAGAGTTCCAGGAACTGCACTAAGCATTCCAGTATTGTTGGTCATCCTTAAACCACCTTTTTATGCCAACATTTCAGAGATTTGATTCAGCCTAAGTGCTGCCATGCATACTTTGCAGATTTGTATTACAACTCTCTTCTTAGACTCACACATACCCCTTCGTATTAAGGGGGGAAATGTTGGACACATAATCCTCAATGGGTAGGTGTGGAAGGCGAATGGAAAAATGGAGTCCAAGAGACCACTTTGAATGGGAAACCGAGGGTCACCTACTCTATTGTATATATGCATCTTTATGGTTAATATTATAGCATCTCAATTCCTATCTTTCCCTTTGTGCACTTCACCATGTTGTGTTTAACACTGATGAACCATTCTTAGGTAGGCCAACCTACTTCTCTTAAGCAGGAAACTCAACAATCTTGGGAAATGACGATTTTGGAGGCCATCAAGCATAGAGGTGTCATATGTTTTTTGGTGTAACCACATTGTGATTTGGATTTTGTAAGGATTGCCTAGGTTGCTTGTTACATGGCCATTTTGGATTAAATCCTAGGTCATAGCATTCCATATGTTTGCAGAATTGTAATCAAAAGAAATTTTAGAAGATATATTCATAATATATTATACATACATTTATGTGGAAAAATATATGTACAAAATGAAGCCTCTAGTTTCATTTTTAGTGTCATACTAAAATAATATTTTCATAAAAAAAAAAAAAAAAAAAAAAAAAAAAAAAAAAAAATTGACTTTTGACAATGCAATAAGTGTTGTCATTTTTGCATCAGAGCAATGTTCACTGCTAAGCTACAACAATCTATGACTAAAAGATATTAGGAGAAAAGTATTATACAATAACAAACTCAAATAATCAGCTGCAAACAAAAACTTAGAATCTTAAAAAAATTATGTAAATATTGTGGCTAGAAATTTCTTTAATTTTTCTATAAAACACTTTGCAATTTCTGAAAATTTATTCACATAACACCCATAGACAAAAACCCACAGAAGTTCACATAACACCCATAAAAAATATGATAAATCCACCAAAACCCACATAAGAATTATCTCAATGGACTACAATTCCCAACATATTAGTATTTTAAATAACACCCAACAATTTAACTGCTCACATAACAGCCATAGATAAAAACCCACAAAGAAATATGATAAATGCACCAAAATCCACATAAGAATTCGCTCAATTGGTTATAATTCCTAGCAAATTGAATGTGTTCATAAACACAGTGACAATTATAACTGGTAGGATAAAAACTCATACTGGAGATCCAACCACTAAGACACCACCATGCCCAAATGTCACTGCAACAGTCAGCTAAACCCCAACACCTCAGCAAATTTTACCTACAACAAAGACAAAGAACACGAAAAAAAGAAAGAAATGGTGGGGTTAAACAGAGAGAAAAATGAAAAACCCATAAGAAATTCATATAGGAAACCAACTAAAAGCGAACTGACCCTCATGAAAACCCACTAGAGTGCGAAAAATCCATGTCCACCACCGAATCGACTAAAATATACCACAAGGTGCAATGAAGACAAAAAAACAACCGTTGGTATGCTTCATACATGGGGCAACATTCCATGAAAGAAGAAAACATCAACCATAGTAGAAAACATGATAAATCCCCCATGAACCATGCCGAAGAACAACATAAACCTAGCAACGTAATGAAAAAGTTTAATTTGGACCAAAGGAGGTCGGTCGAATAAGTATTTGGGTTTCAGACACCTTCAAGAAACCTCCCGAAAATACATGGAAAAATACGTGGAAAATGGAGCATTAAAGTTCCAACCCACCATGACAGGTGGAATTTCCATCTTGACATCTATCATACTAATGAATTTCCATCCTCTCTATTGTTTCAAGTCTTGGCAAGGAGGGCCCACAACAACTGGCATCCCCCTTGTTGAAAATGCAACAAGATGATGGAGCTTAGTGAAATGAAGTCGCCTTCGCTAACTGGGCTCGTAGGCTATTTTTGGCGCAAAGTCTATTTTTAGACTATGTCTATTTTTAGACATATGGAGCATGGTCTAGGAGTTGCAATATGCTATTCTTGGATGATTGGTCGAGTTGGTAAAAATAGATGGACCTCTATTTTTAGACATACAGGTCGAAGTCTATTTTTAGACTGCTTGTCTAAAAATAGGTCAGTCAAATATTATTAGCCCTTAATAATATTTGGACTATAAACTTCAGTTTATTCTCTTACAGCACTTCAGTTGGAGCTACGGATGTGGCCCATGCACCTGAAAGAAGGAATTATGCTATTCCTAGGGGTTTGGTGAGCTCATGCATGGTTGACTTCAGTTAGGACTTCAGTGGCAGAGTTTGGTGGAGTTGATGAGACAGTTGGTGGAGTTGTGTTCGGTTTAACTTAGTTGAACTAGTTGTGTTTAGTTTAACTGGCTAATACAATAGTAATGAGTGGAGTGAATTAAATATTATTTAATTCACTAATTATTAACTCATTATTCAACTCAAGAACACATCAGTTCACTACAGTGCATGGACAGTTCAATGGAGACCAATGGAAGAGGTAGATGAAAGGGTGAGTTTGCTATTAGTTGTGACAGCAGTTGTGCATGAGATTTTCACAAGCATTGGAGGAGATTTCCAATGATGATTGCGCAGTTGGAGCCAGTGAGATTCAAACTTGGATCTCTCATTAGACCATCCTTGATTGCGCAATAGAGGCAGGCAATTAGTGGATGAGTTTTGAACCTGTGACTTGTTCAAAACTGAGCTAGTTTGTGTGTAAATTTTGGAGACAGTACTGAGTACTTGTGAGGAGTATTGTACTGAGATTGTTACATGTTCTCTTCTATTATAATATACAAAATAGCTAGGGGTTTTCAGCTATAAGCTTTCCCCATTACATATTGTGTTTATGTGCGCATGCGACTGTTTCTATTTCCGCAAATTGATGATCGATTGTAGAAGAGGTTATGTGTTATACATGAATTCGAATTAGTGTATGATCAGGATAATCTCAGTGGATAAATATTCATTATTCAACAAATTTCTACATGGTATCAGAGCGAATTGATCATCGGGATCTATTACAGTGATTACAATTATTTCGGTAGACAGAGTCTGTATTGGGCCAGGTAGCCTCTGGATCCATCCTTTCTCTGAAAGGTGATATATCCAGTAAATTCCCATACAGTCAATCTTTGTGCTAGAAATAATTTGTTCTCACAGATCCAGAAGCAGTTGAGTTTTGAGCTTGGAATTCGAATTTTGTAGCAGTTTGTTTTCTTGGTGCCGGAGTTGAAATTGTCTTTCAACGGTTTGCGACTCGAATATGATCTTGAAGGTAGTTCGAATTATGTTGCATGGAAAGATCGGATGGAGGCAGTATTAGAAGATAATGGGCTGAAGGAGTTCGTAGATATGGATGTCCAAAAGCCTACTGATCCTGCTGAAGTTGAAGCTTGGCAAAAGAAGATGGTGAAATGTCGAAGGATTCTGTTGGAGGGCGTGAAGGATCACATTGTATCCAGCCTGCATGGAAAATCTTCTCTATATGTGATGTGGAAAGCATTGACAGATATATTCCAGAGCAAGAGCGACCAAAGGAAGCTGGCGCTCAAAGATAAACTCAGAAACATTAAGATGGAGAAAGGCGACAATATCGCCAAGTACCTCACGAAGTTCACTCAATGCAGAGATGAGCTGGGAAGTGTGGGGGTGACTGTCGATGAAGAGGATTTGGTGGACCTGGCTCTCCTTGGTCTTCCAAAAGCTTGGCATTCCTATCAGGACTCTGTCAATGGTCAGGAGAAGTTGCCAGGATGGGAGCGACTTTGGGCAGATCTCATGCAAGAGGAGATAAGGAGGACTACCAGGGACGGATCTTCATCAAAGGTATTTGATGAAGAAAATTGCGCTTTGGCTGCCAAAGCAAAGAAGGGGAAGAGCAAGAAAGCTTCTCAGTCTGGTGCGAAAGGCAAGAAGCAAGACATGTCCAAGGTGAAGTGTTTTCACTGTCACCAGCACGGACACTATGCCACAAATTGTCCGCAGAAGAAGAAAAATAAGAAGGTTGCTGGATCTGCAGCGGGAGAGGCATTGGCCTCCCAGTTCGAACTGGATTTTTCACTGATCGCATGCTTGGTCTCAATTGTGATGGGATCAGTATGGTTCTTGGACAGTGGTGCATCATTTCACATGACAGGAGATCGAGATCTTTTTTCAGATCTGGAGGAAAAAGATCTTGGAGTGCACATCGAGATGGGCGATGATGGTCGATATAGTGCGACCGGTATCGGTACCATTTCCTTTGAGAGGGAGTCTGGTAAATATTGCATATTCCAAGATTGATGAAGAATCTGATCTCTGTAGCGATGTTGGAAGACAAGGCGTATGATGTGGTCTTCAGCGAAGGAAAGGCTTTCCTGCACAGTAAGACAACTGGAGAGACCCGGAAGATAGGGGTTCAAGTCAAGAACCTTTATCAGTTGCAAGTAGATGGCTGCGCAGCAATGGAATGCAAGGCGAGAGAAGTGGTGAGCCAGGATGATGAGGGCGAACTGTGGCACAGACGATTGGGCCACCTTCACCATGGAGCTTTGAAGATCCTGCAGCAGATTTCTACAGGGCTTCCTAAGGGCACTCTTGCGCAGTCAGATCAGTGCAAGGGGTGTACCTTGGGAAAATATGTGAAAGCCACCTTTCACGAGAAGGATAGTCGCGCCACGATGATCCTTGAGAGAGTTCACACAGACGTGTGTGGTCCTTTCTCAGTAGCTTCGACAGCAAAGCACAAGTACTATGTGATCTTTGCTGATTATTTCTCTCGGAAGTGCTGGATCTTCTTCATGCAGAAGAAGAGCGAGACATATTCAAAGTTCTGTGAATTCAAGGCACTGGTTGAGAAGGAATCGGGAAAGCATGTGAAGGCTCTTAGGAGAGACAATGGTGGTGAATTCATCTCTACTAAATTCAAGGACTTTTGCAACGCAGAAGGGATTCAGAGAGAGCTCATCGCACCCCATAACCCACAGCAGAACGGGGTTGCTGAGCGGAAGAACAGAATGATCGTGGGTGCTGCACGGGCAATGTTGCATGATCAGGGCCTACCCCTTCACTTGTGGGATGAGGCATGCAATACTGCAGTATATGTACAGAACCGTTGTCCTCACAAGATACTTGGCATGAGTACACCGGAGGAGGCGTTTTCTGGCAAGAGGCCTGATATTTCTCATCTGAGAATTTTTGGCTCACTTGTCTACATGCATGTGATGAAGGATGCCAGAAAGAAGCTGGATCCGACCGCAGAGGTTGGAATATTTGTGGGGTACACTGATACACCTCATAACTATCGGGTGTATTTGCCAGACAGTCGCAAGACTGTTGTGCGACGGGATATCAAATTTCAGGAGGAGAAAGCCATGCAGTGTTCGCTTGAGAGGGAGCCACACTTGCATGCAGATGAGGAGCTATTAGTTCCCAAGGAGGAGCTTCCGGATGTGGATCAGCCACAAGAGGAAGTTCATGAGGTGGAAGAGACCACTCATGCAGCGCCAACCATCAGAGGGTGCAAGCGCACTGCAGAAGCTGAGCGACTGGCTCAAGATGCAGAGAAGGTTTTAGGACCACCTACAGCACAGCGCAGACAAAGGCAGTCACCGGACCGGTACACTGGATACATGGCTCTTATGAGCAAATGTGTCGTGACAAAACCATCCTCTTTCGAGGAAGCTGTGGAGGAACCCGCATGGGTAGATGCCATGGTGGAAGAGTATGATTCGATTGTCAGAAACAATGCATGGGAGATTGTCCCGCGACCGGAGGGGAAATCAGTGGTGGGTTCGTGATGGATCTACAAAGTGAAGCAGGCGGCTGACGGGAGTGTGGAGAAGTACAAGGAAATATTTGTTGCCCGTGGCTTCTCACAGATCGAGGGGATCGATTATGAGGAGACCTTTGCACCTGTCGCAAGGTACTCTTCCATACGGATGATCCTAGCTCTCTCAGCGCAGATGGGATGGCACATCCATCAGATGGATGTGAAGACTGCGTTCCTCAACGGAGTCATTGAGGAGGAGGTGTACATAGAGCAGCATGAAGGTTTCGAGATCTTCAGCAGTGAGTCGCATGTGTGCCGACTCAAGAGAGCACTGTACGGGCTGAAGCAAGCACCTCGTGCTTGGTACACTCGGATAGACAGCTACTTCACCGGGCTTGGATTCTCCAAGAGTGAGGCGGATCCTAACCTGTACCAGATTGTGGTGGAGGGGAAGCTGTTGATCATTGTATTGTATGTAGATGATCTGATTTTGACTGGCGATGAGCAGTTGATACTTTCATGCAAGGAGGATCTTGCACGAGAGTTTGAGATGAAGGACCTGGGCATCCTTCATTATTTCCTGGGATTGGAGATTTGGCGGCGCAGTGGAGGACTGTTTGTTTCTCAGGGCAAGTATGCCCGGGAGATTCTGGAGAGGTTCAACATGCAAGGCTGCAAGCCTGTTGACACTCCTCTTCCTGGTGGTTGGAGGAAGGAGGATGCTACTTCAGCGGAGGTAGTGGATGCCACTGTCTATCGACAGTTGGTGGGGTCGCTTATGTATCTGGTCAATACACGACGCGATATATGCTATGCTGTTAACCAGCTTTCGCAAGCTATGGTTAAGCCTACCAAGCTCTTCTGGAAGGCAGGCAAGCATGTATTGCGTTATCTTAGTGGCACATCGGGATATGGTCTATGGTACAGACAGGAGGATGGAGCGAAGCTTAGCGGCTTCACTGATGCAGATTGGGCAGGGAGCCCAACGGACCGAAAGAGCACATCTGGAGGAGTTTTCAGTATCGGGTCGACAACAGTTTCCTGGTACAGCAGGAAGCAGAGATCCGTGGCACTCAGTTCAGCAGAGGCCGAGTACATGGCAGCAAGCTTGGTTGCATGCGAGGCTATTTGGATGAGGAAGATCCTCGCAGGATTGTTCAGGTTGCATTTGGAGCCTACAGTGATCTACTGTGATAACCAGAGTTGCATTAAACTCTCGGCTAATCCAGTATTTCATGATAGATCCAAACACATCGACATCAGGTACCATCATATCAGAGATTGTGTTCGGCGGAGAATCATGATGCTTTCATATGTTCCCACGGAGGATCAGGATGCCGACATCCTGACGAAGGCGCTCACCAAGAGCAAGTTCGAATTCCACAGAGGCAGGATAGGGGTTGCAGATAATCCATATCTTGCTGAGAGGGAGTGTTGAGAATGCAGCAAGATGATGGAGCTTAGTGAAAGGAAGTCGCCTTCACTAAGTGGGCCCGCAGGCAAATTCTGGCGCAAAGTCTATTTTTAGACTATGTCTATTTTTAGACATACGGAGCATGGTCTAGGAGTTGCGATATGCTATTCTTGGATGATTGGTCGAGTTGGTAAAAATATATGGACCTCTATTTTTAGAAATATAGGTCGAAGTCTATTTTTAGACTGCCTGTCTAAAAATAGGTCAGTCAAATATTATTAGCCCTTAATAATATTTGGACTCTAAACTTCAGTTTATTCTCTTACAGCACTTCAGTTGGAGCTATGGATGTGGCCCATGCACCTGACAGAAGGATTATGCTATTCCTAGGGGTTTTGTGAGCTCATGCATGGTTGACTTCAGTTAGAACTCAAGTGGCGGAGTTTGGTGGAGTTGATGAGACAGTTGGTGGAGTTGTGTTCGGTTTAACTTAGTTGAACTAGTTGTGTTTAGTTTAACTGACTAATACACTAGTAATGAGTGGAGTGAATTAAATATTATTTAATTCACTAATTATTAACTCATTATTCAACTCAAGAACACATCAGTTTACTACAGTGCATGGACAGTTCAGTGAAGACCAGTGGAAGAGGTAGATGAAAGGGTGAGTTTGCTATTAGTTGCGACATCAGTTGTGCATGAGATTTACACAAGCATTGGAGGAGATTGCCAATGATGATTGCGGATTTGAAGCCAAGGAGATTCGAACTTGGATCTCTCATTCAACCAACTTGGATTGCGCAATAGACGCAGGCAATTAGTGGATGAGTTTTGAACCTGTGACTTGTTCAAAACTGAGCTAGTTTGTGTGTAACTTTTGGAGACAGTACTGAGTACTTGTGAGGAGTATTGTACTAAGATTGTTACATGTTCTCTTCTATTATAATATACAAAATAGTTGGGGGTTTTCAGCTATAAGCTTTCCCCATTACATATTGTGTTTATGTGCACATGCAACTGTTTCTATTTCCGCAAATTGATGATCGATTGTAGAAGAGGTTATGTGTTATACATGAATTCGAATTAGTGTATGATTAGGACATTCTCAGTGGATAAATATTCATTATTCAGCAAATTTCTACACCCCTTATTGTTATTTCTAAAAAAAAGAGCCAGAGACATGGATTGACTGGACAAGAGTGAAACCATATTTTTTATTTACTCTTAACTTTTGGTAAATAAAATATAAATAATATTTTACATATTTTATGTAATATAATAAAAAGAATAAATGAATTTCCCCTTCACAATTTGTAAAGGTAAATTGATGAAACTATAACATAAGCATAGAACCATAAAGGTTTTATGAGAAAATTATTTTTTACATTTATGAATTAAAAAAATCATTTATTGTAATGTGTAATTCAATATATGGAGTGATATATTGAGAGGGACATGATCATTGTCATCATTTTAGGTAGTGAATGTAGGAGACATGCCATTCCATTCACATCCATATACCTTGCACTAGCCACATTTCAGCTATAATTGTACTTATGAACCCTTGCATGTTTTCGGATGATTCGTTTATGTTGCCTCGTCACCACCACCCTGTGTTTGCTTGTTCTTGGACAATTAAAGTTAGACTCCCGCTCCTGGTCATGATGGAGGTGGTTTTCTTCTTCTCACCTTTCCTCTATAGTATGGAAATTATATCATTCTTGCACTCCTTTGCATACTTCTACACATTGGAAATCATTTATTTCCTTCTAGTTGTTGACTTGGTTCCCTGGCTATAGTCGTGACAGGTTAGCAAGCAGAACTTTTTTTTCCATCCCTTGTACTCTTTGGTGCTCAAACTTTGCAGCTCCCACCCTTCAAATTCTCATTCTTGGTATATCTTCTTATTCTTAGTCATTTCCTTAAAGAGGCACAAGGCTCACTATCAGTAGTAAGAGTCTTAGCATCGAGGGTGGTTCACATAATTGAATTCTCAACATGGAGGATTCGTGAGTAGATGATGGGCCTCTAAATTAGACATAAAATAAGGTCCATCTAACCTTTCTTAGGCCCATCTACCTTCCTTATGCACATAAAAGGATATATTAAATCTCTCCTTCTACACTTAATAATGTTTTCTTATGATTTAATATGTTCTTAGGAAGGATTAAAGGTAGTTGCATATTTTTCTCTAATATTGGTTATTTTTGTAGAATATTGTGGAAATATTTGGTAAATTATACCAATTTGGAGAAGGAGATGATTTAGGGACTTGATCCCTGCCACTGGAAGATCGGGATTGGAGAATAAATGAGCACAACATCAGGGAATTAGGGAGAAATCATGGAGAGATTCAAGGGGATTGTCCACCCTCCTTAACTCTCAAACGTAGCCAAAGGATCCTCATGAGATCCCTCTCTAGAAATTCAAATTCCAGAGGCAACAATGCAACTCAAGACCAAGTGCGCTCAAGCCATACTTCACTTGGAGTCTCCAACAAATCGAATTCCAAGAGGTAGCCAAGAAACTGAAGACAAAGGGCACTCAATCTATGTTTACTTGGAGTCAAAGTGGACTCAATCACCATTTTCAAGGGAGTTGTTGGTAGCTGCCCTGTAGAATAAATAGAGCAGAGCTAGAGCTAGGAAGGAGTTAGTTAGTTAGCTAGTGAGTTGATTCTAGTCGACTTCCATTCCATTCCATTGGATTCGAAGTTTTGCTGTAAAGCCATGAAGCTCTGTTAAAAATTTGATGGATGTGACAAACCAATTTTTTTTATGAAATGAGTATAGAGATTCCATTTTATTGATCTAGTTCCAGAGAGCTGCGCTCATGGGTTTGGGCCCAACCCATGTACCTCAACTTCTCTATTATTTCCATTATTTTCTTTCATGTCATTTAGCTAGTTTTTCTTCTGAACATTTAGCTAGTTTGTTGGTATTTTTATTGATGTTTTAGTTCACTTCCTATTGTATTTTGTTGTATATTTAATCTACTTACAGAGTGGTAGAATAGTGATAAAATCCATAAAGCTGTGAGGTCAGCCTTCCCCTCTCAACTCTGTCAATAGAGCTCGAGGAGGGTAGAACTTTTCCCACATACCAAAAATGCTTTCTCGCTTATGATTTCCTAGAAATAGATTAGATCAATGCTTGCGTCTTCATGAACATATTGTTTTTCTTTCTTGCATAAATAGGCAAGTTGATAACAGGTATGGGAAGCATATCCCAAAGGTAAGTTCTCCAACACCTCCTGCTTCGTCTTCCATCTCCCTTCCATTTATGTGGTTATGCTCTGCGCACTGCTGTTACACCCTCCATCTCCGCTTTTTCCCATTTATTCTCACTGCCTTACCCTTTTTATGAAAAAAATGTGAAAAACCATTCAAACCCATTCGAACGTGACCTCCGCCTCTGCTCCTCGAGTCTCTCGCCACCGTACATCGCACTTCGCAAATCGCAACTCTTATCTTTTACCTTTAGACACTTACTATTGCGATATTGCGACATCGCATATCGAAAATTACAACTTTTCCCTTTTTCTTTCAAACTCACCACCATGTCATCCCTATCACAAATAGCATCCTGCAGATTTTATCCTATCACAAATCGCATCTTGAAATTCTTATCCTATTGCAAATTGCATCCCGCAACTTTTCCCTTTCTCCCTTAACACTTACCGTCGGTTCTTGCAATTGCGATATTGCGAAATCGTGCCCCACTGTCGGTCCCACCACCACGTTTCCCATCCTAAATCACACTTCACATAATTTAGCTTTTACCTTTAAACACTTACTGCTCATTCTTGCGGTTGTGATATTGTGAAATCGCAAATTGCACTTTGCACCTTTTAAAATTTTTGCATAACACTTACCGCTGATTCCATCGATGCGATAACTCTGGCACGTCACTCGTCGCACTTTGCACTTCGTAGATCTTAGCATATTGCAGATTGCAACCTGCAACCTTTGCTGCATCTCACTTTGTACTTCGCACAACTTAGTTCATTCTTGTCAACCCTTACCAATATCCCTTTAAACTTGTGAAGTTGCGATTGTGACATTGCACATCACAACTTTTGTCCTCCATCGTACTCCACCATCACACTTTTGAATTCTTTCCACTCCAAAGTCATTTCTCATGCTATAATAAGGTTTTATAAGGGTTTAACCCCCTCTTTCTGCTTCCAAACCTCGTTTCATGTGTTAAACCCCCCATTAACCTCATTTAGCCATTTTTCTTCCCTCCAAGCTGCAAATTAACTCTTTTTAAGTAGAATTAAGTCATGGATGGTCTAGTTGCATGGATAGAATAATGGTAGATAGATCACAGGGTAATTAGAGTGCATTTAGCTATTTGGCCAAGTTAAGTGTGGGTTAGAATTAGTTTCCTTTTCTGCCATTTGTTTTCTACGAATTAAACTAGTTTCATTCTTGTCATTTCCTTTCAGCAATTCATTTTAGTTCCCTTCTTGTCATTTCCTTTCAGAAATTCAATTTAGTTTCCTTTCTATCATTTCCTTCCAACAATTTACTTTATAGTTGTTCTCATAGTTTAAGAAATAACACCCTTTCGTAAAGCAGAAGAGGATGACATGAAAAGAATGCATCTGCTGCGTATATAGCACTGTCATCTCAAAGTTTGTACGAACCCCGCGTTGATAAAGTAAAGTAGGGCAATCCCTGGGAGTTGCAACACTCTTGGTGCAATACCAGGGCTCACCAATAGACTTAACTTAACATACAACATGAGATTTGTGAGGTTGAGGAGGATGTTATCTAGAAATGTGATTTCCATTCTAATCTTAAGATTCATATCTGCAAAATGTAATTGACATATTACTTCCAACTTCAAAAAATAATAAAAAATATAATTTTTCATAAAATAAATAAATTTTAACTATGAAAGTATTAGCTCTCTTCGTGAAATTTACGCTTCACATGCGTACCTCTTAAGATGTGTGAAAATTTGCAAGGACAAGCATTTAATTTAATGGAAAATTGACATATTATACAACACTAAATATTTTTGCAAAAAATATAATTAGGACAACAACATAATTCTCCACAATTTGTCTTTTATTCTGAATCAAAATTCACGACGCTTATATGAATTTTTAGGGCTTCAATTTGATAAAAGAGGAAAAAATTGAAATTTCATCACCACATTTGGCCAAAAGTGTAACCCATCTTCATGCATCCACCCATAGACATTGTTTCCTAATTCCATGATACTGCCCCTACTCATGGCTGAAAAAACTGATACATCTACACCATTTAATTAGACAGGCATATGAAGTCTCTATTAATCAAAGTTATCCTCGAGAGAAATGATGCAAATGATGAAATTATTCCTATGTTTGATGACATGCAACCACACTTAAAAGATATGGGCCACCATCTGGAGCATATTGAAGACAATATTGCTCTGATGATAGGTCTAGGAGTTGTTGGTCAAACTAAAGCCACTCTTATAGATGTAGAGCCCTCTAAGTCCTCCAAATTTTCTAAATACATAGTAATTATTTAGTAAATTTAATAGCTATAAGCATCTCAAACTCTTTATTATTATTTTTATTATGCTTTTGTTATATAGTGATTTGATACATGACCAATAATAAGGTTTCTCAACTAGTAGATTGAAAACCTTACACCACGTCTTTAAATATAATTCTTTAAATGATCAATCAAATTAACTTTAAAAAATTTTACATAGACAATAATTATAATTATTATATAAAATATTTTGATATAAAATTAAATTCAATTGGTGATAATAAATTTTTTTTATCACATACTCTATTATCTATAAAGATATATTATTACATACTCTATCGTCTATAAAAATATATTGATGAAATAATAAAATTATATTGCATATTAGTCATTTTGAATTAAAAAATTAATAATTTTTTTTAAATATTTCCAAATTAATATTTTACATTTTAAATTAAATTTAATAATACTAAATATTATTTTAATTGATATTTAATTTTTTTATGGTAATTACAATAATTTGTAATTAAATTTCATAAAAAATAATATATATATATACATATAAAGAAGGATTATCTTATGTATCATAAACTAGTTAAGTAAACCTATAAACTATTTAAGTAAACGTTAGAGAGTGTTTAAATGGTACATCCAATCACCTTTTATTTAAAGTTTATAAACCATTATTATTATAATATTTATGATACTTTTAATTTTATATTTTTTTAATAAAATATTATAAAAAAATTATAATAATTTAAAAATAAAAATAATATTATTATTTTCAGTAAACTTTAACCTCTTAACCTCTACTATCATCATTATTATAATTACTACATTAATAGATAATTTCAAAAAAGCATTACATTAATATAGTAATTAGTTAATTAAAATCTTCTTATTACCTTAAAAAAAAATTAACAATCTTTTAAACTACCTTTTTTTTTAATTTATATTCTAGAAGAATTGCCTCATTACTATTTAAACGCTTTTCATATATATATATAGACATTTATCACATAGGTTAATTTATCTTAAAATAGTTAAGTCCGAAAATTTTCAATAACACATTTTCAGTGATGAATATTGTATTTTTTTAAGATAAATTAGCTTCCATTAATCTCTTTGAATAAGAATACGGTCGGGTCGATACCAACCATACTTTTAATCAGGGTTGGAATTTGACAGGGAAAATGCACATCAAATAGTATTTTGTTTGTTTTTTACGTTTAAAAATGTTGCGTCATTGTTTTCTGTGATGCTAATTAGAGGAAATTTCAGCCTAAAAGCGCACTTGAAAATTTCATGTATGTAATATGTAAACCAATCAAAATCCTTTAAATTTAAAAAGAGGCACATGTAAATATTTCGGAGAGATAATTACAAATCTACATTTTCTTATTGTATTTTTTTTTTAATCTCCTTATAGGTTTACTCAAATTTCAAGTGTAGACACTCGTTGGATGTAAAATTAAATTATGCATCCAACTAGTACCCATTATGCATACTTTTTGAAAAATCCACTTTGATAAAAAAAAATTAAGATAGATTAAAAAATCTTGTTGAACACATTTTTTAATGTATATTAATTTTATATTCATGTGGGTCTTCTCAAAAGTAGGCATAATGGGTACTTGTTCGATGCAGAATTAAATTTTGCATCCAACAGGTGTCTACACTTTAAATTTGAGTAAACCTATAAGGAGATAAGCCAAAAATACAATAAAAAAATAGTTTTTTTTTTTTTATTTTCCCTCCAAAATATATATGATTAGGTGTTCAATGTTAAGATAAAAAATGGAAGTGCTTAGAATCAATTGGAAACTGAACAATAGTGAAGAGCTCATCTCTAGGAATTCGACGCAATTCGTTTCATCGAAAACCGACTCCGGATGAGGAAGATAGAGTCTATTGTTCGTTTTCCTAAACAACTAAAAAATTTGCAGAAATGAAAAAATGCTAACATGGCAGCCTAGTCAGCAAAGAAATGGATATTCTTGGAATATTTCATCATTTTCGCCCAATGAAACTATGACAAGTGTCACTGCAGGATTCACTGGAAAGTTTAGGTTAAGGTGACATTTTTTTATGTTATCTCTCCTAAGGTCGAATTTCATTATTTTAATGGTTGGAATAGTCCAACCAGAGGTGGAGACGTGGTGCAGCTAGGGGCCGCCACGTTTCCCATCTGGTGGAACAAAGTTTGGATGAATTTCAATTATTATATGGTCGAAATTTTATGCAATGGTCTAAATATGCATATATGTCAAAGGTTGAATTATTTATTAATTCAGAGGTTTTATTCATATGTATTTCGGTGAAAAATATATGTTGGTGGAAAGGTGGAGGTCGGTACTCGACCCCATGACCCTCCCCAAGCGAGCGTGCCAACGTTACCACCATACCACAAGTGAAGGACTTAACATTTAATGACTGCGACATATTTTTATTTTGTTATGGTTCATCCTGCGAGGGTATGGAGGGGGGAAACGCCCTCCCCACAGGACCTTTATGCTATGACCTAGCAGAGCGCACATTGATAATCGACAGAGTTAATTGTTAAATGGGGTTTATTAACCCTTAAACCATTGTTAATGTGCTAATCTTTATGCTAATGAAAAATTATGTTAAAACATGTTTATAGCGCTAACTGACACTTATCCATTAGTTAAACATGTTTATAACTTAATTAAATCCCGATTAATTTGGCGGAGAAAATGGTGGAGAGCCCAAATTTGGCGTTGCCCCAAAATTTAGCGACCCTAACTAGAGTTATCTCCAGATTTAGTGGGGTTTCCCAGGCCAAAATTGGGGAGGTCATAACTTTTGCAAAATTTGACCAAATTGGGAGCAAGAAGTGTCTATTTTGGATGATCTGGACATTCTGAACACATTGAAGCAGGTTTCAAGAGCACTATATGATTGTAAACATCGATTTTTCACATTTGAGGTAATACAAAGGCCCAAACCACAGAAGCTGGACAAAGGAAATGTAGCCCAGGACGGGTGAACTCCTTCATCAAAACACTGTGTTAATGGATCATTTTGATGGTTTGCTGTACATTTTATTTTTGTTGCTCAGTATTATGTTTGTAAGTTATCATTCTCATGAATTTAATATGAAACTCAATACATTTACCTTTTTAGCACTCACAAACACCTCAAGAAACCTATGCACATGAAGCAAGACATCAACAAATTATTTATAATTCTAAAGATGAAATTAGTACAACAAAACTAACATTCAGATTCAGATCAAGGTGGTATCATAGTAAAGGTTGCCAATGTTATTTGCTTGATTTGCTTGAGTTTGTGCAAGTAGGGTTTTAATGGTTGCAAATTTGTGATGCTTGCAAGGTTGAAGTTGTAGAGAGGAGAAGGGAAACTATTGGTTGCTAGTTCTGAGATTAGGACCAAAAGAAGGAGAGCCACAAGGGCACCATCTCCACCCAAAGTTTCACTCACAACTACACTTGAAGCACCTCAAGTTTTATCTCTAGCTGAGATTTAGGAGGTACAAATTGCACCAAAAGTTGAGTTGATTGAAGAGGTATAAGTTGCACCAGAAGCTGAGCTTGAATCCATAGCCATCATGTCAAGTGTTGGAGAGACTAAAGGCCTTTCAAAAGAGGAAGCATACAAGAAGGCTTTCTATGAATTGACTGAAAGGGTTAGGATCCTCTTTGAAGAGAGGGAAAAAAATGATGAAGAGAGGGATTCAAAGGGCAATGGAGGAAAGCCTCCTCCATCTCCACCATCTTCGTCATCATCACAATCAACAACATCTTCCACTTCCACAGCCAAAGCTACCCATGCTCACTCTAAAACCAAAAATGGAAATACTCCCTTACTCAAACTTGATGTCAAATTTGAGCTTCCAATGTATAATGGCAAGGTAAATGCAAAGAAATTGGACAATTGGATTCCTCAATTGGAGGTTTATTTCAGAATTCAAAACCTTCAAGAAGATGACTTAAACATTCAATTGGCTTCCTTGAGGATGGAGGGATCAACACTTGTATGGTGGGAAGCAAGGACTCAATAAGAGATTAAAAACTATGGTAAGATCTCAATGTCTTGGTCAAGTTTTATTGTTGCCATTAAAAGGAAAGTTTATCCTCTAGCTTACATGAAAACAAGACATTATGGACTGGCAGGATTTCAGAAAATTGAAAGGGAAAAGTGTGCAAGATTATATTCATGAATTTAGGAGAAGAGCCCTTATTTTGGGTATTAATTTGTATTCTCAATAAACTTTGTTAAAGTATATTGGGGGTTTACACAGTGACCTTAGGCACACTATTCTCATGTTCAATCCCACAAACTTAGATGAGGTTTGTGTTCAAGCCACACATTTAGAAGCAAGTGGGAAACAAAATATAGATGAGAAAAGTGATAATTTCCTTGAGTATAAGGGTAAAGGAAAGGGCAAGTTTAATGGAAAAGGAAAGAGGAATAGCTCTATCAAAATAGAGAAAGATAAACTCACATGTAAACATTGTTCGAAGAATGGCCATGATGAAGACCATTGTTGGCAGCTTCATCCAGAGTTGAAGCCAAACAAACTGAAATCCAAAGAGAAGGGTAAAACTGTTGCACTAATTGAACATGACTTAAGTTCATATTCAAGAGATGAAACCAAGATTACAACTGTTAGTATGAATCTTAATTCCAAGCGAATGAAAAAAGACCACTTTAGTTGTGCATAAAAAACAACCCTAACAGCAAAGATGGCTGCCAATATCTTCAAATATGTAGTTAGGTGATCAAGATAAATGTTGCAAAAATCTGGATCTATGCATCAAAAAACATTAAGCAGTAGAAAAAACAAGATTTACTCCATGCATCCAATAGACAAGACAAGAATATGTTGAATGAATTTTGTATTAATGGCATCTGGGAGGAAAACACAGAAGGTTGTTACCATTTCTCCTCAATGGGATGGGTTCTTGTAAGACCTCAACACTTCAGTTTTAAAATTCCTCTCTCTTGATGGTGTAGAAAACCTAGACAAAAATGGTAGCAAAATATGACTATGATGGTGGATCAAAGTCAAACCAAAAGTATAGATCCAGAGTGATCTTTAGGCAACAAAAGGTGGTAAATGAATGGGAAAACCCTTCTATTTATAACAAAATATTGAGTTATTCTACATATTAGTGCATAATTAAAATATTATTAACCAAATCAAAATCCAACTTTTATGGAATATATTATTATATTTGTTGGAGGGAAAAGGTATTTGACTTGGGTCAAATCCCTTTATTTGTAAATAATAAATAAATAAATGATTTATTTATCATTTTAAGGATGTGGTTGAGTAATAATTAAATAAATAATGATTTATTTAATTATTATGGGTGATTTAGTCATATTTAACAAATAATATTATTTAAATAAGGTTTAAATAATTATTCCTAGAAAATAATAAGATAAATAATGATTTATCTAATTAATTTCCTTATTTTGGGTTAAATATAACCAGAAATATTAATTAAACTGTTGTTTAACTAATTATTCCTTGAGGAAAATCAAACAAATGTAGATTTATTTAATATTTCTTCATGGGGTTTTCTGTTTAGACCATAAACAACTTAATAAAGGTGGTTTATTAAGTTATTTTTACAGTGAAAGCAATTTTACTTAGGGAAAAATTGGTCTTACATGGTGTACTTGGGTCTATCTAATGATAATAGGTTAGATGACCAAAAAATGGTGTAACAGAATTCCCCCCAGCATGCAAGCGTTAGGAGCTAATCGTATGACCGAAGTATGTTGTAAGAACTCAATCACTAGACACCGAAGGGGAAGTCAAAGAGAGAGAAATATAAGGTAGACCAAAGTGCTGAGAGGACTAGACCCTAAGGAGGTGAGACTTACAGGTGCGACAAGTCTCTTTTATGAGTGAGTACCTGTGCTATAGGTGGCAGGGGAGGCATACCTATGCCCGCCGAGACAGAGTACAAAGAATAATGCATCCAGAAAACGAGGAACTGAACAATATAATACATGATGGCATAAACATGAGCCAGATAAACAACATGATAATGAATCCCACATACATATTGTGCCTGGGATAACATCCAGGACTTGTACAATAATATCTGAGTACATGAGATACAAATACAACCCAGATGCCCCTGTAAACAGGAAAGGGATCTGAAAATATGACTGATACATGCAATAAAAAAGGCACTGCAAGCGGTTGAGGCCGACATCATCAAATCTATGGAGCTGCATTGAAGGCTGAGATGAAGAGGTCATTCAGGCATGTGGGGGGCTACCTATAGGGCCACCCCCTCATGAGGGCTGAGACATCTCACACACACCCGGGAATCACCGGTCTAATCTACTGCATCACTGAACCATTGAGTATATGGATCTCGATCATGATGAAAGGAGCTAGAGCTGAGAAATAATCAAGTTAAAGGGTTGTAAGAATTCCCTTTGCCTGATCCGAGGCACCAAACAAGAGTGGAAGCTGGAACCAAGGTACACCACCCTCTAGACCTGTCTTCTGGAATAAATGATATAATGTCAACAGAAGGAGGTCTGCCATAGGTGAGGCAATAAGAGGTCTTCAACTAAGGCACGAGAGAAAATAGTAGAGCGACTGACAGACAGACACCAGGGGTGATTATGAAATGAGAGGTACTGAGTAGCGGACGGACGACTTCTCCTGTTAGAGCATAAAGGGCATGGATAACCTGACAACGACTGACACAATATCATGAGGGATAGGGGATAGTATGAATAAAGGCCATAATGTGCAACACGAGAGAGGAACCAAGCAATAAAGGATGGATGAATATAGCGGGATACAAAGGGACTCGGGATAGACTCCATGAGGGTAATGATGACTCAACTCAGATGCTTTAAACAACGGCGACTCGATGGTGCTGCCACACAGAAAAGGTCCGATGGGGACAATAAAAAACATGAGTTCATGATGGTTACTCACGACGAAAATCGACACGGGCATGGACAAGTATGAAGGAAAAGTGGTGCCCCCAAGTACAAGTGTTGCAAGTGAAGAAAACCGATTTTTGGGAGTAGTGAAGTGATGCTTCGTGGACAAAAAGTGTCCTGGTGAAGTATCAAATCACAAAAAATAACAAATACCCATTTGAGGGCTCGGTGAGAGCTTTCCAACGGTGCAGAAGGTTTGTCAAACTGAGCTACGATTTGGCCGCAGCAGGTGAAAGAAAAATCTAGGGTTTCTCTTTTATAAGGCATTTTCCCTCCAAATTCACTCATTTGCAAGTGGAGCTGTGGTGAATGTAGGGAGGAGAGAAGGCTCTAAATCTTGTGGCGATTGTAGCAGACAAACCGACAGTTGGAATTGAGATCTATCAGTTGCAGGTAAGAGGCCTAACCCTACTCTTTCATTTTAGTGGATCAAAATTTTAGTTTAGGCAATTAGAGCTCATGAACAAGCCAGGTCGCACTTTTTGGGGTTCGTTCTATGACCTAGGTAGCAGGTACTGGGCAGAAAACTACGATCTATCCCAGGAAATGACCTGAAAAGTACGACCTATCAGAGAAAGGGGGTTTTAGTGCTGTTTTTGGCTGAGATCTGGGATTTTTCTAGTTGATGGGCATAGGTTCCCCCAAGCATGTTATGGTCATGCCAAAATGTATTTAGAAAAGGGGAATCTAAACACATTTAAATGATGTGGTGCGCCATTTGTTTTTTTTTTTATGGTTATGCAGTTCGAGAAAGGGAATGGAGGATTACCAATCTATTTTGGTACTACATATATGAAGCAAATGGACTTAAGTTTATGGGTTTGCATACAAGGTGTCACTATCCCAAAAAGAGGATTTGGAGATAATGAACTGGTGCTCTCTTAGAAAACTCACAGGTTGCTCAAGAACAATGTCAAAGGGACTAGGTTGTTGATGTATGATGAAGGAATGATGAGGGGTATTATCCCTAGAGTGATCTGAAGTGATATGGGACTCTAGAGATTCTTCTAAATGTAGAAGAATAATGGAACTAGAGTCGACACGACCAGATACACTAGGAGAGTTGTGGAGAATTGCTTCTCCTGGACTCTCAAATATAAGTGCCTCCTTACCCAAACATTGGGTGTCAATGTAATGGCCACAAGTTGTATGTGGTTTGAATTCATGGGTTCGACGTAAGGGGGGATAGATAAAGTCAGGGGTGATTACTACTGCCATAATGTCATCATCGTAATAGAAGATGGGGTGATTGGTGGAAGAAAGACCAACTGACGCGGCGAAGCTACCTGACTCATCATCATGAGAAGAGAGGTTCACATGCGCATCGTCATGGAGGGTGACAGAAGAACAAGCAGATAAGGGATCCACAAATGTTGAGCCCAGGGTGATCGTTGAAGGGAGGTCGAGCGAAACAGAAGGGGAAGTCTCAGAGGGAGCTTCCATTGTGGATCTCATGAATGATGATAGGTAGTGGACAGTGGCCGAAGACTCTGTCATTTCGACATCCGGAGGGGGAATGTTGATGGGATTCATTCTGTCCTCTGGTTCTGTTGAAGCAAAACACGCAAATAAGGGAGTGGTGGACTCGTTACGCTTGGCCTCGAATTGGCGAACTGCTGCTAGAGAGGTGTGGAAGTCCTCGAGGCAAGGACAGAGGTAAGTATAGTGGCCATGGAAATCACACAAAGCACATGGGTGATTTGTGTGCAAATACTTGAGTTTCAGGACTGAATCAGGTATAGTGATATCAGATTCCAGAAAAGCTTCGTTAACCATGGGCTTGAGGTGAGGAAATTCTGGACAGGTATGGGTGGCATGACTGAAAACATCACACAAAGCACACTGGATAGTACGCTTTGGTGGCAGAGGAGGGACAGGGTTTTTCGGGGCAGCCTTGTCTTTAGTTACCTTCTTGCGAGCTTTTCCCTTCTTACCCGAACCTGTTGCAACAGGAAAGGGTTCCTATTGAGGTGGCTGAGGCACTGTAGCAGTAGGAGAAGTCATGTGGACCGATTGCACTGGGGTCAAAGCAAGATAAGGTTTGGGTTGACCAAGTGGGGTAGCGACTAAGACATCAAGGTACCAGACAGGAATCCCCAGGGTCAAGTTAGGAAGAGAGAGGGTAGCCATAACAGGTACCGTGTACACTCCGGGAGGGGTAGCTAGGAACGGTATCTAACCAGAGGGGTAATGGCCAGGCGAGACGGCTCCAAGATGGTTAAGGCCTGGAAAAACCATTCCAGGGGGATAAAGAGGCTCATGAATACCAGCTATAGGTGAAGGGCCATGAGGAGGAGGTCCAGAAGTCTGAATCGAAGGGATAGGAGCAAGCTGTAGAGGGCGAGGAGGCTGCTGACTAGCAAAAGCGGGACACTTGAGATCAGCCCGAGACGATTACATCATGCAAACATTCGATGAGCTGGGATCAGAGACAGGAGGAGGAAGACTAGGGAATGTACCAAGCAAAGAGGATTATTTGTAGACTCCGGGTGAGACACTGGTCAAAAGATAGATGATTTGTTTATTGGCCATCGAAGAGATGATGGACTCAGGGAAGGTCTGAGACTTCGGTTCATAATATGTCAGCTTGTCAATGGTGACTATCTTTCCATTATGAGGGAAGGACATCTTGTGGTGGACTGCAGATGGGACAGTAGACATCACATAGGTGTAGCTACGACCCAATAGAATGTTGTAATCTAAGGGGCCATCAATGATTTCTACGTCAACGCAAACAGTCTTTCCCGCAAGAGTAATAGGACAATTGCAAAACAGGCCAATGGGCTAGGAGGCGTGGCCATCCCACGCTCGGAGAGTGATCGTGGAAGGAGCCAACTCAGGTGATCCAATTTGCTTCCAAACCGAAGTAGACGTCACATAGGTGCATGCTCCCTCATCAATGATACACCAGGAAACATGAACATTCTAGATTTTGACTAGGATTTGGAAGGCGATGGAAGTAGGAAGAGGAGGATGTTTAGACCAATCAACATCGAAGACGATCAAGTAATCATCGGTAGGGTCTACAGTGCCCATGGAAGATAGTAGAGCTTTTCGTTGTGAAGGGCACGACTGGAGGAGTTCCAGCGTTGAGATGGCGGTCGGATATTGCGCCAAATCATCTACTATACTATAGGAATGGGTAGCTTTTCCAGAAGGAGCATTTCGGCATAATGGTCCCTTAGGGATCTCGGTATGAACCTCTGCCTTAGGCTGAGGGATCTGCAAAGGACCATTAGGTATCGAAAGAGGCTCTATAGAACCTGAAGAAGGTGGCTCGGGGACAAATGTAGCAGGAGGCTTGTTGTACTGATGAGACTGAGTCTAAAGGTTGAGGTCAACAGTCATAGGTTGGTCAGAGTTCATCATGAGAATCCGGTAATTGGAGGTACCAGAGGGAGGAGGTTGAGTGGCTACCTGACCTTCAGGTGGTTGGGTAGCCACAAATCCTTCCTGAGGGAAAGGATTAGTAAACACGGCTGACTTACTAGGTGTGGGATTGTGAGGGATGGAAGGGGAGGCTTGTTGTCCTCGCAATATTGCTTGAGACTCCCACATCTACTTCATCTGTTGTAAAAGAGGAAAATCGTGTGTGTAATGACCATAAACACCACAACAAGAACAAGGCTTGTTCATGGGAACAGGCCTGTCTTGCTTGGGCTGAGTGCCTTGTTGCTGGTTAGCAGTGTTAGGTGCATTATTTTGAGGATTAGGTCCAAGATTACCAGGAGGAGATTGATTTTGAGTGCCTTTCCTCATCTCTTTGGAGGGAGGAGGATTAGTCGTGCCCTGTGCATACACCTGCCCCTCAAGGGGTGGTGGCTGCTGTTGCGAGGGTTGAGAAGGCAAGGGAGGCGGAGGTGCTAATGCTAGAGAAGCTGGAGCACCAAGCTGTGGATACGGATAATAAGGAGGTTGAGTAATAGTGTGGTAAACAGGAGGTTGGGCAAGAAGAGGAGGCATGTTGTATCCTAGATACATGCTACTGGGAGGGGGAAAAGTGCAAGAGGTGTTGGCCTCCCCCCCCCCCCAAGGAAACCCATAGCCCATGGGAGGCTGAGTGTATGGATTAGAGAGAGCTCCAACGATACCATTGGCGGCACGAGGTGCCCCCGGTGCGTTGGCACCACCAGGCCTGGGAAGATCAAGTAGAACGGTATAAACATAACCCAACTGAGCGTAGATCAGGTCATATTTTAACGCCATTTGGAGAGCGGCTTCTTCGGTTTGAGGAAAATGTGATGCAACATATTTCCCTATAGGAGGCAAGAGAGATCTAAGGAACTAGTCCATGTAGACACAGTCTTCGAAGGTAGGGGCTTGACATAGGCTCGTTCTTCTCCACCATTCCTGGACATGATTGGATAGGTGGGTCGTAGATGATTGACGAAAAGAAGTCAAAAGTTTGATACCAGTTTCATAACGAAGGGGAAGCTGGAAGTAAGACAGAAAAGCCCGGGCAAGAGTTGCAAAGGTGGTATGAGAGGAAGGGGCATGATCAACATACCATTTAGAAGCTTCACCAGTAAGCGTACGCTGGAACAACCGAAGACGGACAGAGTCATCGGTAATGGAGTTAGACGAACACCACATGTGGAAAGATCGAACGTGATTTGTAGGATCTTCACCAGCAAGACCTTCAAACTTGGGGATGTCGGAAGGGAGCTCGGTTGGCATAGCATGCCAAGTGAAATTATGGTGTATAGGGTCATTTATCTACTGGTCAAAATCGGGAAGGCTAAGGCCTGCCATGTAGGGGAGCAAGGGCATAGTCGAGGTAGTGTTCGTTGCGGGCCCACTAGTGGTATTCCCAGCATTAGGTTCGGGGTTACCACCAGCATTAGGTCTTGCACCAGACATGGTGAAGGTGACAGGGGGAGAACTAGGGGTGGCATGAGAAGGAGAACCCAATGAACCAGAAGAAGAGTCAGAGTGTGGACTCGGTGGAGGACTAGCTCGAATAGTACACGGAGGAGTAAGTCTTCCTATCGAAAACTGAGGATGAAGGCCAAGAAATCTCTGGGATAAACGCCTTGGTGGTGCAATGATGATGACACAAACACGGCACAAAGGAAAAAGAGACCAACAAGGGCAGGGAGGTGCAAGATCAACTGATTACAATGTTGAAACAAGGGCAGAGAGGTGCAGGATCAATTTATTTCAATGTTTAAGAGTCTTTGCTTGGCGATGTTAACCAAGCCCTTTTTCACTTAGGGTGTGTGTGTAAAGAGTGTAAATTTTAATTTTTAAACCCAGACATTTGTAGAGAAAAATAAAAAGTGTTTTGTATAGTTGCAAATAAACCTGCAAATAACAGTATATAAGACTGAAATAACAGAAAATAAACAGCTAATAATGCAATAATTTAAACCCAATGAAGCGGGCCTCTCAATAACTAGTCTGTAGGTGGGTGAAAAACTAATCAAAACACACTGAAATAGCCAATAGATCTAAGGTCATGAGGGACAGGGATCTAAAGGTCAAATCTACTGGAAAGTGGTGTAGAAAACAACAACAAATCAGAGGAAATATTGTTGTAAATGAGGTGGCGAAAGGCTATCTCCTTGAGGGAAACAGAGGTGACCCTAGAGGAAAACCCAAACAAAACCAAATGAGGTGTTGTGGATGGATAAATAGCCAATCTAAAGTGGATCTGAAGGTGAGGTATCAGATCTGAAAAATGGCTGAAGACTCTGAAATTTCAGACAACCTGCAACAGCAAAAACTCTTCCACAAAAATTGGAGGGTACTGAAGCCCTAGGGGGCTAGGTTCCCACTTAGTTGAGCAAAATAGAACAATTATAGGTCCAAAATAGGGGGAGACGACGGTCAGACAACCCTGAACATAGGCTCAGACAAACCCAAAAAACTTTCATAAAAATTCTCGCAAAAAGTCCAGGTCATAATTTTTGACCTGTTTTCTGCAGAGGTCGCAGTTTTTGGGCTGATTCCCACTTCCTGAAGCTCCAGGTCGCAGGTTTTGGGCCAAAAAGTGATACCTACACTTCTGGCACTTTCGGCGGCATATTTTAGAAAAAAGTGTTGTCTCAGTTGCGGCTGATGTCTGTCACCTGCGCAATAGGTTTGAAAACACACGAAAGTTGGAATTTTTATCGTTTTAGGGTTTTATAGGTTAAAAACAACATCAAGAAAAGCAAAAATAAGAGGCTGAAGAGAAATCCTAGGGTTTGAAGCAGTTGGATATACAAGAATCAGAAAAACGACAGAGGTCATAATCGTAAACCCGTGTGGAGTCGCTAGTTGTTAGTATGAATCTTAATTCCAAGTGTACGAAAAAATACCACTTTAGTTGTACATAACAAACAACCCTAATAGCAAAGATGGTTGCCAATATCTTCATATCTGTAGTTAGGTGATCAAGATAAATGCTGCAAAAATCTAGATCTATGCATCAAAAAACATTAAGCAGTAGAAAAAACAAGATTTACTCCATGCATCCAATAGACAAGACAAGAATATGTTGAATGAATTTTGTATTAATGGCACCTAGGAGGAAAACACAGAAGGGTGTTACCAGTTCTCCTCAATGGGATGGGTTCTTGTAAGTCCTCAACACTTTAGATCTAAAATTCCTCTCTCTTGATGGTGTAGAAAACCCAGACAAAAATGGTAGCAAAATATGACTATGATGGTGGATCAAAGTCAGACCAAAAGTATAGATCCAGAGTGATATTTAGGCAACAAAAGGTGGTAAATGAATGAGAAAACCCTTAACAAAATATTGAGTTAGTCTAGATATTGGTGCATAATTAAATATTATTAACCAAATCAAGATCCAACTTTTATGGAATATTTTATTGTATTTGTTGGAGGGAAAAGGTATTTGACTTGGGTCAAATCCCTTTATTTGTAAATAATAAATAAATAAATGATTTATTTATCATTTTAAGGATGTGGTTGAGTAATAATCAAATAAATAATGATTTATTTAATTATTTAAGGGTGAATTCATCATATTTAACAAATAATATTATTTAAATAAGGTTTAAACAATTATTCTGAGAAAATAATAAGATAAATAATGATTTATTTAATTAATTTCCTTGTTTTGGGTTAAATATAACCAGGAATATTAATTAAACTATTGTTTAACTAATTATTCCTTGAGGAAAATCAAACAAATGTAGATTTATTTAATATTTCTTCATGGGGTTTCCTATTTAGACCATAAACAACTTAATAAAGGTGGTTTACTAAGTTATTTTCATAGTGAGAGCAATTTTACTTAGGGTAAAATTGGTCTTACATGGTGTACTTAGGTCCATCTAATGATAATAGGTTAGATGACCAAAAAATGGTGTAACAAAAACCATGGGTTTGAAAGGTAAGAACATAGTAAGCATTATTTCTTCAAGTTTTTCCAATGTCACTCAAGATGAAGATACACGAATTGAACTCTTTCATATTAGAGTCATTTCTAAACATACCAAGATAGGCACATTGTTTGATAGTTGTTCTCAAGCTAATTTGATTTCTGAAGACTTAGTTAAGAAGCTAAACCTTGAAATTGTTATACATCCAAGACCTTATCCTTTAGGGTGGATATGCAAAAATTCAAACTTGTAGGTAACAAGGAAGTGCATACTAAGGTTTGCCATCAATTCAAAATTTTTTGATGAAGTCGAACTTGATGTAGTACCACTTGAGATTTCAAGCATTGTTTTGTGTAGTCCTTATCTTTATGATAGGAAAGCAGTGTTTCATCACTGTGAGAATAAGTATCACTTGTTTAAATATGGAATTGAGTACATAGTTAGAGCACATAAAAACAAGACAAGTTTGTCTCTTATACATGCAGGATAAATGAAGAGGATAGTGAATGCAAGTCAAAATTTGACTTTGTTAATGATCAAACATAGATATGTTTTGTATGAGGCCTTTCAAAAAGATGCACCAAATGAACAAGTTGATTTCATTAAATTTGCTTATGCTTGTATTGAGATGTTTCAGGACTCTAACAGGTTGCCTTTGGAAGGAGGTAAACAAGATGTGAAATATTTGCAGCAGTCAACATCATTCTTGAGCAATGCTGGAAACAAGATGGTGGTCCAAGAGAGTGAAAAGGTCAAAGAGAAAGCACCAAAGAAATTTGATAAAGAATGCATGGGTTCCACAAGTGCTTGTTTTTTGTTTCCAAAGGGTACACATGGCAATGGCGAAAATACTTCGTCAGAAGTCGATGCAAGTACAAAGAAAGAGCAACTAAGAATCACCATGACGAAAGTGTGCGAGGTGAGACATTTTTTAAGTTTCCTTTGATTGATGACCTACGTGGGAACAATTTTTTTTTCTGCAAGAACATCTTGCTACTCTGCAAATTTAGGGAAATTTCAGCATGACGATGTCTACAACAGCAAGAGAGGATCTCAAGAGTCAAGGAAAAAAATAAGTTTTTTGTGAAAATCTCAAGTTGATGAAAATGGGAAAATTTTAGTGGATTGAGATTGGAAGGTTGAGGGAACTATACCCTCATCCACATGTTCAGTAATCAAAGATATTTTTGGGTCCAAAATTCTTTTAGTGGGGAGGAATGATTAGGTGCTCAGTGTTAAGCTAAAAAATGGAAGTGCTCATAATTAATTGGAAATTGAATGACAGTGAAGGGCTCGTCGCCAAGAATCAGAGACAATTCATTTCATCAAAAACCAACTCTGGATGAGGAAGATAGAGCTTTCTATTTGTTTTCCTAAACAGTTAAAAAAATTGTAGAAAGGAAAAAATACTGACATGGCAGCCTAGTCAGCAATGAAATCGATATTCTTGGAATATTTCTTCATTTTCGCCCAATGACACTGTGACAAGTGTCACTGCAGGATTTGCTGGAAAGTTTGGGTTAGGGTGATTTTTTTTATGTTATCTATCCTAAGGTCGAATTTCATATTTTAATGGTTGGAATAGTCCAACTAGAGGCAGACACGTGGTACAACCACGGGCTGCCACGTGCCCCCTCTAGTGGACCAAGGTTTGGAAAATTTTCAATTATTATATGGTCGAAATTTTATGCAATGGTCAAAATATGCATATATGTCAAAGGTCGAATTCTTTATTAAGTCGAAGGTTTGATTCATATGTATTTCGGTGCAAAACATATGTTGGTTGAGGGGTAGAGGTCAAGGCTCAACCCCACGACCTCCGCCAAGCGAGCGCGCCAACATTACCACCATACCAAAAGCGAAGGACTTAACATTTAATGACCGCGACATATCTTTATTTTGTTATGGTTCATCTAATGGGGGTATGGAGGGGGCCAACCCCACAGGCCAGCTCCCTCCCCACAAAACCTTTATGCTACGACCGAGCGGAGCGCGTATTGATAATTGATGGAGTTAAATTTTAAATGGGGTTTATTAACCCTTAAACCATTGTTAATGTGCTAATCTTTATGCTAATGTGGAATTATGTTAAAACACGTTTATAACACTAACTCACACTTATCCATTAGTTAAACATGTTTAGCACTTAATTAAATCCTAATTAATTTGGCAGAGAAAACGGCAAAGCCCCAAAATTTGGCATTGCCCTCAAATTTAGCGGCCCTATTTGGAGTTATCTCCAGATTTAGTGGGGTTTCTTAGGCCAAAATTGGGGAGGCCATAACTTTTGCAAAATTTGACCGAATTGGGAGCAAGAAGAGTCTATTCTAGATGATTTGGACATTCTGAACACATTGAAGTAGGTTTCACGACCAGTAAATGATTGTAAACATCACGTTTTGCACATTTTAGATAATACAAAGGCCCAAGCCATGGAAGCTAGACCAAGGAGATGTAGCCCAGGAGGGGTGAACTCTGTCATCAAAATGTTGTGTTAATGGATCATTTTGATGGTTTTATGTACATTTTATTGTGTTAAGTGATCATGAATTTAACATGAAACTCATTACATTTCCCTGTTTAACACTCAGAAACACCACAAGAAACCTATGCACATGAAGCAAGAGATCATCAAATTATTTATAATTTTGAAGATTAAATTAGCACAGCAAAACTAACATTCAGATTCAGATCAATATAACTCCTAATTTATTATTTTTCTTTATGAGGCCACTTTTAGGCCGAAATTTCCTCTAATGTGTGTTGAAGTTTACAAAATGTATTTTTGATGGTTTATTATTTTCCCTTATTATCAATACTCTATGCAAATTTATGTTCCATTTGGGTTGGGGCATATCATAATGTCACATGTGGAAACTATTCTACATGTCTGTCAGTTGATTGGTCATGTACTCCTTGACCTATTGGTGGCAGGTGAGTCGTGCCTCAATTGATCATGTACTTCTTGACCATTTGCAAGACAGTTGGACCATCATGCCAAAAGGTTCGTCACATCCATTTCTACATGAAGCATGGAGTAGGAAAACATTGATGTTGCCTCTCCTCGCACATTTGTCGTTTACTGACTCACATCCTTTGTGAAACACTAATTAGAGGCTCTACGAACTATTTGGTCATCTAAAAATGTCTCCTCTTTCATACATGTTGAAGTTAATAGTAAGTTTCTTAAATTACGCTTTATAATTTTTCATAGGAGCCTAACATAGGATTGTTAGTCACGATTCCTCTTTGAATTTTATCGCATTTTAAATTATGATTTTAATTCGCCAACAGTGATAAAATTTAGGTGCAATGTTATAAATTACATTTTATCATATTTTTAAATAATTTTCTTAACTCACTTACAAACTAGCTCATAGCCAACAAGGTTGGGCACGTTGTTCCAAACAATATATGTTATGCGAATTTTAAATTTTATTATTTTTAATAATTAAATTCTTAAATCCATTAGCAATAATTTTATTTTTTATGAAATTAAACTAATAGTGTGAAAAGCCATACATATCGCACTGAGCATTAGGAGTGGTGCACGTGATAATTGCTTGTATTTTAGAATTGTATTTTTTTCAATTTTTTTTTAACACATCAAAACCTTTTTTTGGCTATCTTAGTAAGCAGTCCGAGGGATATCATTTTCTATTTTTCATATGTACAACAACATATTAGCAACTAATTATATGCACTTATTGTCATGTTGGGAATAAGGGATTCACTCAATGAACCTCTAACATATTACATGTGTTTGTGGCATACTAAACAATACCCTTAATTTGATTAAATAATGGAAAATACCTGTAAATTTCACTTTATTTAACCCCCTACCAATACGAAACCAATACAACTTCCTAATTTAAAAATCCACTACTTTCACTAGATATTGTAGGTATCCATTTTTCATTAACATTTTTTATACCCCTTCACATTTTTTGATTAACTTTGAGCTCTATTTTTTATACACAACATATAAAAACCATTTACCTCATATTATATGCTCAATATATTATGTTATATTTCCTAAATATATATCCCCCAATATGAATGCACATGATATGGTATTGGTATTTCTCCCGAGTGAAGCCCCCGTGGTGGCTATTTGCTGCTTTAAATGAGATTTGATTTCTAGGAGGTACTTGCTTTGCTACCTCAATAGGTTCTAGATAGTTGCTTCATATTGGGTGATTAACCCATGAAGTGTATATCAATTGGTTTTCATGGAGTTTAGTCCCTGCCACATCACATGTCCAAACCTTGTGGAGAGGGGTTGAGGATGGAAGCCACTTTCGGGAAATTAAACTTCCCAAAGGGTGTCCAGGCTCGCCCAAGCCTCACATGATCCTGGTTATAAGCATCTCATCATAGGTGGATCGATTTTCTTCCATCCAATAAACATGCTAGCCCCAGCTCATGCTCAAGCTAGCTACAAAAAATGCTTGACTAAATTATATGGGTTTAGGTGTAGTAGGATCGGGAGTAATTTGATATTGGTCATCCGGAAAAGCTAGGATACATGCAATTTATGATCACCTAGTGGTCATGACACCTACCCCTTGGGGATAGTAAATTGCATATTTAAGCCATGGTAAAATCCTATCAAATTTATCATAGGAAACATGTTCGTTATCATTGGTTTTACTTTGATTGATTAGTAATTTAAATTTATCATGAAGAAGTCTAAACTTTCTGGTTTGAGTGGGGTTTAGATCATATGATATTTTAGTTCAAATTTTATGGTGGGATTTGAGGATGGAAGCCACTTTTGGGGGAATTAAATTATCACAAGGGGGCATCCAAGTTTAATCAAGCTCGATGCAATCATAGTTGCACGGAGAAGTTCTCTCTAGCCCAATATGGAAGAGATGTTTTAATGTTATGTTATGTTATGTGATGATATGTAAACATTTTGAAATTTTGAAATTACATAAAATAATAATAATAGACTAAAACATTTGGACTCACTCAAATTACATAAAAATAAAATTACAAATAATAATAATAATTGCAATTATTAATAATTAAACCAGCCTATATCTTTATAAAGTATGAATCTATCAAGAGCTAAGAGGGATCAAATATTATCCTATCATGTTATGTAAACATTTTGACTTGGTCAAATTACATAAAAATAAAAATAAAATAAACTAAGTAATTCCATCCAATAGAATAAGTGATCCCAACCTAGGTTCAATAAAAAAATATATTTGTTTTTTCTTTCTCTGAGGTACTTCCTTGTACGCAAAAGTAATAATGATAATATATTGATGTATTCACTCTTATGAAATTCTTAGGTAATATATATCCAGTTATCTTGTCTTTTGGTGAAGAAAATATTTGTAGTTTAGTCCACAGTATTTTATGGCATATTTTAGTCTAAAATCAACCATTATCATTCTTTACCTAAAGCAACCCACAAAAAATCATTATATGATATAGAGAAACTTTACTTCTCCTCTACTCTCTGTAAAAGTGGTTTTCAATTTAAAATCATCCAGTCATTATTCTAATTTGTTTAAAGTTTAAAATTATAACAAGATTGCCAAAGTAGGCCCCTTTGCATGGTAAAATTTGTATAATTTGTTTGAATAAGAGTTACAATTTCATCTTTTTTTAAACAAAAATGAGTATTATTAGGAGTAATTTTGCGCCAGATTGTAGCAAGTACACAAGGAGTATATCTCTTAGATCCATAATTGTATCAGATCCTATATGCTACTAACCCATTACAAAGATAATTTAACAAATTTTAAACATATTAACTAGACACGTTCGACTATCAGGAAATACATTACATAGTGATTTCCAACTGAAATTGACAAACCCAAACCCACAAAATATGAAACCTATCGACAAACCCCATGAAGATTATTCCAATTCATACATTGGCTTGTTAAGGTCTATATCTAGCTTAACTGGAAGATCTGAAGATTGTTCCTGAACTGTTGTAAAAGTTTTGTTGAGCTTGAGGCATGTGAGAATCCCACTGAGTGCATCAATCTCATCTTCTAACCTTGAAATTTGTTGCTTGAGGGCCATAATGTAGTATGCTTGTTCAATCTGTGTGTGGTATCTCTTCCAAAATTTCACCCGAAGGTCGTAGTATGCCCTCTGCAAAGCTTCTATATCATAAATGCATTGAGAACAAAGATGGGTGTCATTAGAGGCATCAAAATTACTGCTAAAATCTCTATAGATAGGTAGGTTTCTTTTCCAAAATGAACCTAACCGACCCAAGTTGGCAGAGATAAGTAATTTCTTAATGTGAGTGTAAGGAGAAAAAGTCAAGCTTCTAAAGACCTAATCGAGACAACTTGAGCTTGCAGACCAACAATTTCTCAAATACCCAACCCAACAAAATCACCCCAGGGGGGTAACTAACTTTCCTTGTGCCAAAGACTCTCGTGGGGCAACAAAAGGGATATGATGCAAAGTATAATTTTGGGCAACTAAAATGAATTCAATTCTAGAAGAACTACCTTTCCAAGACTGAAACTAGGAAATTTCAAAACCAAACGCAGGGAGCTCAGAGTTACCTTTGAACTAATCAACATGTGGAGGGTTAGTGCCCCATAAGATAATGTATGCAGAATTAGCAGAAGTTCCCTACGAGCCGAAGATTCCTTTGCACCAAATGACCCATGAAAAAAATTCCAAACTCTGGAATGCCCTGCTATAAATAAAGAGAAAGGGTCCTTACAAGAGGCTCTTCACAGAGTAGATTGGAGGACACAGTTGGACACGAAGACCAAACCCTTATCCATTTCTTCAATCACAAGCATGGAAAGCCAAAGAACTAATCTGTCAAATTTCAGGGTGGAGTCTGAGCCAAATTGAAAGCATTTTAACACCAAATCTCCTGACTTGCCACACGACTAACATCATTCCTTCATTAATTTCGTTTGGATGTCCATCCATGAAATTCATTAGATATTTATCCTGAAGGGGATTCCAAGAATTTCGCCATAGATAATCGTATATGAAAGCATGTGAAGAGGGGAGATCATCCTCTACATGGTGGAATATATCATATGAATCCATCATCGGAATCTTGATTAGGGGCAAAAAGTTGCTCAAAATTAAAAGTGCTCAGAATTTCACCAAACCAGAACGACAGTGACCGACCCATCTCTGGGAATCCAACGTAACTCGTTTTGTCTAAATCCGAGTTCGGATGAAGAATTTATAGCCTGTTGATCGCCATTTAGAACAGGTAAAAAAAATTAAAAAATAATGCAGAACAGGTACAGGATGATGACACGGCAGCCCAGTCAGCATGCAGGGAATCTTCTTCACTTTTTGTCCAGTGGCACTGGTGAAGTGTCACAACCAGATTTGCTAGGTTTGGTTTGAGAAGGTGGAATTTTCCCAATGTCCTCCAAGGTTTAATTTGGGTTCATGATATTTATGTGTTGGAATTATTTGTATTAAGGTTGGATTAATATATATTAATATTTAATTATTAAACCCAAACTTATATATCAAATTTTTGCTTATTTATTATTCCAACCAAAGTCCGATGACATATGACATATATTATATGGTATGGGCATATAAAAGTTGGACGAAGTGGAGCGTATATCACAAATTCCAAAGGTTCAAACTTTGTATTTAAATGTGGCGCGTATAAATGTGGTGCAAAACATGTATAAAGGGGTGAGGTCAAGGCTCGACCCCACGACCTCCCCCATACCAGTCACCACCACTTACCAATGGGCCACTATCTTGATCCTTAAAAATAAATGCGCCCAACATACATTTGAATAGAAAATGTGGATCTGATGGTGGGAAGGAGGGGGCCAGCCCTCCTCCCATGTGACCGCGCCACATGACCTCACCACAAGCACTCAATTTAATCGCGCTTAGTGTGAATCTTATCCCTCCTAATCTGCAGTTAATAGTTAATTAACCTCATATTAATATGGAATAAAATTTGGCAACGCCACCATTTTCGGCAGGATTGGCTAGTTTGGCGGAGCTATCTGGAGTCCTCTCTAGTTTTAGAGGCAGATTACTAGGCAAAATTGAATGAGGCCTATCTTGAGAAATTTTCAACTAATTTTGGCTCAGGAAGAGTCATTCCTAGTAGATTGGCATGCTCTGAATCCATTGGAATAACTTGCAGAGGCAGAGGAGAAATTCTACAAAGGTGTTTGTCACCTTGAAGAATTTTGAAGCTCAAGGCCACCAGGAGGGGAGGCCATGCCCAGATCAACTGAAGGAAAATATTGGCTCAAGAAGAGTCATTTTTAGATGTATTTGATTCTATGAACATAGTGGTATAGTTTTCAGAGGCTTTGGAGAACTTCTATAAAAAAAATTGTCACTTTGGAGATTAAACAAGCCCATGGCCACCAAGAAGGGAGGTCAAGCCTAGATCAACCAGAAACCAATTTTAGAGACTGAATAGTCATTTAATGGGTTTGGTGGTGTTCTGAATCCAATGGAGCAGGTTCCAAATCTATTGGAGTACTACAAGTTCTTGTAATCAGACATTTTACTCTTAATCCCAAGAGGGACTAACTAGTTGAAGCAGGTCCATGGAGATGTAGCCTAGGAGGGGTGAACTCCGTTATCATCCATTACATTATGGATATGCTATGTGTTATTTCTATATATTTAATTTTTGGTATAGGAGTTTTTAAAATATAATTAACTCATAATTTGATCATCAAAAACACATAAAAATTGACACAAAAATCCCTTCACAAGTGGTTAACTTGAGATGATCATAAACACACATTTTTAATACTGATGAGGGAGCTAGCATAGAAATAACTATTTTTCCCATATTCATATCAAGTTGGTATCAGAGAAAAATTTTAGTTCATTTTAACCAAGGTTAGCTAGAATAATTAGCTATTGGTTTTTTGAATTTGTGCAAGGAGAATTTAATTGTGTGCAAGTTTATGTTTGAAGAAGAATATCAAAATTGAGAATTGAATTCTCAAATCACAGCGAAGAAGCTTTGTTTGCATTGCTGGTGTGATGGAAGATTCATTAAGAAATGTTTCTAATCCATATTCCTTAGAAAACTCTTTGATAAAGAGATGTTACAGAAGCTATAATCATGACTGATATGATGAAAGAGAAGTATGAAGATAAGATCATTAAACTTCAAGAGCAGTTGATTTCCATGAAGGAGGAGAAGCAAGAGCTTCTTGAAAATATGCATGATATGGAGACTCGGCTCCATGATTCCAAGGAAGCCTTAGCCATGTATGTGCATGAAAAAGAGGTATGCAATTTAATTTTATCTTCAATTTCCTCTAAAAATGAATGTGTAGGTGATTTTGAGAGACACACTAGAGGAACAGGGTCCAAATTATTGATGAAGATGGGCTATGAAGGTAAAGGATTGGGAAAACATGCACAAGGCATAGTTCAGTCAATTGTTGTTGAGGAAAGGCCTAAATGTTTGGGTCTTTGGTTATGGACAACATGATGGAGAAAGCTCTAAAGCCATGAAGGCACATGAAGATGTAAGGACTTTCATTTCATGTTCATTACCTCAAGGTTGTGAATATTGTGTTCATGAGGAATGCAAAAGTTTTACACCCACTTTGCAAGAAGGTGCTCATAAGCATGCAACTAATGAGAATGGTGAACAACAGGATTTTGAAAGCTCTAAATCCTTTGAATGCATTGTTGGTATTCCAAATAGAGCCACTAACTCATCAAATTCACCTCCTCAAGAAGGCGACAAAGGTGAATGTTCAAGATATAAATCCGCTTTTAATCAAGTTGCTTTTGATTATGATAAACATGGAAAATTATCACATAAGATTTGGAGAAAAGTTGCACGTTCCTTTTGTGGTTTGGATAACCATAACGTTTCAAGGTGTTGGAAGAAGATAGTCATGCACAAGAAACTTTCAAATCAAAGGAGGTAGGAAGCCAAAGGTCCATTGGACAAAGCAAACAAAGTTGAAAAGAAGATGCAATTGTTTTGCACTCATTTCCATAAGCAAGGTCATCTTGTAGACAAGTGTTGGACTTTGTATCCAACAATTCATCCACGAAATTTGAAGAAGGTGGAGAAAGAGAATGGCAAGAATGGAAAATAAGATTCCATAATTGATGTGGGTCATGATGATTTGCATGATGATGTGCAATTGAAATAAGCACCATTGAAATGGTTTGTTCTTTTACATTGCATGTTTCATGTTTATGCCAAGAAGGTGATTTAAAGTGGAGTGTGTTGACTCACTTTATTTCAGCAAAATTTGTTCATTTCAACTATTTAAGTACATGTACATATGAATGGGGTTCTTATACTTATGATTGTATTTGTGAGAGAGTTGAAGAATTGTATACATGCATGAGAGTTTGTGTGTATGAATAGTGGAATTTTGATGGTTTCATTGTGCTTGAACATGGATGATTAATTGACTTGTGTTGGTCGATTGTTTTGTTTAATATGTATGTTGTCAACTTGAGAGTTTTGATCATTTGCACATGCATGAGTGTCAACTTGTGTTGATTGTGTGTTACATGCATGTCATATCGACTTGGAAGAGTTTATTTTGTCTCCAAAGATGAAAAGGACACGTTGACGAAGTGTTTCATGAAATGTGAAATTCATTTTGTTTTGGGAAAAGAATCATCAAATTATTACACATGCTTATGCTTGACTTGAGAGTCAGTCGTTTGAAGAGGCATGTTTTGTCGACTTGTGTTTGGTTGATGAATTTTGACACCAAGATGTAAGAGTACATGGCGATTTTCACATGATGTGAAATTTGTTGCTTTGAAGGAGGAAGAGGATATGTCATCAAGTTATGCTTCTTGCATGATGTGTTTTTCAGATTGATGGTTGTGTTTGTGACAAGATCTTAAAAAAAAAAGTTTGCAACCATTGTAGACCATTTTATGTGTCGATGCCAAGAAGAGAAGGATATGTCAATGCATTCTTCCAGATGTGGAATTTGGAACCGTGGAGGTAAAAGATTGGTCATTTCATTACTTTTTATTAATGATGTTGGAACTCATTGTTGTAGTTCACTTAAATGGGCTTAATTTGGAAAAGTGGTTTCCAAGGAGAAGCTTTGCATCGAATGCATGTTTATGCAAAGGAGGAATATGATTCTCAATGGGAAGGCAATCAGTTAGTTTTTCAAGCACCGAAGAATCAATTTTTTAAAACAAAGTGTTATATCAGTTAAAAAGTAACCATAAAGTGTTGGATTGGGTCAGCAGAAAAAGGAGAACATTGGTTGAAGAGCCAAGCCATTTGCAAGATAAGGCATGTCAGTGAACAAGTGGTTATCATGGTGATTTTTCCAAGTAGAATCAAGATGAAAAAACTTGGGAAACATAAGTGTATTCAACTCTCATGAGATAACCAGCTTTTGTGGGTCCAAAAGCATGTTAGTGGGAAGGATTGATCGGAATCTAAATTGGGGGCAAAAATTTGCTCAAAATTCAAAGTTCTCATAATTGCACAAAACTAGAACGACATCGACCGACCCGTCTCCAGGAATCCAACGCAACTCGTTTCATCGAAAATAGAGTTCGGATGAAGAAGTTATAGCCTGTTGATCACCGTTTAGAACAGGAAATTTTTTTTAAAAAAATTGCAGAACAGGTACAAGCTGATGACATGGCAGCCCAATCAGCATGCAAGGAATCTTCTTCAATTTTTTTCCAATGGCACTGTGACAAGTGTCACAACCGTATTCGCCAGGTTTGGTTTGAGAAGGTGGAATTTGCCCAATGTCCTCTAAGGTTGAATTTGGGTTCATGATATTTATGTGTTGGAATTATTTGTATTAAGGTTGGATTAATATATATTAATATTAAATTATTAAACCCAAATTTATATATCAAAATTTGACATATTTATTATTCCAACCAAATTCCGATGACATATGACATATATTATTTGGTATGGGCGTATTAAAGTTGGACGGAGCGGAGCGTATATTACAAATTCCAAAGGTTCAAACTTTGTATTTAAATGTGGCGCGTATAAATGTTGTGCAAAACATGTATAAAGTGTTGGAATTATTTTCATTGATGGCAAAGGAGCAGCACCAGAACTAGCAATAATGCAAAGGCAGCAGAAAGGCACCAAAGGCAACAAAGGCAGCAGAGAAGCAACAAAATCAGAGAGGCAGCGAATGTAGAGAGGCAACGAATATAGAAAAGGTAGTGAATGCAGCTAAGAAGGCACCAAAGGTAGCAAGGCGGCAGAGGCAGAAAAGAAGCAAAGATAGCAGAGGCAACGAATGAAGCAGAGAGGCAATAAATTTCTTCAGCACATAGCAGAAGGCAATCGGATTTGCAAGACACAATGAGGACTAGAGATCTTACACATAGCAGAATCAGGAAGATGCAAGAGCCGGGAGGAAGAGGCCAATTAAACAAATATGATTAAGCCAAGAGAGAGAAGCAAGAGCTGAGAGACAGAGAGGACTTTAATCAATATGAAAAGGTATATGTCGAGTGTGATAACTCGGGATGAGATTCAATAACAAAGACAAGCTCAGGAACAAGCTCAGGAGGAACAGTGTGGAGAAACTGGAGTTACAGAGCACGACAGTATAAAGAACAGAAAAATTGACTAAGGAAGATAATTCTTTGAATAATTCCAAGGGAGGCGAGCGGACGGTCAGGATTAGATCGCAAAATTGAAGACGAGATATGAACGACGGAGATCGAATTGCACCAGGAGCGATTTCGCAAATCACAAATTTTAGTGGTTAAGTGTTAAGGCCGTCGCAGGGTAAGTTATTATGTGTGCGATGCAAAGTGGAGAAGGGACACGTGTTGGCATGGCGCAATATCGCAGATCGCATGAAATAGAGGTTAACCACTAAGTTAAACGGTTATAAGTTGCGAACTGTGAAGTATGGGCAGTGACGTAAATATGACGTGGCATTGACATGGAAATGACATGAAGATGACATGGTAGTGACTGATGTGGCAAACTAACGTGACAAATGACGTGGCCCCGACCCCACAGATAGCAAGAATTTATGATGGCGTGGCAAGGTGACATGGCGGTGACTTGTCAGGGTGACGTGGCATGATGACATGGACCTCGCCCGCATACCGCATATCGCAGCACTTAAGGGATAGCAGTAAGGCGACCACAAGTTAAGTTTAAAGTTTTGTGATGCAAAATTGAGGAACACGTCTTGACCTTGCACAACGTCGCATCCCGCAAGAAATAGCGTTTAACTTCAAGACATTGCAAGGTATGTTGTTTTGGTTGTGATGCAGTAAGGATCAAGCGACAGGATGTGATGAAGGGATTCCATGTGGTAGTACCGTGCACGAGCGTAGATTGCGGATTGCATGGTTTATGGTTTTTCGCTATTGGTAGTGTGGGAAACCTGCGGGCAAGTATTTGCGATGAAATGTGATTTTTGGAAGGTATTGTGGGACCTGATAGCCCTGTTTTGTGTATGTTATATACATGTTGTTTGATTTCTAAGAGTATGTTATGTTAATATGCGTTGTTTGATCGCAAAACGTATGTATGTTGATAAAACTCGGATTGTAATTCATTGCATGTATAAAGGGAATTATGTGGGTCATACCCCACAGGTTAAAAGGAAAGACATGAATGCAGAACAAAGGACCAAGAGCTCATGAAGAACAGTGTTGCGGAAATAAAGAAAATGAAAAGGCTGAACGTGGAAGAAGAATCGGGCTAAAAGGGGCAGTTATGTAGCAAAGTTGGAATATAACGACAGAAACAGAAAAGACAAAAGGACAACAAGCATAAGAGGACAAACACACTAGACAAAGCTAAGAAATTGAAAGGGCTGAGTAAAATAATTAATTGTGACTGTAAATGTATTATTTATTTTATATTGTTTGTGATGTAAAGGAAAGACTCTGTAGGCAAGGCAAAACTCCAATTTAATACTGAAATGAGTATATAGTGTAGTAACATCCTGAATATGTTGAGCGAGGAAATGAGAGGATGGAAGGCAAAGAGTCATACATGTTCATTTCATATTCCCATATGGAATGAAAACATCCATGAAGTAATCTCTATAAATGATGTTATTGTAATGTGCATAAAGAGGTTAGAGAGTGGCAGAAGAAGACAGAGCAGATAGAGAAGCTGTGAAGATCCATAGATGATATAAAGCAAATTTGAAGGCTGGAAGGACAACAGTGAAGAAGGAGAAAAACATAGCTGATATCCAGGTAAATCAACATATGATTTTATTGTAGTGTAAAGGAGTTGGTGCTTCCATATCAATTTGTGGCTTGATAGATGTCCATTTGTAGCTGGCTGAGGTAGGATCCTCCTGTGGGTTGTAGCCTATAGAAAATACATGGGAGGTGGTGCTTCCATTTCAAGTTGTAGCTTGATAGATGTCAAGTTGGAGATGGTTGAGGTAGGAGCATCCCGTGGGTTGTAGCCTACATAAAATACATGCGATTTGGTGCTTCCATTTCAAGTTGTAGCTTGATAGATGTCCAGTTGGAGTTGGTTGAGGTAGGAGCCTCCTGTGGGTTGTAGCCTGCAGAAAACAGATGGGAGTTGGAGCTTCCTTGCAAGTTGTAGCTTGCAGAAGTTGAGGTAGTAACCTCCTATAGGTTGGAGCCTATAGAAAATCAGTGGTGACAGGGCGTTGGAGCTTGCCTTTGCATCACAACAATAATAAGATGTGGTTTTCTCCCTTATGGGTTTCCACTTATATCTGTTGTCCATATTCATAATGATTATGTGTTGATGTTATGTATTTAATCTTATTAATACTTTTTGTTCACATATTAAGATTGTTTTTTCATTATATATTAAGGTGGTCATGAAATGAAGGTGTAAATAAGTTTAAAGGAAAGTTTTAAAAGTCTATGAATGTATTAAACTTGATAGATGTCCAATTGGAGCTGGTTGAGTTAGGAGCCTCCAGTGGGTTGTAGCCTACAAAAAAAACATGGGATTTGGTGCTTCCATTTCAAGTTGTAGCTTGATAGATGTCCAGTTGGAGCTGGTTGAGGTAGGATCCCCCTGTGGGCAGTAGCCTACAGAAAACAGATGGGAGTTGGAGCATCCTTGCAAGTTGTAGCTTGCAGAAGTTGAGGTAGTAGCCTACATAAAATCAGTGGTGAGAGGGCATTGGAGCTTGCCTTTGCATCACAACAATAATAAGATGTGGTTTTCTCCCTTATGGGTTTCCACTTATATCTATTGTCCATATGCATGATGATTATGTGTTGATGTTCTGTATTTAATCTGCTTAATACTTTCTGCTCACATATTAATATTGTTGTTTCATTATATATTAAGGTGGTCATGAAATGAAGGTTTAAATAAGTTTAAAGGAAATTTTTAAAATTCCATGAATGTATTAAACTAATTTAGCCCCTGCTCCCCTCTCATTTTAACTAAGGGTTCAACAATTGGTATCAGAGTCGGTACCATTGGTTATAAGCCTAATAGCTTGAAGGAGATCTAGTTGAGTAATGGACTATCAAAATGTACCCGTGTTAAATACAACAAACTTTTCTGAATGGAGAGATAAGGTTAAAACATATTTAATGGCTTATGAACCTGAGGTATGGAGGCTTGTATGTGATGGTTACCACACAGACTCTCCCTCATGGCAAGAACAACAGTGGAATGCCAAGGCAAAATGTGTGATATACAACAGTCTTCATAACAAGGATCTTGATTTAACAATGGATTTAACCTCTGCAAAAGGAATCTAGAATAGATTGCATCTCATGCATGAAGGAGACACTAGTGGATGCATTATCAATAAGGAGAAGATAAACCAGAAGAAGAAGAAAAATTCCTTCATGCATGGGTGAATGTATGTGAGTACCATGAAGAAATTACAATTGAGGGAAAAGCCAAACTTGACACAGCCTTCACTAAAATAGAAAGATTGAAGAATGAAAACAAAAACCTTAAGACATTGGTGCAAATATGTGATGAGAGAGAATATGAAGATAAGGAAGAAATTGTTGACCTAAAGGCACAACTTGAAGAAGCAAGGAAATTAGAAGACATTCTGCTGCAGCAAATAAGAGAGAAAAGTCTGGAATGTGGAAGATTGGAAGAAGAGGCGGTAAGCCTGAGGATGAAATCAAAGAAGGCCCAAATTGAACTAATTATGAATACTCCACAAATGAAAAGTTCTGGACAGTTGGACCAGATTCTAAATGCTCAAAGGTCTCCTCTCATAAAGGTTGGGATAGCCTATGAAGGAGAAACTAGTAAGTCCAAGGTAGAAAATAACAAGAATATCATTTTTGTAAAAGTTGTAAGGATAATGAAGCAACTCGAAATATTCCTACAGAAGTAGAAGCCAGCAAGAACATGATTTGTAAAGAAACTAACAGAAACAAGCAACAACATGAAAGGACAGAGAATGAGAGGAAGAAACAGTCGACTACAAAAGGCCCATACACTCCTGAATATGAATTGATTAAATTCAGAAGTTGTCAAAGGAGGTTCTTTCCTCCCATGAGAAGTATCACTTGTTTTTCCTGCCACAAACCTAGACGTATTGTAGCATACTGTAAGACAAAGAAAATCCAGTCCAACTAGCAAAGGATGCAGGAAATTAAAATACTACCTCAAGAAAACAAATAGAGAGGACAACCTTTCACTAGGTACACTAATCGATTCCATGGCTACTGTTTCATGGAATGAATTTGGACATAAATTTGTTGAATGTAAATTGCGTTTAAAAAGGGGAACAAAATGCCATACATCAGCTCAACCTTACTTAGGTAAAATAATATGTTATTTATGCCACAAGCTTGGTCACAAAGCAAAATATTGTAATTTTCCATATACATTAAAGAACTCTAGACAGATGATGGAATCCAACTAGACAAAACTGTGAATCAAAAAGAAGTGCAGACATTATGAAGAACCCCAATAAAGTATGGAAAGAAAAGAGAAAGGGGGAGCATGTTACCTCAATAACATAATGAATCCATCATAGTCTCAGGGGGAGCTGCTCTAGGAAGCAACGCAAATATCCAGCCAGTAATAGATAAGAAGCAACATCCCAAGGGGAGATCAGATCATAAATAGTCCCCATAAAAGTATTCTAAGAAGAGCTCCTTGTAATAAGAACAACTAAAATTTCATGAAGGGAAAGGATAATTCCTCGGACATCAAACAATAAAGGAAGAAGGATACCTGAAGCATTCAATAGCCAACATGATTGATGGAAGGAGAGAAGGTAGCAAGCAGCCATGGTGGTAGAGGGATCATCAGCCATGAACATGTAAGCTAAGAAGACAACAACACACTAAGTGATGAATGGTTAAAACCACAAAAATTATGCTTTGAGATATAGAACTGGAAAGACCCATAGAGGATGATCACATTGTGCATCACACTACAAGAGTTAACAATAAAACAAATTTAAGAAGGATGAGTAAGAGAAATGATTATCATCATTATATCATTACACCACTCATCTATAGAAGGTCCCCATGGAGGAAAGCAGTTAAATGGGTGATAAAACTATGAGTGGTCTGCCCTTGTAGATTCCAAGTAAATAAATTGAATATGTATTCCCAAAGATCATGTTGTTTAGAACAGTTGAATTGTATATAGAACAACAATGATTCTGGAGAAATCCTAGAAAGGAATATGCAGTGAAATTCTTTTAAACCAGAATGATAGAATAAGCAAAAGGTTAATGATGCCAAGATCAAATTCGGTATATTGATGGTTGTTTTTGAGAAAAATGGAGAGCTCAATAGTAGAAACTATGAAGGTTGTCTTAACTATGGATGCATGTGCGAGCTGAAGTGAAATTACTGCATGGTTTATCAAAGTAGTATCAATTGGTATTTTGAACAAGTAGCCTGCCTATCAGCAAAATACAAAGTGTCATCAGAGGAGCAGTGGTATGGTACAGGTCCTTAGGATCAGAGTACTGTCGCAGAAGTACTTCAAGGTAGTATTCTCAGCGTTATCTACATTATTAAAGCATGAAAAGGTCAATAACAGTGCTAAAGGATCATTATCTTGTTTACACTTGAAGTATTATATTGAGCATTGAAGCAATATTTATTTCTAGATATAACTACATGCCTTCCTCAAGTCAGTACAGATATATCTTCAAGGCCTCTTTCTTAAGATCATTCATAAAACTGTGTGAAGTTTGTTTGCTGATATTTCAATGAAACAACTTGAAGATGTTTTGCTAAATATCATCATGATAGAATAGTTAAAGTATCTGAAGTATGAAGTACTAGTTGTGTTAATCTTACATTTGAAGCTCAAGAGTCTGTTATTGATTCATCTAAAGCCTACTTCAGCAAAAATAAATTTCTGGTATGTCACCATTGAAGAGAGGTTGATCATTGACATGCATACCCCCTTATGTCATAAATAAAATTGTATAGTTGATAAGTGAGACTGACCAATACATTGAATGTATCTAGCCTCAAGGGTTATTTTTTAAAGTACATTGTACAAGTAGTAAATTCATTCAATCTCTCAGATTGAAAAATATTTTCTAATCTTACAATAAGTTGTAAGTTCTAATTTGATTCATTGATCACATCAGTATCAATGGCCTTTTGGCTGTTAGTGTAATATCCCTGTCAGTAGTCCAGCACATATAATCACCAATAGGTAGTAATGGGGAACCTCAGCTATAAAATATATATTGGCATCATCATATTTGAAAAGATGTGTACTACAGATATGTGTTTCAGATGAAGATCATAAAATGGACTGAAGTATATTTGGAGCAGACTTTAAATGTCGTATGGAGCATTCTCAATATTTTAGTATTGTTCCAATGATGCATCCCTAATTATATAAGTTTGTTCTATGAAGTGTCCTTATCATCACTTTCAGCTTTATACAAGTGAAAGGAGTTTGTGCTTTGGGATGGTATCAGCTTACTGTGTATATACATACAAGTTTAGTGATTCTCAAAGTGTTCTCCCAACAACTCTAGCACACCAGTTTAGAGCAACAAGGTATAAAGTCAGAAGAAGAAGGCCTAAACACATCTTAGAGAAAGAAAATGCAAAGATAGAATATACACTGGTAAATGTGCAACCCTTTGCCATTGATGTCAAAGGGGGAGGAAAAGTAAGCAGAAGAATAAAGGCTCTTCTGAAAAGCAAGCAGAGGAGGAAAGGCAAGGCACTTCTTAGAATGAAAGGGGGAGGAAGTCTTGGAGGAAGTATTGGAGTATTTCCATCAATGCCAAAGGGGGAGAATGTTGGAAATATTGTCATTGATGGCAAAGGAGCACAAAGGAGAAACACCAGAACCATAAATAATGCAAATGCAGCAGAAAGGCACCAAAGGTAGCAAAGGCAACAGAGAAGCAGCAAAAGTAGAGAGGCAACGAATGTAGTAGAGGCAGTGAATGCGGCTAAGAAGGCACCAAAGGCAGCAAGGCGACAGAGGAAGAAAAGTAGAGATAGCAGAGGCAATGAATTAAGCAGAGAGGCAACGAATTGGTTCAACGCACAACAGAAGGCAATCAGATTTGCAAGACACAATGAGGACCATAGATCTTACACATAGCAAAAGCAAGAAGATACAAGAGCTGAGAGGAAGAGGCCAATTAAACAAAGATGATTAAGCCAAGAGAGAGAGTCGAGAGCTGACAGAAAAAGAGGGCTTTAATCAGTATGAAAAGGTATATGTCAAGTGTGATAACTTGGGATGAGATTCAATAACAAAGACAAGCTCAGGAGGAACAACATGGAGAAACTGGAGTTACTGAGTGCGACAATATAAAGAACAAAAATTAGACTAAGGCAGAGAATTCTTTGAAGAATTCCAAGGGAGGCGAGTGGACGGTCAAGATAATATCGTGGAAGTGAAGATGAGAGATGAATGGCGGAGATCGAATCGCACCAGGAGCGATTTCGCAAATTGCAAAGTTTAGCGGTTAAGTGTTAAGGTAGTCGCAGGGTAAGTTATTATGTGTGCAATGCGAAGTGGAGAAGGGACACGTGTTGGCACGACGCACTATCATAGATCGCACGAAATAGAGGTTAACCACTAAGCTAAATGGTTATAAGTTGTGAACTGCGAAGTACAGGCAGTGACGTAAAGATGACGTTGCAGTGACGTAAATATGACGTGGCAATGACGTGAAGATGACGTGGCAGGGATGTGGTAATGAAGTGGCGATGACATGGCAAGCCTACGTGGCAGATGACATGGCCCTGACCCCACAAATCACAATAATTTATGATGACATGGCAAGGTGACGTGGCATGATGACATGGACCTCGCCCGCATACTATACATCGCAGCAATTAAGCGATAGCAGTAAGGCAACCGCAAGTTAAGTTTAAATTTTTTCGATGCAAAATGGAGGGACATGTGTCTACCTTGTGCAACATCGCATCCCGCAAGAAATAACGTTTAACTTCAAGACATCGCAAGATATGTTGTTTTGGTTGCGATGCGATAAGGATCAACGACGTGATGCGGTGAAGGGAGTCCACGTGGCAGCACTGCGCAGGAGCGCAGATCGCATGGTTTATGGTTTATCGCTATTGGTAGTGTGGGAAACCTGTGGGCAAGTATTTGCAATGAAATTTGATTGGTTCAAGGTACTGTGGGACCCGATAGCCTTGTTCCATGTATATTATATACACGTTGTTTGATTGCTAAGAGTATGTTATGTTAATTTGCGTTGTTTGATCGCAAAACATATGTATGTTGATAAAACTTGGATTTTTAATCCACTGTGTGTCTAAAGGGAGTTATGTGGGTCATACCTCACAGGTTACAAGGAAAGACATGAACGTAGAACAAAGGACCAGGATCTCGTGCAGAATAGTGTTGCGATAGTAAAGCAAACGAAAAGGCTGAACTCGGAAGAAGAGTCGGGCTAAAAGGGGTAGTTATGCAGCAAAGTTGCAATATAATGACAAAAATAGAAAAGACAAAAGGACAACAAGCAGAAGAGGACAAACGCACAACAAAGGTAAGAAATTGAAAGGGTTGAGTAAAATAATTGATTGTAACTGTAACTGTATTATTTATTTTATATTGTTTGTGATGCAAAGGCAAGTCTCCGCAGGCAAGGCAAAACTCCAATTTAATACTGAAATGAGTATATAGTGTAGTAACATCCTGAATATGTTGAGTGAGGAAATGAGAAGATGGAAGGCAAAGAGTCATACCTGTTCATTTCATATTCCCATATGGAATGCAAACAACCATGAATTAATATCTATAAATGATGTTATTGTAATGTGCATAAAGAGGTTAGAGAGTGGAAGAAGAAGACAGAGAAGATAGAGAAACTGTGAATATCCAAAGATGATATAAAGCAAATTTGAAGGCTGGAAGGACAACAGTGAAGAAGGAGAAAAATAGAGCTGATATCCAGGTAAATCAACATCTGATTTTATTGTAGTGTAAGGGAGTTGGTGCTTCCATATCAAGTTGTAGCTTGATAGATGTCTAGTTGTAGCTAGTTTAGGTAGGAGCCTCCTGTGGGTTGTAGCCCATAGAAAATACATGGGAGATGGTGCTTCCATTTCAAGTTGTAGCTTGATAGATTTCTAGTTGGAGCTGGTTGAGGTAGGAGCCCCCTGTGGGTTGTAGCGTACAAAAAATACATGGGAGTTGGTGCTTCCATTTCAAGTTGTGACTTGATAGATTTCTAGTTGGAGTTGGTTGAGGTAGGAGCCTCTTATGGGTTGTAGCCTACAGAAAACAGATGGGAGTTGGAGCTTCCTTGCAAGTTGTAGCCTGCAGAAGTTGAGGTAGTAGCCTCCTGTAGGTTGGAGCCTACATAAAATCAGTGGTGAGAGGGATTTGGAGGTTGCGTTTGCATCACAACAATAATAATATGTGGTTTTCTTCCTTATGGGTTTCCACTTATATCTATTGTCCATATGCATGATGACTATGTGTTGATGTTCTATATTTAATCTGCTTAATACTTGTTGCTCACATATTAAGATTGTTGTTTCATTATATATTAAGGTGGTAATGAAATGAAGGTGTAAATAAGTTTAAAGGAAAGTTTTAAAAGTCCATGAATGTATTAAACTGATTCACCCCTCCCCCCCAACCCTCTCAGTTTAACTAAGGGTTCAACATAAAGAGGTAAGGTCGGGGCTCAACCACATGACCTCCCCCATACCAGTCACCATCGCTTACCAAATGGGCCACGACCTTGATCCTTAAAAAGAATTGTGCCCAACATACATTTGAACAAAAAATGTAGATCCGATGGCGGGAAGGAGGGGACCAGTCTCGCAGGCCAACCCTCCTCCCACGTGTCCGCACCACATGGCCTCACCACAAGTGCCCAAGTTAATCGTACTTAGTTCGCATCTTATCCCTCCTAATCCACAATTAACAGTTAATTAACCTCAAATTAATATGGCAGAAACTTTGGTAGCGCCACCATTTTTGGCGGGATTGGCTAGTTTGGCAAAGCTATCTGGAGTCCTCTTAAGTTTTAGAGGTAGATTACTAAGGAAAATTGAATGAGGCCTATCTTGAGCCATTTTCGACCAATTTTGGCTTAGGAAGAGTCATTCCTAGCATATTGGCATGCTCTGAATCCATTGGAACAACTTGTAGAGGCAGAGGAGCAATTCTATAGAGATTTTTATCACCTTGAATAATTTTGAAGCCTATGGCCACCAAGAGGGAAGGCCATGCCCAGATTTTTTGAAGACCAGTCTTGGCTTAAGAAGAGTCATTTTTAGATGTATTTGATGCTCTAAACATATTGGTACAGTTTTCAGAGGCGTTGGAGCACTTTTAAATGTGTCTTTTTCACTTTAAAGATTAAACAAGCCCATGGCCATAAGGATGGGAGGTCAAGCCTAGATTAGCTGGAAACCAATTTCAGAGATTTAATAGTCATTTTAGGGGTTTCTGGATGTTCTAAAGCCAATGGAGAAGGTTTCAATTCTATTGGAGCACTATAGGTGCTTGTAATCAGACATTTGACTCTTAATCCCAAGAGGTCCTAACTAGTTGAAGCAGGTCCATGGAGAAGTAGCCCAGGAGGGGTGAACTCCATTATCATTCATTGTGTTATGGGTATGCTTTGTGTTATTTTTCTATATTTCATTTGTAGTATATGAGTTTTTAAAAGCTAATTAACTCATAATTTGATCATAAAAAACACATAAAACTTGACACATATTCCCTTCACAAGTGGTTAACTTGAGACGATCCTAAACACACATTTGTAATACTGATGAGGAAGCTAGCATAGCAATAACTATTTTTCCCATATTCAGATCAAGCCAAGTCAAGGGTATTGCGAGGAAAGTACATCCTAAGTAACATAATTATGGCGGTATGATGGAAAAGACTCGTGAGGGGCCAAGCAAGGGAGAAGGAGTAAAAAAGGGGGAGGAATGGAAAAGAAGGGAGGTAACAAGGGAGTTGGAGGACGGATGGGGGTAAGAAAGAGAGAAGAGGGAGTTAGAAGATGGGGGGGGGGAGGGGGAGGCGAGAAGGGGGAATAAAAGGAGAGAGGAAAGGGACAAAAAATCAAAAGGGAGATAGAGGAGGAAGCGTGAGATACCATTATTTCAAACTTGAATTCCAAAACAGAAAAAGAGTCGAACAAAGTGTTAGAAAATAAATTCAATGGACCTTAGGGGATGAGACGGAGATTGATGTTACCATTGATTTCAAGCATGAATTCTCCTAATGCACAAGCTTTGTTTGCTTCCAAGTCTGCCTCCAAGTTGTTGCTTCTAAGAATATGGTAGAATTCTCTAGAGTGAAAGGATTTTTCCAAGCCTTTGATGCGATATAAGATTTGGGAGAGGGAATTCTCCCTTGGGCTGCCAAGTTTAGTGAGATACACAAATGTGATCAATGAATCTCCCATAATTATGATGTTCTCAATTCCTTTATCTTTTGCAATACTGAGGCCTTGATAAAGTCCATACATTTCAGCCTTATTGTCAGTCTTCCTTTGCAATCCCCAAGTGTATTTGATTTCAGCTATTCCATCGGGATTAAATAAAATCCCCTCCCTCCCCCCTCCCCCTAAGTATTTTTTATCTTTGACAATTGATTTTAATCTTAGTTTGATTATTAATTTGGTTATTGAGAAATTTTAATATAAAAAATAGATTTCAAAATAGAAAATATGATATCGTTATTAAATATAAAGTAACAATAAGGTTGGGGATCACTAAGTCACTTGTGTGTTAAGGTTATTTTGCTTTTCTTTCTTATGATAAATGTGTGATTTTTTTAACATAATTGTTATCTAAGGGAAAAATTTTAATCAAAACTTTATTGTTGAAGGGTTAATTTATTATGAGAACATCAATTTAAAAGAGAAACATTTTAAGCATAAATTTTCTCTAAAAGAAGTATAAAGATTCAAAACATAAAAAAAAAAAGTTATATAATAGATAAAAAGAGATCCAAATTCCAACCCTACCTCTAAAATATATTGAGTTTCATAATAATCTAAAATGGAAAAAAGAAACAACTTTTATTTATTCAAATATCAATTTAAAAAAGTTTGAAAAATTTAATAATTTATGTTTTAATTTTTTTATTGATTTCTTTTTTGATAATGTATTGAAGTCAAATTGAAAATTGAGAAAATTAATCAATTATTTTAGTTGGGCATTGTCTTTGAACTTTTTATTATTAAAAATAGTTTAAACAATTTTTAATATAATGATAATCTTTGTTATTTAGAATTTGTTTTTAGATTTATAGATAAATTTGAAAAATACAGAATATTAAAAGTTCATAATATCAAACTTGTAATGCAAATCAATTCCTATTAAAAATAAATAAAATGAAAAATACATTCAATAAAATCAGTGACCTCCTTATTCAATAAAATCAGTGACCTCCTTTTTCAGAGAATTCTTGCCAGACTTTAGAGAAATTTGGCCGAAAACAGGCACAATAAAAATCTTCAAAAATTCACGCTAAAACCTACTGGCTTTTTAAGTGTCAGATCACCATGAATGCTGACAATGGCAACGTGGCAGCCTTCGAGCATGGAGGAACAATCACAAAGTGGATCCCGAGGCAGAGAGTTTCGGCGCAGACAAAATGGACCCTCACTCACCAGACGTATCCGTGCCTGCTTTGCCAATGAATGAAAAGACATCTCAGCAGGAAAGGTACAAGGATTAATAATGACGCGCGTCTATTAGGAAACACCGTTGCCATCACCATGCCATTATTGAGGAGCTGCATGTCATTTCACTTCTACTTTTTTGCCACCGCTCCAGCCGGTTCCGTTCAGTCGTAATCGGATGAAGCTGTCTTTAGGTGGATCTTAACATTCGCTGGGCTGAGACGTCCTCTACTTCTCCTCCTCCTCCTCGAGCTTAAGCTGAAATGTGTTTTACGTCAGTAGGCTTCAAATTATTTTGGACAAGAAGGACAATATAGATCGAGGAACAAAGGAAGCAGCAACATTTCTCGGCATCTATTTCGGTACAGACGTGTCAGTCCAAGTTTGTTGTCATGCTGCCTTTTTGTGTTAATCGGTGAAGGTATGTAACTGCTTAGAGATAGGTGATATGTACCTTTGTTATCCATTAATATCCATTAATATAAGGTGTTTTTTTTTCTATATGTGGCTTCTGTGTTCCAAAGTACAATTTCGCTGAGTACGCTTGAATCTAGAGACTTTTCTCTGTTCTTGCGAAATGTTATAAAAGGCTATAGTTTCAGGTGAAATTTGCATCCGTTCTGAAGTTTTTGTTGTTCTATCGTGAGATTGACTTCGCATTGTTCAAATTTATTCTTAAAATAAGTGTTGGAGTGTCTAAATGAAGCAAAAATTGCATAAAGATTTGCATATGCATGAGCTTACGTCTTTGAAGACGGCTGAATTTCAACGGTTGAAATGACATAATTGACAGGCTTAGATTTGCATTTAAATAAAGAAAGTGTTGTCCGTAATGGAGGTCCAATCTGTGGCTTGAAATTGAAAAGCACGGGCGAACCGCCTTCTCAACATTAGTTTTATTTAATTTTGTTATAAAACGTGCTGTTACCACTTGAAAATGAAACAGTAACTGCGCGAGAAACGTTTCCTCATTTAAGAAAAAACCTGTCCAGCTCAATTAAAGCAATCCATGACAGAAATGTTTCTTAGTTTTAATAAAACCCAATGACTAGTTAATGCTCTCCGTCCAGCAGGTTTTGTAGTTACCAAGATTTAGTCTGTTTTTTTTTTTCATCTGAAAAATCGTGCTATTCTAGAAGTTTAAGAAATTAAAGCAATCCATGACAGAAATGTTTCTTAGGGTTTTAATAAAACCCAATGACTAGTTAAAGCTATCCGTCCAGCAGGTTTTGTAGTTACCAAGATTTAGTCTGTTTTTTTTTTCATCCGAAAAATCGTGCTATTCTAGAAGTTTATATATTCTTGCTATGGATTAGACCACAATCAAACTTTCCTACTTAACAAATATATTTTTACTTTTTACTATGAATTAGACTACGAACCAAACTTCTACCTAACCAATATATTTAAAACCACATCCTTAAAACTATTCAGTCTTGAAAACGTGCAATTTATGTTTGCACTGAGAATGCTGATATTTTTCTATTTAACAGAGAGCCGTTCGAAGGTTAAAATGGCGCTATTGACAACAGGAAAAAGAAATTACTACAACATATCATTTTTACATTGCCATTAACGATTTGGTAATTTGAGATGACCGTCCGCTCGGCTTCTCATCTTGGTTGGGCTTTTCGTTTGTCGTTTCACTTTTACATCATAATTGTTTTTTCTGTGAGGAAAGCTATCTGCCCTTTTTTAGTCTAGTTTTTCTTTTTGGCCTTTGGAGTGTTATGCAGAGGATGTGGGGCTTTGTCCGTGACCATATCAAGTCACTGGAACTTTCATGAACGTGTTGTCCAACCAAAGTGGAAGGTCCAACCTAAGTGAAAGGTTCCTTTATTAGAGGTCACGGGTGGGATTCAAGGGCTGCGTTCCACGTAAAGCTAGGCAATTTACTTCCAAAGAGTAAGGAAAATAATAATAATATTATTATTGATTTTTTATTTATTTATTTAAAGTATATAGAGATAAATACTATTAATAATTCAATTTTTAAAATTTTTAAAATAAATATTAATTGTGATGATGATGATTGGAGAGAAGTCTCCCGAACTCACTACACTATATCACTCACATAAAATGTATATTTTTAAAATGGAAGGTTAAATTAATAATAAATAAATAAAATTATTTAATTTATTTATGTAATATTCACATAAAATAAAATGAATGAATTTTTAATAGATTAATTATAAATAATTATATAATAAATTTTTTAAATAAATAAAAATTATTTAATTTATTTATGTAATATTTACATAAAATAAAATGGATTTTTAATAGATTAATTACAAATAAATATATAATAAAAATAAGTAATGGAGAAATAGTAATTTATAAATATATTTATATATTAATCATTTATTCATATTTATATAAATATGAATAATGTATTGAGTAAAATGTTAATTGAATTTAAATTTTATTAAATATAAGTTTTAAATGAAAATAAATTTAAATTTTTAATTAATTATATGACTTAACAAATGTAATAGAGATTTGATTTATAAATCTATATATTAATAGAGAGATTATATATATATATAAAAGAAGAGTGAATTTAAAATTTATTAAATATATGATATTGTATTTATATCTTTGAGAAAGAGACAACTCTACATTATGTTTATGAGATGTTATTACTTAATTATTAATATGAATAATGTATTGATGTTTATATTATATGAAGAGTGAATTTAAAATTTATTGAATATATCATATTGTATTTATATGTTTGAGAAAAAGACAACTCTACATCATGTTTATGAGATGTTATTACTTAATTTATAAATAATATAAATAAGAAAAATATGTATATTTATAAATAATATAAATATTTATAAATAAGAGAAATATATATATATATTTATAGTACAATTGAAATATATATATAAATGTTATATATTTGATTATAATTTAAAATTTATTAAAAATATATATATTAAAATTTATTGAATATATCATATTGTATTTATATGTTTGAGAAAAAGACAACTCTACATCATGTTTATGAGATGTTATTACTTAATTTATAAATAATATAAATAAGAAAAATATGTATATTTATAAATAATATAAATATTTATAAATAAAAGAAATATATATATATATATTTTTATAGTACAATTGAAATATATATATAAATGTTATATATTTGATTGTAATTTAAAATTGATTAAAAAGATATATATTTTTATAAAATGATTTTAATTAAAATTTATAATTTCTTTATTTCTTTATTATAATAATATGAGTGGTATTTAAATACAAATCTCATGTATTTATAAACTTTACATTAGGTTTATGATTTAAATTTTTTAATTTTCAATTATAAGTTTATATTTGTTTTTAAACAAATATATATCTTCCTATCATAACTTTGAATGAAATTTATAATTATAGACCATTCATGTAGGTTTATGATTTAAATTTTTTAATTTTCAATTATAAGTTTATATATTTTTTAAAATAAATATATATCTTCATATCATAACTTTGAATGAAATTTATAATAATATATATCTTCCTATTATATATATCTTCCTTTTTCAAATTAAAAAGGAGGAAATAGAAACAGAAGAGAAAATAATATAAATTGTTTGCTTAAAAGGGGATTGAAATTTATAATTATGGACCATTCAAATTAAAAAGGAGGAAATAGAAACAAAAAGGAGAAAATAATATAAATTGTTGGCTTAAAAGGGGATTTTTTTAATAGAAAATGATAAAAGAAAATGCAATTGGTAAAAACTAATGTCGGACAACACAATATTATGGTTGACAGATATGGATGTTTGAAATTTGAATAGACTTGCGTCACTAGCGAGTCATTCACTAGCGAGTCATTCAGACGATGAGGTGATGGGCGACCCCTATTTTAAATATAAATTATGCTATTATATTGTTGTTTTCCCAGCAGTTTCACTCGTACAGGCTATACACCTTCTGAATAGCACGGAATTTAAGGTTTTATTTATATAACCATATTTCGAATAATTGTGGTAAGGAGACACTAGTAACGTTGATCTCAATGAGTAAAATTAAAATCTTCTTAATGTTCACAAATGATGGATGGCGAAAAAGAAAAACAATTAAAAATTGCTCGACCAGAGTTGGAAAACATCTCAAAGTGGTTCCAGTGTCACCGTCAAGAATTATTATGGCTATACAGTTTTATGATTCTGCCACCTGTTTAGCTTCCTCCATAATTCACAGCAAATCGCATTGCGAATGCTATATAACAATGACGCGCGTATCCGTCTACATGACGTGTCACGATGCGGTGGCCCAGAAGTGTTAGGTAGCATCCACACTGATTACCGAAAAAAAGAGTAAGAATGAACGTCCAAATATGCGGGTTCGACTTTTTATTTACCCCCCTTGTATTATATGTGCCCGGGTCGTTATTAACAGAGAGTTGTTTGCGTGTCAATCGAATAGAGTGCATGTGAGGGTAGGTTTTTTTTTTTTTAATATGAAATAAGATATTTTTATTTTTACGTAGGGTTTAATTTACTAGTGTACATTTTATACCATTTCTAGATCAATGGTATTACTAGTGTTACTTGAGTATTACGTAGGTTTAATTTACTAACTTAGTTTATTTCTTTATTATCAAAGAGATATAAATGATATTTTAAAATGTTAATAGATTAATTAATATTTTTTTGTTGATAGATTATTTTCAGGAGATAGTAACAATTTTTATTTTAATTTTTTTTGGTCATATTACATTGTTTGCATATATAGATGTCATTTATTCTATTTCATAGTACTCTATCAATGCATGTATATTGGAAAACATACATTTTTTTAGAGTATATGTTAATTTTTAATTTTATGTTAATTTCTATTTCTAATTTTATGTCAATTTCTATTTCTATAGCAACATGGCTATCTTTTTCCTATGATGTTGCTAGAAGATATTACTTTTCATATAAATTAGATTTAAGCCTAGTCATTTTCATTTATTTCAATAATTAATTCAATATCTCAACATTTCATTGATGCTCAACTACAATGTTTTATATTCATGTAAACCTTATTTCTACATATATTTTCTCTCTTTGTGTAATCCACTTTTGTCCAAAACCAAGATTCTAAAATTATTTCTTATACTAAAATCTATATTTATTAAAATATAAATATTATTAATTAAAATGTATATTGGAATACATACATTTCTTTTAGAGTACATGTCAATTTCTAAGTTTATGTCAATTTTTATTTCTATAGCAACGTGGCTATCCTTTTCCTATGATGCTGCTAAAAGATATTACTTTTCATATTTAGATTTAAACCTAGTTATTTTCATTTATTTCAATAATTAATTCAATATCTCAACATTTCATTGATGTCCAACTACAATGTTTTATATTCATGTAAACCTTATGTCTACATATATTTTCTTTAGGTGTGTAATCCACCTTTTTCCAAAACCTAGATTCTAAAATTATTTCTTGTACTAAAATCTATATTTATTAAAATATAAAATCTATATTTACTAATTTTTTTATTTTTATTTTTATCAGTATCTTTTATTTCCCTTGCTTCATCCATCATCATTGTTTTGTTTTTATATTTATATTCTTGCTTACTTAAATTTCTATTCCACTCTTTACATTCTTGCATTTTATTTTTTACATGTTTCCAATGTTTTCATATTCTCTTCTCTTCCCATGCCTTTTTTTTTTATTTTTCTATATTTGTCTTAGTATTTTACTATTTATCCTTTCATGACTCTGCATGTGTGTCAAACAATATTTGCATTACTCAATCATAAAAGAGAATATATTATGTTCTACGTTTATTAGTGAATTAAACTTGTAGCAACAAAGTTTTTGTCCATTTTAATAGTCTAAACTTAATAATAAAACCATCAATTTCAATAGTTTGAATTTAATAACAAAATTAATAAGATGATATAATTAATCCATTTCAATAATGTGAACTTACTAACAAAACCAATAAGATAATATAGTCTAGATAAAATTAAATGCATATTTTTTTAGTTTTTTATTTTTTTTAATTGTATTTTTATAACTTTCATATATCTTTTATGTGTTATTATTAAACTACAATTTCATTTTTTTCAATTCCACTATAAATACTAATGTTTTTTTGTTTTTAATTCTTCAATATTCTTCATATTAATACTATTTGTAATTCTATAATTACTTCAATGAATTTTAGCAAAAAAATCTATTATGTTTTAGAGATATTTATAATTTATATTCTTACATTAAATATAAATAAAGCATATAAACTCATATTGTCATGATAAAAAAATATGTTACTAATTCTAATTTTAAATTTATTTTGTTAATTATGTAGTATACTTTTATGTATGAAGAAATAATAGAAGTATGGTCAAATTAGAGTTTATGTTAATTTTCATTTTAAATCCAAACTTAGTTATTTTCATTTATTTCAATAATTACTTCAATATTTTAAGGTTTTATTTATTAGTATTTTAGTTGTAGTAACAACAAGTAAATCTATATTTAATAATAACATGTATGTTTTGGTTTTCACATCTTTCTTTCTCTTTATTTATATATGTAAACTAAAAAAACTCAAATTTTAAATTTATTTATTTTTAATTTTAGTTTCTTTCTTTTTAATGTCAGCTTATTATACTAAAATCTATATTTATTATATTATTTTTTTTTCAATGTATTCCACTATTTGCAATAACTTTTTTTTTACATTTTTATCTTTTTATTGTTATATATCGTATTCTTGTAAGTTTGTATCTTTATGCTATGATCTTTACTCATATTGTCATGATAAAAAAATATGTTACTAATTCTAATTTTAAATTTATTTTGTTAATTATGTAGTATACTTTTATGTATGAAGAAATAATAGAAGTATGGTCAAATTAGAGTTTATGTTAATTTTCATTTTAAATCCAAACTTAGTTATTTTCATTTATTTCAATAATTACTTCAATATTTTAAGGTTTTATTTATTAGTATTTTAGTTTTAGTAACAACAAGTAAATCTATATTTAATAATAACATGTAAGTTTTGGTTTTCACATCTTTCTTTCTCTTTATTTATATATGTAAACTAAAAAAACTCAAATTTTAAATTTATTTATTTTTAATTTTAGTTTCTTTCTTTTTAATGTCAGCTTATTATACTAAAATCTATATTTATTATATTATTTTTTTTTCAATGTATTCCACTATTTGCAATAACTTTTTTTTACATTTTTATCTTTTTATTGTTATATATCGTATTCTTGTAAGTTTGTATCTTTATGCTATGATCTTTATCTTTATTTTCTTTTTTAAATTCTTAGTTACATAAATCTATATTCCACACTCTATCCACTTCTACTTTATTCTTTACATATTTTCCTATTCTTCTTTCAACTGTTACACTTTTTAAATTTATTCTATATTTTTATTTTTTATTTTATTTTATCTTCACATTTTTTCACTCATTTAGTTTTTTACATTTCTTTTATTTTAAACTTATACTTTATCCTTAGTATTATTTTTTAAAATTTTTACTTAATACTTATTTTTAACAATTCACAATTTATATTCCTATATCAAACAAAAACAAAACATGTAAATTTACCATTTTCCAACTATAAAAATATATATTCCTTATTCTTATTATTAAGATTTGTAACTTTAAACCATTGAATATATTATGTAGTACACTTTAATATAAGAAAAAAAAGAGATAGTAGAGTTGTGATGAAATTATTTTATATTAATTTATTAATTATCACATTTATATCTCAACTTATTTAATTGTTTTGAGATTTAAGTTTTTTTTGGCTATTTTTTTTATTTAATTATTATTTTCTTAAAAAAATTAAGAATTTAAAATTATTTCTTTCCAATTTCAATTTCTTCTTTCATAAACTAACTTTTTTTACTTATATATATATATATATATATATATATATATATATATATATATATATATATATATAGTTTAGGGAAATAAAATATAATAAATTTCCCGACACTATTTAATTATTATTTTTAACGTAATTGTCTTTTCTTTCCCCTCCCTCCCAATATTTTGTTTGAGATAATGCCTCCATTATTAGGCTTACTTAGTTTGGATTGGGTTGTTGAGGAAGTTGAGAGATTCTCTCAACTTCTCTCTCTAAGATTAGGATTAGTTCACCTATATATATTTGATGTATCTCTGATTATTTGGATATAGAAATTATTATTTTGTGTGTGAATCCTGTGCGTTTCTGCTCTCTCACAATTTCTAATATGGTATCGGAGCCTGGCTGGGCTTAATCCCTAACGGGAGTGCCCAGAAAGATGTGAGATTCTGCGTAATTGTTGATTTGTACATAGGTGTGAAAGTGAATGTCTGTTTTATTTATTTATTTCAGATATATATCGATCAACTATGGAAAGGAAGTGAAAAACACGGAATCGACAAGTATTATATCACGGGCGCCTAGGTCAATGACAATCTACACTCACAGGGGGGTTGCTGAAAAGTTCAGGCATAGATTTATGTCATCCACAAATTCAGATATATATCGAACCCCAAGTGTAATTTAACCAGTTAATAGTTCGTTTGTCACATCACAAGAGGGCAGAAATCGTGTGTTCCTCCATTAGATAAATCAGCGAAGCGAACGGCAGCATTGTGCATCAGTAGTTTTACAGCTGGTGTTTCTAGCAGCTGATCAGCCATATATCAAGATGGAGGACAATTTAACAATCCACAATCTTGTTGGGTTGATGTGTGTTGTAATGTTGTTGTTGTTCAAAGCGCGGCTAACAGTCCTGGTGCCACCGCCCCTCAAGATGGCGTTGTGTTTGGGATCGATGAGGCGGTGTTTGATTCATGTTGCCCCACGATGATATACTCCCACAAATCTTGCAACTCGTTGAAATCTGGAGATTCAGATCAACAAGCGGAGGACATGAAGAGCTGCTGTTCGATTTGCTTGAGCGATTACAATGAGACCGAGGCTGTCATTTGCTCGATTTTCTTGTGTGGTATATATTGATAAGAAACTTTGAACGGTTCAACGTTAAGTCCAGTTCAACGTTAATGCTGAAACCAGAGAACATCAGTTCAGATCTGCAGAGAACTAAATTCAGAGTAAAATTCAGAAGCGTCATGGGGATGTGGAGAGGCCACATCCACTTCCAAAGGCTGAGCAAAATTATGGGAGGCTTTAATTGTGCAGAGATCCAAGTGTAGCCCAGCCGAAGCATGGAGGCAGCATGAAGATTCGCATCGCCCTCGGCTCCTTCTGCCGCAGCAGTTTATTTTGCAGAATATTTCTGGCAGTTACTTCGTTACTTCGTGTGTCCACGGCCCTGTTGTGAAAGAAAATCCGCTTCAAAGTGGTTAATAGAATAGTTATTTAGTTTGCTAATTTTGATAATTGAGTGGTGTGCATAGTTATTATTATTGAAGCAGAACCAATTATTGAGCAAATTAGCATTATTTAAATTAGTCGTTCTCTACGTTCTACAGGGACGAGAGAACAATTGACTAATTTGATTGTGTGAATTTGTTATATGCTGATCTTGTTGTGCTACAGGCCAAGGAGCATCAGTTACAGGTTACGGTATGAGAAGCAGGTCAAGTTGTTAGATTAGCTCTTGAACACATTCAATATTCAGACCATTTGCCTAGCCACTGATGGATAGCCGAAAGCGAAATATCCGACAAATGGTGATTGGTCCATAGGATGGTTCATCACTTGTCAGCTCTATCGTGGAAGCCCCAACGAGCTGAGTTTTCAATACTGTTGATCTTGCAAAGTTCATTATTGCTGGTCAGAAACAAATGTATTTTAAATGGGTTGAATGGTATCTCGAAAATGGTGGAGAAAAGAGCGTTTCCTATGAGATCTTAGAGTGGGTACAAATGTTAATGAAGACTAGGGCAGACAAATGTTTGTATTAAATTAGTGTGTTCTCCATTTTTGTAATGTAGGCATTAAAGGGAGGTGTTTGAGATAATGCCTCCATTATTAGGCTTACTTAGTTTGGATTGGGTTGTTGAGGAAGTTGAGAGATTCTCTCAACTTCTCTCTCTAAGATTAGGATTAGTTCACCTATATATATTTGATGTATCTATGATTATTTGGATATAGAAATTATTATTTTGTGTGTGAATCCTGTGCGTTTCTTCCCTCTCACAATTTCTAATATATTTCAATTCATTTTATATCTTTATTATTTAGTTATTTTACTTTCCTACTTTTTTATATTTTGGAATTTTATTACTTTAATTTTTATTCTTATATCATCTATCTTTTCCCTATTTTACCTCATCATTTTTATTCTTCACACTTTACTATTTATCCTTTCATCAATTTATGTGTATATTTTTTAATCATATATATATATATATATATATATATATATATATATATATATATATATATATATATATATATATATATATATATATATTCTTTTTTTTATTTGTTGCTATTGGATTACATTTCCTCTTCTTTAAATTACTTTTGTGCTTCCTTTTTATATTTTTTTTATACTACTCATTCTAATAGTGCTTTTTATTTTTATTTTGTGAACTGTAGCAATTGGTATTACTAAAAATAGAGATTACATGATGATTACATTCATAACCAGAATGTCATAAGTGAAAAAACAAAGACAAAGGACCATAGATTTCCTCCAAACAACAAGAAAATTGGACTCCACACAACAATCATAGTCCATATGCCACACCCCAAGGAGTCTAGACAAGATAACGCATAATAACTTAAACCCAATACCATGCGTCTACGAACCAGAAGTTGCTATAGAACACAAAATACATAGGATTTTTAACTAGATGCCTTGCATCAAATAGCCAAAGGAAACAATAAAGTTTACAATAATACACCACACATATAATACAAAGGAAAAAACTTTCAATTTGCACCAACATCATCTCCAACATAACCAAATGTCAACTGCCATTGTCGATTGATAAAGTCGATATGGAAGGGCCATCTAACACATATGCAAAATAAAGAGTTTTTGAGTCGAACAACTTGTGACGAAATATGAGAAACAATAACAATGGGTGTAATGTACTGCAACTCCCTGCTCACACCAAAACAAGTACAAAACCAAGAATACCACAAATTTGACCAGATATCTCCACAAGTCCTTGTTGTCAAGAGTAAGAAAATCATCAACCTCACTGGAACAAGCTTGTCAAAAATAGACAAAAAATTTGATACCATTTTCTAATATTTGTCTAAAGAGATAATAATAAGGTCTTGAGCATTGTCAAATAATGGATTAGTAGGATCTCCAAGACGATCCGTGAGATCATCTGAAGTTGATTCCGACACTAGAAAAATATCTACCCTTCTCAAACGAGAGTCAATGTTGTTAAGACAAAATTTGTGGTTCCTTATAATGCATTTGATGTCCTCCAACCCAAAAGCACATTATGATTTTCGACTTGTTTATCCTTGAAAATAAAATGTGACAGAGTGTCCATTTGTTGAAGCAGGGACAAATAATGAAGTCTCCTCTTCTAGAATCTTCTTGGATCCAAAACCCATTTCATACCATCACCAACAATTTCTAAATTAGAATGATAAGGGAAATCCCCTGATTCTTTCAACTCTAACAACAAAATTTATTTTTTGACTTCAAGGGAAACAACATCAAACAAAGTTGCCACTAAATCATAGAAAAGATGCCGAAATCGTTTGACTCTGAAACTACCTAAACCACCTCTTCTTCTCACCATTCTCTGGCAAGGGGGAATAATGACAGAATCAAGAGAACAATGTCGACAACCACTTATAGCACCACGACCAAAAAATCAAGAAAAAAGACGCACCACTTCCCATTCGATGACAAATCGAAAGACGACCAATTCATCCTCCAATTTCCACACCAAAGGTCCAAATTCGAGTGAGGGTGGGAATTCACCACATTTTAAAGACATAATATCTCTAAAAATCCAACACCATACCAAATCTTGAAGACTAAAAATTTCCAAATGGACAACAAGAACACTCACGATGCTGAAAGAAAATGACAACATAAACAAGGTGGGTATGAAGAAAAAGAGGAAATTTATCCCCCCTATTAATTTAAAAATTCACCAAATCCCAAATCCAAAGAACTCTGGAGCCATAAAATAGAGAGGTTTGAGAAAAAACCTATATATAAACTAACCCTCTACAAACAGATTTAGAATCCCCTCTACTTCAATACCACATAGAAAAATGATATGGGTACAAACATCTACAAACAAGAATTGGAAAAGGACAATAAATACCTCTAAATTCGTTATCCAAGATTGGGAAAAGTTGAGTATATGACCACCAGTTCGAATACATGCCCAATCTCTATACCATGCAAATACAGAAAGAGGAACATTGACCCCACCCATGATGCATGACAAACGAAATAAAAAATAGGACTAAAACCTCACAGGAAAAACCCAACTCATTGACATGCAAATGAAAGATTAAGGAAAACACTACCAAATGGAATCAGGTGCAGGAAGTTGAGGAATTATCCTCACCTCCACTCTGTCACTGAACGTACCTTTGCCACCCCATTTCACGCATTTATAATGAAATGATGTCAGATGTAAATACCAACTACTCTTACCTGTACATTGCCATGTCATGGCCATAATGAGAAAAATGTATTGTCAACACATATTCCAAAACATATCCATTCCCTTCACCTTTCACACCTCCTTCGGGGAATGTTAATACTACTTTTAATTCTATAATTGTTTGTACATTTTTTAGCAAAGAAAAGTGTTATATTTTAGGTATGCAAATTTATGAATACTTATTTTCAAGTGCTCATCATTTATATTCTTATATCAAACAATATATATATATATATATATAAGCTTACCATATTCCAATGATAAAAAAGCACATAATTTTCATAGCCTCTTGTTATTATTACAGTTTTACAACTTTAAAGTCATATTATCTATTATCTAGTAGATTTTAATGTGTGAAGAAAAATAGAGCTTCGATGAAATTAGTTTATTTTGAGTGTAATTATTGCGTTGCAAAGTAGTATTTCCATTCATAGATATAAAATAACACACCTACCACTAATCATAGAGAGCATTGTGAACCCAATGAGCACAACTAATTGATCCACCATAGTGAGAGTGAGATTATTGGTGATTTATCATGTCTCTATTTAAAACTAACCACATGTATATTTATTTTTGTTTTTGATATAGCTAATTGTTGAAGAATGCAGCTATGATCGGTCTTCATAATCCTTGATGTATCTATAATACTATGTAAAAACACGAAATAAAATTAAAAGAAGGGAAATAAAAAAAACCACCTAAAATTAAGATCCTTGAAAATAGCTCATATTCATGTAAATAACATACTTACCACCAATCATTAACCACCATAATTTAATCAGGTGTTTGTATAAAAGATGATATAAGAACAAGATGTAAATAAATAATTTACATGATCATCAAAATTTTAATAAATATGAATAAAAATGTAAATGTGCAGGCTTACTAGATTTTCTTTTTTTATCGGTAAAAAATGCTCATTGTATTATCATTGCATAAGTGTGATAAAAATAAATTATAACTATAGAAAAACATAACAACACAAGCTTAAGACCTAGCACAAGCCTTGCTCTAAACAAAAGGAAGCCTGAAGAGGAGCTAAGACATTTGGTGTCTTCGGTTATTGTCGACAAAAAAAGAAAAAAATTACATGTCTTAGAATTACATATTAAGGAGGGGGATTGGGTGGAAACACGAGAAGTGTAGCAAAGAGAGCATCCCATTCATGCATATGGTAATCAATGTGCTCCACCCAAATCTCCAAGTTGCAGATATGGTCATTAGTGCGACGGTACTGACGTTGGATACTCTCCATAGAGTCTAGGGTATCGTTCTGTATAAAATGAAGGTCATTGATATAGGCAACCAGTTCATTCCTATCCTCGTACCGCTACTCTCACAAGGTATCAATGTTGAGTTGGATGTTATTCAGTTGTGCTGTGATGGGCTCCAAGCTTACTAGAGCTTCTACGTGGCCCCAGGAGCGGGCTGGAGACAAGACCATATCCGTCACAGAGTGGCGGCTCTTAGTCGACTCAAAGTCTGAACTAGGCTCCCCATTTTGTTTTCTTTTCTCCATACGGGCGCCAACACCTCCTCTATGAGCACACCCTCACTATTGAGGCATAAAACCAACACCACCACCATCGACCGCATAGCCACGGGTAGAAAAATACCTAACTAGAGAAACACACCACACAATACTCAATTGAAAAGTCTGAAATAAAACACCACTTACCAAGCCTGAGTCGTTGGAAAAAAAGGTCCAATTAGGGAGGAGCCCAAACACCGGCACCATAACCATAGACAGCAAAGAAGTAGGCAGGAACGACACAGGTCTGGGGGTCCTTGGAGCTCATACAACCCTAGAAATAGAAACTAAAGTCACTCTCCCCAGTAAATTGACGAATTCAGGCTACTTCTGCGAACCCTAGATAGAACCAGGCGATGAAAAACTTTGTGACTTCTCTCGACCCACGCATATTAGGCCAGAAACCATGCAATTCGTCACGTTGGACATAAATTCCTTCCCGCGGATCCCATGGTCAAGCTTGATACAGAGGCCAATTCCTATCCCAACCGCATTTGACAGCTTTGTCCTATTCTACTACCCCAAGCCATAGCTTGAGCCAGGACACACACACACAACCCGTTCTCTTTTGACACTCTCTCCTCATCTCCCAACATCTATGAATGCCCATCTACATGTACCTATGGAATATTAAAAAATTCTCATGAGGAGTGGGGTACGGGTCCCTATGCCTCTTCATTGTGAACGTGCATCGCATGGAGGCCCTGCTGGCTCCACGATCCAAGGCATCGCCAAATGGCCTATTGAATGATCACCCCCATCGAGGAGCAGACTTACTAGAATTTAATTTACAAAGAGATGTGATTTAATTTAAGATTAATGTCTCTTGGGTTTAATACACACTTGAAATTTTTCATTTTACATAGTCACTTATCACTCACATATCTCTCTCTCTCTCTCTCTCTCACATGGAAGCAATCTAAGAAAGAGGCCAAATTTTCTGAGCTAAATTGTTGAGATAGCCTAAGTTTTCAACATTGTGATCTCTACTTTCCTTTCATGGTTATTGGTTGGATTTTTAAAGTGTGATTGCTTGAAGAAGATAAAAGAACTTTATATATATATATATATATATTCACAAGTAATTACCATAGTTCAAAATTAAAGTATTTCTATCAAATGTACTGAAAAATCAACATGGAATTAGAGCTTTGTGAAGCAAGGATGTTAGAGATCAAATATAAACCTGCAAGAAAATGAGATGATCTCTATCTACCAGCTAAGCTAAAGATCGAGGGCACTATTGGGTGTGGAGCCTGATTATCTTGTTTATTTTGTATCACAACCTTGGACCCCTGTACCTTAATGGGGCGACAACACCCCCTGTAATTAAAGGCTGCCTGGGGGGTCCAGCGGGGGGCGGCTGCTACTTTATGGAGCCCCCCCTGGCGGGGGGTTTCGGGGGAAGTGCCCCCGAAGCTAAAAACATATGTAAAATTTCCTTGTAAAAGTATAGTAATTTCTAGTCAATATGGGTCGTTCATTAGGCGGATGATCTGACGGTAGAAGCTATGTTTAGTTTAGGGTTTTTTTCCCTAGAAGGCAACCCCTCGCTTGTATGAGGGTATTTTATTGCAACTGTGTATTGCATGTGTATTCTCAGAGTGAGAAACAGATAGGGAGACTATGAGAGAGAACAGAGGATATTACAGCAGATTTGTTGTAGGTTGTGTCTCTTCATTTTGCTGGATAATAGAAAGGAAGGATTGGTTGTTCGGGGTGGACGTAGCCCAAATTGGGTGAACCACGTATATCTGTGTCTCTCTGGTTTTATGTGTTTTGTGTGCTTGTGTTTTCCGCATATTTTATGTGTTGCATTGCTCTATAATATATAATTTTCTAACAACTGGTATCAGAGCCGAAGGTCTATTTGGCTGATAAAATCGCAAGAATGAAGGGTTCCTGGTTCAAGTGGGAGCAATGGTAGAAGATGATAAGTTTAGGGTCGAGAAATTTAATGGCCAAAACTTCCCATTGTGGAAGATGTAGATGGAAGATTATCTGTATCAGAAAGATCTATACCTAACATTAAGCGGAAAATCAAAGAAGCCGATGGCTATGACAGACGCAGAATGGGAGATTCTCGATAGAAAGGCACTCGGAACGGTACGGTTGTGGCTCGCGGCATCGGTAGCCTTCAATATTTCGAAGGAAACAACAACATAGGGTTTGATTAAGGCGTTGGTGAAACTATATGAAAAACCCTCGGCCTCAAACAAGGTATTTATTATGAAACGTTTATTTAATATGAAGATGTCGAAAGGTGGATCTGTTGCAGGCCATTTAAATGATTTTAATACAGTTACCAGTCAGTTAAGTTCTGTAGGGGTAAACTATGATGATGAAGTTAGGGCTCTGTTATTTCTGTGCTCATTGCTAGAAAGATGGAATGGTTTAGTTATGGCTATTAGTAACTCTGTCTCTGGATCTAGTACTTTAAAGTTTTATGATGTTGTTGGTGCTATCCTTAGCGAGGAAATGTGACGGAAAAGCTCCGGTGAGACATCAGGTAATTCTTTGAGTGCAGAGTCTAGGGGAAGAAAAATGGAAAGAGGAAAGAGGTATGGATACCGCAGTAAATCAAGGAAAGGCAGATCAAAGTCCAGATCAGGGATAGTGCGTTGGAAATGCGGAAATAAAGGACACCTAAAGAAAGACTGTAGATCTTGGAAGGGAAAAGAAGGAGATGCACAACAAGAAAACAATCATGAAGCAAACGTGATAGGTGATGTGTTACAAGATGCTTTGATTCTTTATTTCGAAAATTTTACTGATTCCTGGGTAGTAGATTCAGGGGCCTCCTTCCATGCCACACCTGATAAGAAATATTTTCATGACTATGTTCAAGGATATTTTGGACAAGTCCGTTTGGGTGATGATAAACCCTGTAAAATTGTTGGAATGGGTAAAGTTCTTGTAAAACAACAGAATGGAAACCAATGACTATTAAAGGAGGTAAGGCATGTTCTGTTAGGTCCCTATATTACTAGTATAGTCCTTATTGTTATTAGTGTAACCCCCTTTTTGTTATTATTGTACCCTTGTAACCCCCATTTTGTTATTATTGTGCCCTTAAATTATTATTTTTAGGTAGGCTAGGATTACATTTGTGGCCCACTAGGATTACATTATGGCCCCATGGACTCCTATATATAGAAAGGAGGTTTTGTAAATTGTATCATCCAATAATTTTTCATTTATGTAATGTATTGGAGGTTGCCCCCTCGAAGTGGCTTATTTCTAAGGTGTTGATATCTCTTTTCTTCTATTTTTGGAGTTGGTTACGCAACATTTGGTATCAGAGCTTTGGATTCTAGGGTTTTGTTGCTCTAAACAAGTCATCATGGAATTTTCGCTATAACGTTTTTTCTACGAAGGTTCAGAATTTGAAATTTTTAGGGTGCGAAGCCGAAATCCTGAGGAAACTCGTCAAAAAATTTCAGATCTTGGTTCAAAATATTTTCGGAGATATGATTTATGGAAGGTAGTGCTTTTTCAGGCTCCCAAATTTCATCTCAAAGAGGTGATCGTGGGAAAAGATTCATAACTCTCTCTCTGAGCATCGGATTGAAGTGCCGTAAAAAGTGGTCTCAATTACACAGACTGTAGTTTCTTGGCTATCAATTTCAGAGCCTAAGGATGAAACCGTGACACGTAGAAAGTCATACAAGTTCGCTCTACTGAACCAGTCCATAATTAAGTCATTGTGGGAGATTGGACACAACTTTGTCTTGGAGAATCCAAATTAGGTCAGATCTATGGAATTCGAAAGAGAATTCAGAGGACTATATTGGTACCAAAATTCAAATATTGAAGTTCTGCAATCACAAAGATAATCCAATTTCAATATCGAGATCCTCAAAAGCAAGACAAAGGTGTGTATTGTTTTTCTCAATTGCATAAGTCTTGTTTGAAGAATCAATTTGAATTGATTCCAAGGACATATTGTAGAATAGATATCAGTATTGGGTTCTAAAAGATGCCCCGTAAAAATAATTCAACACCCATTAAGCCTTCAGAAGGCTCTACTATGACTCATGAAGATGAAGAATTGCAACATGATCTATCTAAATTACAAGAGCAAGTGCACCAAATTTCGCTCTCGCAAAGAGCAACAAAAAATGAAATGGAAGTTTTGAAGAAAGGCGTGGAAGCTAAGATGGATGGCATGGAAGCTAAGATGGATGACATGAAAGACAACATGGAAAACATGAAGAATTATCTAAAAGCAGACATCGAAGGTTTGACAAAGTTGATACAAGAAATGTTTCCTAATGGTGAAAATATAGTAGAAGAACCTCATGATGAGAACAAAATAAATGTTAATCGTGATTTCACAAACTCTAATGTTGGTGGGAAGAACCACCATATTCCAAAAATGGATATGAGGAAGTTTGATGGAAAGGATCCTGTAACATGGATACTACAGATGGAGCAATATTTTGATCTCCATAACGTGCAAAACACACAAAATGTATGCATTGCAACTTTACATTTAGAACAAAATACATTTGTATGGTATCAATGGCTTTGCTCCCGTAAAAAAATTGTCACTTGGTCAATTTTTACGGAGGAAATGATAGCACATTGTGAGGATACAAAGAGCAACACCTTCTTTACCCAATTGATAAATCTCAAACAAAAGGGTTTAGTGGGGCAGCACATTGAGGACTTCCAAAAATTGAATATAAGGGTAACGGATATTCCAGAGGGACACAGGATTGATCTCTTCCTAGGCACTTTAAAGGATAACATCCAACATGAAGTTCGCGTTTTGGAACCTAATTCATTGGAGAAGGCATTCAGGTTGGCAAGAAAAGTTAAATGTAAAATTATGGCGACAAGGAAGCCTACCACTCAATTCTATAAAGAAGGAAGTGTTGCTACGCCTAGATTTCCACAACCTACAAGGTTGACACCACAACAATTGGAAGAAAAAAGAGCAAGAGGGCTTTGCTACAGTTGTGATAGCAAATACACTAAAGGTCATAAGTGTGCTGAGAAGAAATTATTTTACATAGATTGTGAAGAGGAAGAAGAAAATGAACAAGAAGAGGATATACACCAGGAACCAACCCTAGAAGTGGAAGAAATGAATCTGACCATATCGTGTAATGCACTGGTAGGAATTACCACTCCTCAAACTCTCAAGATAGAAGGACATATCAAGAAAAAAAAGGTAATAGTGTTGATTGATTCAGGTAGCACCCATAATTTTATTCATTGTAAGGTAGCCAAGGAATTAAATTGTTTCCTATACCCAGCACCCGAATGTCAAGTGATGGTTGCAAATGGAGGAACTATAAATTGCTCTGGAAAATGCCATAATATCAAGCTAACCATGGGGGAATATGTATTGACTAGTCCAATGCTTGCCATTCCTATGGGAGGTGCTGATGTTGTACTAGGAGTACAATGGTTATAATCTTTGGGGACGGTAGCTTTTAATTTTCAAGAACTTTTCTTGAAATTTTTTTCAGAAGGAAAGGAAGTTGAATTACGGGGTATTGCGGGAAAGCCAGGAAGGATAATAAGCTCTAATGTCATGACAAAGCTTCTAAAGAAAGAACAGCGAGGCGTAATTGCACAATTATGCTCACTAGAAGTTCCAACATCAAAATCATCTATTTCTGCAGATCTCCAACAAGTCTTGGACAATCATTCCAAGGTGTTTGAAACTCCCCAAGGACTCCCACCTATTCGTGATCATGATCATGCTATTCATTTGATTCCAGGAAGTGTTCCTCCAAACATCAGGCCTTATAGATATCCTTACTTCCAAAAGAGCGACATTGAACGTATGATTGCAGAAATGTTAGAGGCGGGTATAATTCAACCCAGTCAAAGTTCTTTCTCTGCTCCTGTAGTATTGGTACACAAGAAGGATGGATCATGGCGAATGTGTACGGATTATAGGGAGCTCAATAAGCTCACCATTAAAGACAAATTTCCCATTCCTGTGATTGATGAATTATTGGATGAATTACATGGAGCGATTTATTTTACCAAGTTGGATCTTCGTTCAGGATATCATCAAATTAGAATGAAGACTGAAGATATTCCAAAAACAACATTTCGAACTCATGAGGGTCATTATGAATTTTTGGTCATGCCTTTTGGCCTTACAATGCACCTTCTACATTTCAAGGGTTGATGAATTCCATTTTCAAACCCTTCCTTAGAAAATTTGTGCTAGTATTTTTTGATGATATACTAATCTACAGCAGGTCTTGGAAGGATCATGTTGAACGTGTTGACAGGGTGCTCAAACTATTGCAGGAGAAACAATTATATGCAAAAACATCCAAATGTTTCTTTGGAGTACAAGAGGTGGAATATCTGGGTCATATTGTATCTCACGAGGGTGTTAAAGTAGACCCTAACAAAATTAAAGCCATTAAGGAATGGAAAGTCCCCACAACCATAAAGCAGTTGCGAGGATTTATCAGGTTAACAAGGTATTATCGCAAGTTTGTTAAGAATTATGGGAGAATAACAGCACCTCTAACATCATTATTGTTGGGGTTCCCATGTTTTGGTAAGGTTGGAAATACCAAAAGATGAGACAACATCAAAACCACTTTCAGACCTCAAGATCTAGCCCTCCTGGGTACAGAGAGGGATCTCTCTATAATAGTCAAAGTATATATGTCTTTGAGGCTCAAATGTTAAGATGTTAGGCTAGTTATAGGCACAAGGTTTGTTTGTTTGGTTGTTGGTTATCAGGAAGGAAGGGTTCAATGTAAGACAAGGATGAGCAAAGAGGGATAAGGCAGAGGTGAAGTGTTCCAGGAAATATTCAAAACCATTGGGCAATGGAGTCAGGAAATGATTTTCTTACTATCCAATATGCAAGCTTTCAGTTAGGCTAGTCATCTAAAACATTGGATCTTAAAGATGATTATGTGATATGGAATGGTAGAAGGGGAGGAAACAACACAGATTTCAGGGCACAAAATTAAAGACCAGCTGGTCGCACAAGGATCCTAGTGGACAGGACTAACTCTAATCCCCAGTGTTCCCAAATCTTCTAGCTAAATCTTTAACAAGAAAAATCTAAGAACAGATACATTTAATTCATACATAAGAGAGTAGGAAATGACATCCACTACACTGGTTAAATTAACTAAAATCAATTCTTAGATAAAACTTTCAAAGAAAAGAAACATCGATGGCAAAGGAGAGTAGAAACATAGGGTACCTAACAAGGTTAAATCCTATGCCAATGTATTGATGCAAACTTAGGTAGAATCAGTAATGAAATGAATTAAACAGAGATAGGAAGCATCACTGTGCTTTAGATCGGGATCCAAAGAAGAAATGTGCTTTGTCATAGTAAATAGAAATACAGTCAGTACAACCTTGCTTGATAAATGAATACTCGATTACGAAATCATATTTCTCAAACCTATCTTACAACTTTACACAGAGACTGTGTCTCAAAATAAACTACTTGCAATTCTCTGATAACTGATCAACAACCTTACAATGAGTTTCTTCATAAATTTATAGCTCCAGTGGAGCAGAGAAGGCAAGTGAAAAACTAAATGCAACATTAAAAACTCTGAAGAGGAAGAAAGGCCTGAAGCCCACTCTGTATAAATTCTGTGTATTTATTTATGGCACTCTCTTGGGTGAAAGAGTGGTCTTAGTCAGGTTTCCATTTACTCCGGTATGTATCTGGTGTACTTTGGCTGCAGTACTCTATAGTACTCCTGGTGAATAAACAAAAGGTAAATAAATGATGCTAGGGCCTGCCATACTGTGCAACAAATACTTATGATAGCCTAGGACTGCTGTAGGAGGGGGAAAACTTCTCTCGGACACAATGTACTCTAAAACCATAATGTGTAAAGTGTCCGTGCTCAGGAAGAAACGTTCTGCTTATTTGAAACCCTGATTACATTGTTTTCTGCGCGCTAGACCTCCTATGTGATCCTCGGGATTTTCAATCTAGTACTCTGCCTTTAGAACTTAGGATTAAGGCTTAAAATCCTCAATACTGAATGTTGAAGACCTTGATCACTAGCTGGTATTTCTGTGCCGCTTCATAAATGTCATAATTTGCAAAGTCTAGGCTTTAATGGCGCCGAATAGGTTTTTGTGGAGATTGAACTGTCCTTTGATAATATTTATGCTGCTGCCATCTTTCCGGACATTTCCTCGTGGTACCAGCTTCTAAATTCAAATTTCTCTACGCAACACGCCATTACCATGATACATATGAACCATGGCAGTTTTCCACCTTTCTGAAACCCTGCAAAAACATGAAAACTGTTAAGAAAACAATGCATGGGGTCGGATGATGTGGACGACTGCGAGGATGACAGTGGGAATGCGGAAAAATTGTGAAAAACGCAGAGGAATGGTGGAGAAATGCCCTGGTGGTAGGTTGGCAGAATGTAAAGAAATTTAACGTAAAAACGAATGTTTGACTATGGAATGGACATATAAATGGACAGGAGAATATACGATGGAACACGTGGAACTGTAACATGGCGAGACGAGGTTACGACGTGACTGACAATAAATCTGGGCCGTCCGATCTCGGGAGGAGATCGTCGGTGGACAACACGTCGGAGGGTAATGAAGGTACGGATGAATCTGATTAACCCGCGCGCAACTTCGTGGAGCGACTACCATTGGATGGGCGATGACAGATCTGACGGCTCACAACGATATCGCTCCACGTCCATGGATGAACTTTACTGCGCGATGGGAGGGTGGTTTTCCAGCCGTAACGATGCCACGCGTTGGAAGATGAGTGGAATCGCTGGGCCATCGGGAAATACCGCCTACCTCCGGAAGGTGGTGCGATATAAACCAGATGGTTTTTGAATAGTGCGCGGCGGGGACCACAGGCGAGTAAACTCCGAACCGTTAAATCTGCGGGAAATGAACGGTTAAGATGTGAGGATCGGCGATGAACGGGTTTAACGGTAGCTGCTGCGGGGGTGGAAATCACCCTCCATCTTGTTTAAATCAATAGCTATAACTACTCCCGATAACCAAATGAGATAGGCGCTTTTGTGGAATGGTGGGTGGTTATAGAACCAGGCTACAAGGGAGGAAAACGATTATGGGGCTAGCCGAAAGGGGCTAAGACCAGTAAGGGAAAAAATGGATTTGTGGCCTATCTTAAATGAAATTAAAAGCCAACATGGGTAACGATAGAGAGATAATGGGGTCTCTTGGCTAAAACAAGGGTGTATGCGTGGTTTAGGAGGAGCATGGGGATGATTTAGAAGATTTAGGGGGGAAATTGACAAAGGTAAAAGGGATGCAATGAAAGATTCTGCAGGGGTGCAAGGGGTAAATGAAGGCTTTTAGGAACACAATTTGTCACAATTAGAGAGGTTTTATAATGGGGATTAGCAGAGGGGATGTTATCAAGGGCAAAGGCACCGGAGACTTCAAGGATGATGTGTCTTCAAGAGAGATGCATTCCTTGAAGACTCAAAAACAATTTAGCCCCCTACTTTGCCTGTCAAAAATTTACAGGGGGGCTAACAGTGGCTCCACATGGGGATGGCTTCTTCTTGAAGGAGTCAAGAATTCAGAGAATGAATCTTTGGTGTATGCAAGATGCCTGCTACTTGGCACATCCCTTTCTTTCTTTAGATCAGCTGCCACAATATGAAGACAGTACATCAACATAAACACTTTTCCCAACAAACTACCTACCCTTCCTACAATCCTAGCATTTTCTTCTGGGGTGCATTTGGACTTGCAGACCCTTACATCATTTATTTTAATAACAAAAAATAAACATATTCTGTCTCTACCCCTATTACTCCATGAGACCAGATTAGACTGTTGGTCTCATATGTTTCTCTACCTAATCTAATATCTACTGGGATTAAAATGTCCAGCAGATTTCTTCTCTATATTCTACGACAGAAATTGAAAAACAGTCAAGCCAGGATTAGACTGTCTGACTTGCTGTGGATCCAAGGCATAAAGACAGTTGCGCATGGACAGAAACCTGCAGAAAATTGAAAACAAAACCTTGAAGGCTTGAAATCTGAAGTCTTGCAGTATCCTTCTTCTCTTTGTGACTCAAGTTTTGAGCTTGTTAGAGTCACTCTTTTCTTCATTTCAGCTATGGTTTTGGGCATGTTAGAGCTGATTCTTCATTTTCCTTTGCTAGTCCAGATTTTGAGCATGTTAGGACCAGCTTCTTTGCTTCCTTTGGCTCAGGTTTTGATCATATTAGAGCCAATCCATTGCACTTCAGAGGTTCATGTTTTGAGCATGTCTGAACCTCTCCTTTCTTTCTGTTTTTTGGAACATTTTCTCTTTTCTTGAAAACAAAATACTGCAATGGTATGTACAATGGAAATGGAAACTGGAAATTTGACACCAGCAGAAGTAGTGTTTGAGCATCCTGCCATTGACAGGACCTCCAAAAAGCTCTGTACCATCTAATTCTTGTAGGAAGAAATCATTTGGACCCACAGTGGCCTGGATGATGTATGGACCTTGCCACAAACTGTCAAACTTGTCGTGCTTTCCTTTGTCCTCTCCCCTTGAGTCCCACTTCAGAACTTTATCTCCAATTTTGAAATCAACAACTTTGGTTCTCTTGTCAAACAACCTCTTTATGTTTTCCTGAACTTTGATAGCTCTGTTATAGACCTCCTCCCTTGTTTGCTAGAGATGGATGGTTTAGTTGATCCTCCTCACCATACTGTCCTCTTCTGTCTGGATCTCTTGGACAAGTTTGATTACTGGTACCCCAAGGCTAGTGGGAAAAATGGCTTCTATACCATAGACAAGCTGAAATGGTGGCATGCCAATGGATTTCTTTGTTGTAAGCCTGTCAACCCACAAGGCATGCACTAACTTTTTGTGCCATGACTTTTTGTTCTCTTCCAACAGCTTCTTGATGATGATCACCAGGCTCTTGTTTGATGATTCAGCTAATCCATTACCTTGAGGGTAATAGGCAGTTGAATGACTGAGTGCTATTTGATACCTGTGACAAAAATCAACCATTTTCTTGGATCCAAAGGCAGCAACATTGTCGGTGATTATTTTCCTTGGGCAGCCAAACCGAGAGAGGATGTGACCTTCTAGGAAACTAATGATAATTGAATTTGTGGAATTCCTAGTAGGTATGGCCTCTATCCACTTAGTGAAGTAGTCTGTGGATGTTAAGATCCATTTGTGTTGCGCAGAAGAAGCAGGATGAATTTATCCTATGAAATCTAGGCCCCATTGCATAAAGGGACCTTCAACAGTGATGTGTTGTAGAGGTAAGGGGAGGAGTTTCCCTTTGCCTTCAAAAATATAGCATTTGTGGCAGGAAATTATCATCTTATGAATACAATTGAAGAGAGTATGCCAATAGTAGCCAGCTCTGAGTATTTTGTTTGTAGTAGACTTCCAGCTCAGGTGGCCTCCACACTCTCCTGCATAGAATTCTTGTTTAATCCTTTCTGCCTCATTTTCAGGCAAACATTTAAGTAATAGGCCATTTGGATTCTTCCAGTATAAGCAGTTATTCATTATGCAATAGCTCCTGGCTTTCAGTTTTAAGAATCTGGCCTTGGTCTTTGATAGTTCAGGAGGGGCATTGAGGTGTGTAAGCACATATAAAATTTCAGAATACCAAGGAGAGCTCTAAAACGTTTCTTCAATAGTGGGATCAAGCATTGTTTGTTGCTCATCCAAGGTATTTACCATGTTAATGTCTAGGGCTTGTAGATTTGATTCAGCCATCAGTTAAGCTAAGCCTTGACCTTTAATCAGTTTGGTGGGTTTTATCTCAAGGTCGTATTCTAAGATCACGGAAATCCATTTGCCCCTTTTCCTATCTGGGTCTTGGGACAATATGTCCTTAACCACTATATTTAGCACATAGGCTATGGTGTGGGAATTCAATATGTACACCCTAAAGTCTTTCAAGGCCTTAATCAGAGCATAGGCCTGTTTTTCCATAATTTTGTATTTCAAGGGTGCATCTCTGAGTGCTTTGCTGAAGAAAGAAATGGGTTGTTCCATTCCCTCTGAGTTCTTCTGCAATAGGACTGCAGCTATGGTATGCTTGGAGGCAAATGAAAAAATCAAGAGATCCTTTGAGAAATCTGGGCTTATTAGGACAGGATCCCGGGTGAGTGCAAGTTTTACTGATTCAAACTATTTCTTAGCTTCAACAGTCCACTTAACTCCTACACCTTTCTTCAGCATGTTAGTCATATTTCTAAGGTGTTCAGCTAAGTTGGGAATAAATCTCCTTAGGAAGTTGATTTTCCCAATGAAGGACTGTAACTCTTTGATGTTTCTTGGGTGTGTGATTTGTAGTATACCCTCAACTCTTTGTGGGTCTATCCTAATTCCTTTCTCATATATGATATGGCTAAGAAGTTTTCCTTCTTGTGGCCCAAATACAATATTTTTAGGATTCAGAGACAGACCAAACCTTCTGCATTTTACAAACACTCTTCTTAGGTGTTCTTCTTAAGACTTGGAGTAGACTGTTATGTCATCTAGGTAGATGACAATGAAGTGTCCTATTTCATCTGAAAAAGCTATGTCCATTGCTCCTTGGAAGGTTGCACCAGCGTTCATCAATCCAAAAGGCATCTTCACATACATAAAGGTGTCCCATGGGGTGGTAAAAGCTGTTTTGAGTTGGTCTTCTGGGATTACTAGAACTTGGTTGTAACCTGAAAAACCATCTAGCAGGGAGATCCTTTTAAAACCTACTACCCTCTAAAGAATATGTTCCATTTTGGGGAAAGGGTAATTGTCTTTGAGTGAGGCTCTATTAAGATTTCTGAAGTCTATACATAATCTGATCTCACCTGTTTTCTTTCTCACAACCACTAAGTTCGATACCCAATCAGAGAACCTCACAGGCACAATTATACCTGCCTCATACATCTTCTTAATCTCTTTTTCCACTGCAGGAAATTGTTTTTGATTTATTCTGCGAAGTTTTTGTCTAAAGGGCTTCTGATTTTCTTTCAAAGGTATTTTGTGTTGTATAATGTTCGTGTCATAAGCCTTTAAGTCTTCATAACTCCACGCAAACACATCCATGAATTCCTTGAATAGGTCAATGTATTTCCTTTTCATGTTTGCAGGCAGGGACTTAGCTAATTTGATCATCTTGGGTTTATCTTTAGTGCCTATGTTGCATTCCTCAACATCAGAGTCTGCATGCTATATAGTGGGCTTTTTTGCTACATCATCAAAGTCAAAAAGGTCTTCTAAAGGGGCCAGACCTCTAGGTATGTTCTTATCTTTGGTCTGCAGCACCTCTACTTCTTCACTGTCTTTTTTTTCACATTTTTCGTCTGGATTTCCAGTCTGTTCGTTTAAAGAGTTTATTTCTACATTACAGGGTGTTTCTTCCTCATCTGAGGACTCTTCACTTAGGCAACTACTGTCAAATTTGGAGTCTGAATCAGAAAACTCAAACTCATTTCTGCCTACCAGGAAATCTTCAATCTGTTTATCACCTTCAAAAACCTGCCAATATTTTTCATTGTCCAGCACTGCAGGTCTGAATTTGGTCTGAATGATGATCTGTTGGTCGCTTGGAGTCTTAGGGTATGAACTAGCTAGGCAAGCTAACCCGTTTGCAATGACATTTTGGCTCCTAGGAACAAACACTAATTCGTATTCAACAAACGTTTTCAGCAAATCCATAGTGTCATTCCTGTAAGCTCTCAACCTAGGATGTTTTGCTGTGTATTCGCCATTCACTTGTTTAACAATCAACTCAGAGTCTCCACGTACAGTTATCCTACGAGCTCCTAATTTTCTTAACAGGTTTAAACCTAGGATAAGAGCCTCATACTCTACAATGTTGTTTGTACATTTGAAATGTAGGTTACATGCATGGCTCTCTGCGTAACCACTTTCTACATTACATATCCACACTCCTACCCCAGCATTTCTCTTGGTGCATGACCCATCGAAATCATTTCCCATAAGTTTTCATTCCTGGGTTTGTCATCGTTTCCTCTTCTACAGATGGGTTCGCCATTATGTTGCGTTATAGGAGCTACACTAGTCTGTGGGTTGTTTCGTTTCTCTTCATGGGTGTGGAAATCAGAGGGATGACTAGTTGGCTGATTGCATTCTATTTCTGGCTCATTTTGGGCTTTTTTTACAGTGCACTATTCTGAGTTTTCTACATCATTCTCCTCCGAGTCTAGAGTAGCCATTATGTTAAAGTCCAAGGGCACTGTTTCCTTGTTGGTATCTCTGTTTTGGGACTCTGACCCTTCTGAGGATTCATCATTACAGAGGATGAAGGAGACAAGGTCTGTATGTACAGAGTATAAGGGAGAGTTTTCAGGCTTTTCAGGGCTACTAACCAGGAATTTCATTTGTGCTTCCCTGTACAGTATTCTAAGTTGGCCAAAGATTGGGATTGTGGCATAGGCCCCATCCATCTGCATTGTGCCTTGCAGCTTGGCTCCCCATGATCTTGACAATAACATGCCATACTTGGGTGGCACATCTACCACAACAACATCCATGACCATACACTTTGCTGGAATCTGGGTAAGGCTCACACATAAATCTTTGATCAGGCCAAGACACTTTACTCTACTAGAATCAAATGAATATAGGTCTTTATAGGGACGGGTTATCTCTAAGCCTAATCTTTCCATCACTACTTTAGGCATCAGGTTGTGTGACGCCCCAGAATCGTGCATTGCGTTGTGGAGAATCTTATCATGGACATTGAGACTGATATAGAAAGGTGGCACTACCCCCTCCTGAAACTTCCCTTCAATCTTTGGACCAAACAGAAGGGCTGGTTGATCATCGCTCAGATTTACAGTGTCACCATTTTCACTTAGGTTCAAAGATTTCAAAAATTGGCCTTTATATACATCCTGAGTGGCCAACTCAGAGAGTGGGACAGAGATTTTAATTTTTGAAATCTCACTCTCCAGATTGAAAGTAGACTGACTCTTTGGAATGCTCGACTCTGTTTTGTCGACTCTGTTTTGTTAGCCACTGCTTTGGTGGCTGAATCAGTGTGTTGATTCTCATTATGTACAAGGTTAGGGACAGTTTTATCAGGAGCGCTAACTGCAGTGCTAGTGCTGCTAGCTGGTCTACCTTGTGTATCAGTGTTTTGGTTGTCTTTTCCTATGTTCTTTCCAGAACTCTCAGTTGCTGATTTGTTACTTTCAGCAGTCACTTTAGAAGTTTTCTCAGGTATTTTCTTGATGGTGACCTCAGAAGCTTTTGGTTCGAGAGTTTCTTGGCTCTTTTTGCTTCTAAGTTCATACTGTCTGACCTGCATGATGGCATCTTCAAACCCAAGTCTGTAATCCTCATATTCTAATCTTTCCTCATCCCAGTATGAGGGTGAGGGGTGATCTTCTTCTGTGTAACAGTTATGGATTGAATCTTCTGTTTCAAACATGTTTATTGTGTTCCCTTCAGACTCTTCTATGATTCCCTCATCTTCATCAATAAATTTCTCTTGGAATGGGGGTATAACCTGTTGATCTGATTCTCTTTGTCTGTTGGGAGTGTTATTGTTTCTTCTAAAATTTTGGTTCTGATTTTTGTTCTGATTGCTAACTGTGACAACCATTTTTTCCATCATTTGTTGTAGTCTTTCTACGTTCTTGGATAAACGGTCATATTTGGGATCAGATGTGGAAGCTACAATGTCATCTCTATATGTTACCCTCTTCTCAGCTCTCAATCTTTCTCTTTTCTCAATCAGATTAGCCTCTACACTCACTGCTCCTTTTTTCATGTCTTCCAACGTGTTGTAATCTCTCTCCATAAGCTGGTAGGCCATGTAACCATCAAAACCCTCAGGGTATTTCATCAGAGCCATGCCCTGGGGGGGTTTCATATGTGGAGGGAGAGCATTATAAATGCTATTAAATCTCGTTGAGTACTCATGGACACTCTCCCCTACGTTTCTTTTAATGTTCATGTATTCTGCTAGGAGTTGGCGAGGATTATCCTTAACTTCCCTTTTGTTTATGAAGGTCTGATATAGAGCTGGGAGGTCTCGGGTACTACCAGGAGGCAAACTCTTAAACCATTTCTTCACATCACCTCCTAAGCTCTGGGAAAAAATTCTCATTTTGATTGTATCATCATCAATTTCCATGTAGTCAAAAGAATCTTCCATCTTATCTACATGTTGCTGGGCTGTGATGGACTCTTTTGTAGTGAAGTGTGGGATTTTTGATTGATAATCATTTGGTAAGGGCACTAGAGGCTGAGGTAACAACTAAGGTGCATACCAGGCTGCCATGATGATATTTTGATGAGGTAAAGGGTTAACTTGAGCAGCTGGTATGTGGATGATAGGGATACTAGGACCAACAGAGGTTTGTTGAGCAGATTTAGGGTGGGAGAGCCCCAAGTTTTGAATGAAGTGAATATCAGGAGGTGTAGATGGAGGGGTTTCTCTATCCCTAATGTGTTTACCACTTTGAGGTGGTGAATCAGGAAGCCCAAGGTCTGGCTGATCTAGAACACTGAATGACCCAGTTCTTGGTAATCTATCAGGTATGTCTAGGTCAAGATGAAAGTGTGATAGAGCTGTAAGGTCTTCTGATGCAGAGTTAGCTCTATAGATGTGAGTGGAAATAGTTGATCCTCTAGGTGTAGGTGATTTCCTAAGGATTTTCTCAAGGTTATCAACTATTTCAGGTGGGTTTGGATCAGGATAAGCTCTTGTGTGAATGGTTCGAAAAGCTAGAATGATGCTTTCTAATCAAGCAGCTTAACCCTACTTGTCGCTTCTATTGTGTGTGTGGTTGTGTGGAGGCCGGTCTCCCAGTGGAGTCTTATGTGAAACCAAGATAATCAGCAGGCCTACTGATCACCAGCGGAGTCTTTGAATTGTTGAGGAACTATGGAGTCGCCAAGTTGAGGGTTTAGGATGTTTCTAGGGGCTACACTGTCCACCACAGTGCTTATGAGATGTCTCTTTTCAAAGATATCTCGAAAACACAACAAACTCAAACCAGAGATTGACTGGGAGGGCTTTAACCAAATATGTCACCTTTGAAAGAGTGTGAGATCCAGAGGCTACCTGGCCCTTTCCAGACTCTGTCCAAAGTATGGGAAAATACAACAAATGGTATAGAGGTTGATGTGTGAAAATGAGTGTTTAACTACCAACCTAACCAGAGATTGTAGGTTTTTTGAATGCCTAAGAATGTTTTAGGTGTAATTCACTCAGTTCCCAAGCGAAGTCGCCATTATGTTAGGGTTCCCATGTTTTGGTAAGGTTGGAAATACCAAAAGATGAGACAACATCAAAACCACTTTCAGACCTCAGGATCTAGCCCTCCCGGGTCCAGAGAGGGATCTCTCTATAATAGTCAAAGTATATATGTCTTTGAGGCTCAAATGTTAAGATGTTAGGCTAGTTATAGGCACAAGGTTTGTTTGTTTGATTGTTTGTTTGGTTGTTGGTTATCAGGAAGGAAGGGTTCAATGTAAGACAAGGATGAGCAAAGAGGGATAAGGCAGAGGTGAAGTGTTCTAGGAAATATTCAAAACCATTGGGCAATGGATTCAGGAAAGGATTTGCTTACTATCCAATATGCAAGCTTTCAGTGGGGCTAGTCATATAAAACATTGTATCTTAAAGATGATTATGTGATATGGAATGGTAGAAGGGGAGGAAACAACACAGATTTCAGGGCACAAAATTAAAGACCAGCTGGTCGCACAAGGATCCTAGTGGACAGGGCTAACTCTAATCCCCAATCTTCCCAAATCTTCCAGCTAAATCCTTAACAAGAAACATCTAAGAACAGATACATTTAATTCATACATCAGAGAGCAGGCAATGACATCCACTACACTGGTTAAATTAACTAAAATAAATTCTTAGATAAAACTTTCAGAAGAAAAACATCAATGGCAAGGAGAGCAGAAACATAGGGTACCTAACAAGGGTAAATCCTATGCCAATATTCTGATGCAAGCCAGTAGAAACGAAATGAAATGAATTAAAAACAGAGATAGGAAAACATCACCGCTGCTTTAGATCAGGATCCAAAGAAATGTGCTTGTCATATTAAATAGCAATACCAGTCAAGTACAACATTGCCAATAGTTGAATACTCACTCTGAAATCATATTCCTCAGCCTATCTTACAACTTTACACAGAGACTGTGTCTCAAAAGAAACTACTTGCAATTCTCTGATAACTGATCAACAACCTTACAATGAGTTTCTTCATGAATTTATAGCTCCAGTAGAGTAGAGAAGGCAGGTGAAAAACTAAATGCAACATTAAAAAATCTGAAGAGGAAGAAAGGCCTGAAGCCCACTCTGTATAAATTCTGTGTATTTATTTCTGGCACTCTCTTGGGTGAAAGAGTGGTCTTAGTCAGGTTTCCATTTACTCCGATATGTTTCTGGTGTACTTTGGCTGCAGTACTCTATAATACTCCTGGTGAATAAACAAAAGGTAAATAAATGATGCTAGGGCCTGCCATACTATGCAACAAATACTTCTGATAGCCTAGGACTGCTGTAGGAGGGGGAAAACTTCTCTCAGACATAATGTACTCTGAAACCATAATGTGTACAGTGTTCGTGCTTAGGAAGAAATGTTCTGCTGATTTGAAACCCTGATTACATTGTTTTCTGCGCGCTAGAACTCTTATGTGATCCTCGGGATTTTCAATCTAGTACTTTGCCTTTAGAACTCAAGATTAAGGCTTAAAATCCTCGATACTGAATGTTGAAGACCTTGATCACTAGCTGGTATTTCTGCGTCGCTTCATAAATGTCATAATTTGAAAAGTCTGGGCTTTAATGGCGCCGGATAGGTTTTTGTGGAGATTGAACTGTCCTTTGATAATATTTATGCTGTTGCCATCGTTCCGGACATTTCCTCATGGTACCAGCTTCTAAATTCAACTTTCTCTGCGCAACACACCATTACCATGATACATATGAACCATGGCGGTTCTCCACCTTTATGAAACCCTGCAAAAAAATGAAAACTGTTAAGAAAACAATCCATGGGGTCGGATGATGTGGACGACTGCAAGGATGATACTAGGACTACAGACGAATGGCAAAAAATGCAGAGGAATGGTGGAGAAATGCCCTGGTGGCAGGTTGGCGGAATGCAGAGAAATTTAACATAAAAATGAATGTTTGACTGTGGAATGGACATATAAATGGACAGGCGAATATACGATGGAAGTGGAAATGTAACATGGCGAGGCGGGGTTACGGCATGACTGACAATAAATCTGGGCCGTCTGATCTCGGGAGGAGATCGTCGGTGGACAACACGTTAGAGGGTAATGAAGGTATGGATGACTCTGATTAACCCGCGTGCAACTTCGTGGAGCAACAACTGTTGGATGGGCGATGGCAGATCTGACGGCTCACAACGATATCGCTTCGCGTCCACGGACGAACTTTACTGCGCGATGGGAGGGTGGTTTTCCAGCCGTACCGATGCCACGCGTCAGAAGATGAGTGGAATCACTGGGCCATCGGTAAATACCGCCTACCTCTGGAAGGTGGTGTGATATAAACCGGATGGTTTTTGAATAGTGTACGGCGGGGACCACAGGCGGGTAAAATTCGAACTGTTAAATCTGTGAGAAATGAACGGTTAAGATGCGAGGATCGGCGATGAACGGGTTTAACGGTAGCTGCTACGGGGACAGCGATCGCCATCCATCTTGTTTAAATCAACGACTATAACTGCTCCCGATAACCAAATGAGATAGGCGCTTTTGTGGAATGGCGGGTGGTTATAGCACCAGGCTACAAGGGAGGAAAACGATTCTGGGGCTGGCCGAAGGGGGCTAAGACCAGTAAGGGCAGAAAATGGATTTGTGGCCTATCTTAAATGAAATTAAAAGGCAACATGGGTAACGATAGAGAAATAATGGGGTCTCTTGGCTAAACCAAGGGTGTATGCATGGTTTAGGAGGAGCATGGGGATGATTTAGAAGATTTAGGGGGGAAATTGACAAAGGTAAAAGGGATGCAATGAAAGATTCTGCAGGGGTGCAAGGGGTAAATGAAGGCTTTCAGGAACACAATTTGTCACAATCAGAGAGGCTTTATAATGGGGATTAGCAGAGGGGATGTTATCAAGGGCAAAGGCACCAGAGACTTCAAGGATGATGTGTCTTCAGGAGATATGGATTCCTTGAAGACTCAAAAACAATTTAGCCCCCTACTTTGCCTGTCAAAAAATTATAGGGGGGCTAACAATTATTGAAGAAAGATGCATTTTCATGGACTCCTGAAGCAACTAAGGCCTTTGAACATCTTAAAGAGGCAATGTGCCTAGCACCGGTCTTAGCTACGCCAGACTTCACAAAAACCTTTATTGTGGAATGTGATGCCTCAGGAAATGGAATTGGTGCGGTTTTAATGCAGGAAGTAAGACCCATTTCTTTTGAAAGTCGTCCAATCAAAGGAAAGTATTTACAGAAACCTATTTATGAGAAGGAAATGTTAGCAATACTGCATGCACTAAAGAAATGGAGAAATTACCTAATGGGAAGACACTTCAAGGTAAAAACTGATCATGATAGTCTTAAACACTTTTTGGAACAAAGACTATCTTCAGAAGAGCAGCAAAAATGGGTCACAAAGATGTTGGGTTAGGACTTTGAAATAATCTACAAAAAAGGAAAGCTTAATGTTGTTGCAGATGCACTCTCAAGAAAGAATGAAGAGGTGGAAGCATTGCTTTGTGCCATTTCTATTATCCAACCAGATTGGATAACTGAAGCAAGAGATGAACGGAAGAAGGACAAAGATGTATGGATACTCATTCAAAAGTTGCAGCAAGATCCTAGTACATCTGATACATTTAGTTGGAAAAATGATTCCTTATGGTACAAAGATCGCTTATATCTTTGTAAGAATTCCCAACTAAAACAAAGATTCTTCTGGAATTGCACACTTCTCCTTTAGGAGGACACTCGGGATTTTTAAAAACTTACCACAGGGTGAAGAAAGAATTTTTTTAGGATGGCCTTAAATCTGATATTCGAAAGTTTGTGGCGGAATGTTTGGTTTGCCAGCAGAATAAAGTGGAAACAATTAAGACCCCAGGACTTCTACAACCTTTATCCATTTCAAGTCAACGTTGGGAGGAGATTTCAATGGATTTTATCACAGGTTTACCTAAGTCCAAAGGAAAGAGTGTCATCATGGTGGTAGTTGATAGACTTACCAAGTATGCACACTTTTGAGCATTATCTCATCCATTTAAAGCAAGTACAGTTGCTACTACATTTATGGATAGAATTCAAAAGCTACATGGAAGCCCAAGGGTTATTGTGAGCGACATAGATCCCATTTTTACTGGAAATTTTTGGACGGAGTTATTTTCTTGTTTGGGTACTCAATTAGCTCATAGCTCATCTTATCATCCTCGATCTGATGGTCAAACTGAGATAGTAAATAAATGTTTGGAAGGATATCTTCGTTGTTTTGTATCTGATAAACAAACACAATGGGTCAAGTGGTTACCTCTTGCTGAATGGTGGTATAACACTTCCTTCCATGCTGCAGCAAAAATGACCCCATTTATGGCACTTTATGGATATCATCCACCATCCATCACATCATCTTTAAGGGAAAATTCGAAGGTTCAAGCAGTGGAAGATCACATCGAGCATCGGCAAGAAGTTCTCCAACTCTTAAAGGATAACCTGAATTTGGCACAAAATCGAATGAAACAACAGGCAGATCAACATCGCAGCGAGAGAAGTTTTGATGTAGGAGATTGGGTATTTTACGGCTACAACCATACAAACAAATGTCCCTCAAGCAAGCTAAGAAGGATAATAAATTATCGCCAAAGTACTATGGTCCTTACAAGGTGTTGCGAAAGATTGGTACTATGGCATACAAATTGGAGCTTCCTGCTTCTTCGCGAGTACATCCAGTTTTCCATGTTTCATGCTTAAAGAAGGTTATAGGTGAAAATCTTCCATTTCAAACAATATTGCCAGAACTTGATGAGGAAGGAAAAATCATATTGGAACCAGAAGCGGTCATGGAAACAAGAACTCGACAACTACGGAATCGATCAATTTCAGAGTATCTCATCAAGTGGAAGAACTTACCCACTGAAGATTCTACATGGGAGGATGAGAATTTTATACAGAAGCACCCAGAGCTACTCAAGCGTTAAGGACAACACTTTTTTGAAGGAGAGGGGCATGTTAGGTCCCTATATTACTAGTATAGTCCCTTATTGTTGTTAGTGTAACCCCCTTATTGTTATTATTGTACCCTTGTAACCCCCATTTTGTTATTATTGTGCCCTTAAATTATTGTTGTTAGGTCGGCTAGGATTACATTGTGGCCCACTAGGATTACATTATGGCCCCATGGAATCCTATATATAGAAATGAGGTTTTGTAAATTTTATCCATCCAAGAATTGTTCATTTATGTAATGTATTGGAGTTTGCCCCCTCGAAGTGGCTTATTTCTAAGGCGTTTATATCTTTTTTCTTCTATTTGGAGCGGATTTTACAACATGTTCCATATCTGAAGAAAAATATGATTTCAACAGGGCAGTTAGGCGGTGAAGGTTGTGTGACAAATTTCACGGATAAAACTTGGAAGGTCACCAAAGGAGCGCTGGTAATAGAAAAAGGTGAAAAGGTTGGTACATTGTATTTATGCAATGGTATTTCTAACTCTATTAATGCTTTAACTTCCAAAGGAGCAGATGCAGCATTATGGCATCATAGGCTCGGACACATGAGTGAGAAGGGAATGAAGATTCTTCACTCAAGAAATTTGTTGCCAGGTTTGAAGAATGTTGATTTGGATTTCTGTGAGAATTGTATTTATGGGAAACATAAGAGAGTCAGATTTCTCAGAGTTGGGAAAGAAAAGAAGAGCGAAAAATTGGAGCTTGTGCATACAGATGTATGGGGACCTGCTCAGGTATCATCTCTCGGTGGCTCTCGTTATTATGTTACTTTTATTGATGATGCAACTAGAAAACATGGATTTATTGTATTCAGAATAAATCTGATGTATTTGATACTTTCAAGAAATGGAAAGCTTTGGTTGAGATTGAGACAGGAAAGAAGTTGAAGTGTCTCAGATCAGACAATGGAGGTGAATATTGCGGCAAAGAGTTTGATAGGTACTGTTCAGAGCATGGAATTCGTAGAGAGAAGACAGTTCCAAGAACACCACAAGAAAATGGTGTGTCAGAAAGGATGAACAGAACAATCATGGAGCGTGTAAGGTGCATGAGATTGCATGCAGGATTGCCTTTACAATTTTGGGCAGATGCTGTAGATACTGCTGTTTATCTAATAAACAGAGGGCCTTCAAGTTCCTTGGATGGTGGTATTCGAGAGGAAGCATGGACAGGTAAAAAGGTAAACTACTCTTTTTTAAAGCCTTTTGGTTGTGAGGCCTTTGTCCATATTAATAAAGAAAATAGAACAAAGCTTGAGGCAAAATCAAAGAAATGTACCTTTATTAGATATGGTGTTAATGATTTTGGTTATCTCTTATATGATTATGAAAATCACAAAATCATTAGGAGCAGAGATGTAATATTCAATGAAAAGGTCTTGTATAAGAATCAGTTGCAGGAAAAGAAACAGGAAAAAGAAAGCAAGGAATATGCGGTTCTTGATGAGATATCTGAAAAAGTAAAGGTGCTTGAAAATAATAATAATCAACAACCACAGCAGCAGCAACCACCACAACAGCAACAGGCACCTCAAACACCTGAAATTGGTGTTAGAAGATCTACCAGGATAAGTAGACCCCCTGAACGATACTCACCTTCATTATATTATTTATTGTTCACTGATTCTGGTGAACCTAAATGTTATGAAGAAACAATGCAGGTTGAAAGAAGGAATAAGTGGGAGCTAGACATGAAAGAAGATATGGACTCCTTAATGCATAACCATACATGGTACTTAGTCAAGTTGGCCTACAGGTAAAACTACATTGCAAAATAAATGGGTTTACAGGATGAAGGAAGAAGATGGAGGAAAACAGAGGTACAAAGCTAGACTTGTGTTCAAGGGGTTTGCACAGAAGAAAGGTATTGATTTTGATGAAATATTTTCTCCTGTTGTTAAGATGACTTCAATTGGAACTATTTTAAGTCTTGTAGCAGCAGAATATTTACATCTTGAACGATTAGATGTAAAGACAACATTTCTCCATCGAGATTTGGAGGAAGAGATCTATATGGAGCAACCAGAAGGATATGAGGTCAAAGCTAAAGAAAAATTAGTGTGCAGGTTAAAGAAGACCTTGTATGGCTTAAAACAGGCTCCAAGGCAGTGGTATCTAAACTTTGACAAGTTTATGTCTGAACAAGGTTATACTAGATGTCACTCTAATCATTATTTTTATCTAAAAAATCAAAATGATGGAAGCTATATTATATTGTTATTGTATGTAGATGACATGCTTGTTGCAGGGTCTAACATGCAGGAAATAAATGTGCTCAAAATAAAATTGGAAAATTCATTTGCAATGAAGGATTTGGGAGCTGCAAAACAAATCCTTGGTATGAGGATAACTAGAGACAGGAAAAATCGCAAATTAACACTATCTCAAAATGAGTACATAGAAAAGGTGTTGAAAAGATTTAATATGCAGAATGCAAAACCAGTTAGTACACCTTTTGCTAGCCATTTCAAACTTAGTAAGGATATGTGCCCCAAGACCCACGAAGAAATGGAATATATGTCTAAAGTTCCATATGCATCAGCAGTTGGAAGCTTAATGTATGCAATAGTCTGCACAAGGCCTGACATTGCACATGCAGTGGGAGTTGTAAGCAGGTACATGAACAATCCAGGAAAAGAACATTGGATGGCAGTAAAATGGATTCTCAGATATTTGAGAGGTACCACAAATCAAGCATTATGCTTTGGTGGTTCAAACATTTCTCTACGGGGATATGTTGATGCAGATATGGCAGGTGACAGAGATAACAGGAGGAGCACTACAGGATATGTATTTACTATAGGTGGAACAGCTGTCAGTTGGGTTTCAAAAATCCAAAGTGTTGTTGCACTTTCAACATGGTAGAGTATGTTGTTGCTAGAGAGTAGTAAGGAAATGATTTGGTTACAAAGGTTTATGGGTGAATTAGGTAAGAAGCATGATATGGGCACACTATACAGTGATAGCCAAAGTGCCATTCATCTTACAAAGAACTCAGCATTTCATTCCAGGACTAAACACATACATCTCAAGTACCATTTCATACGGTCAGTATTGGAAGATGGAGAGTTGAAGCTGGAAAAGATACACACTAGCCAGAATCCTGCAGATATTCTAACAAAAGTTGTAACCAGGGAGAAACTGAGAACATGCTCAGTTTCAATTGGTCTTCAGGGATGACGATGAAGATGGAGAAGCAACGGGTCAAGAGGATTCGTGTCTAGCAAATTAGGTGATGGAGTTGCTACAGTTAGTCTCCAAGTGGGAGACTGTTGAGTGTGGAGCTTGGTTATCTTGTTTATTTTGTATCACAGCCTTGGACCCCTGTACCTTAATGGGGCGATAACACCGCCCTTAATTAAATTCTGCCTGGGTGGTCCACGGGGGGTGGCTGTGAATTTCTGGAACCCCCCCTGGCGGGGGGTTTTGGGGGAAATGCCCCCGAAGCTAAAAACAGATGTTAAATTGCCTTGTAAAAGTATAGTAATTTCTAGTCAATCTGGGCCGTTCATTAGGCGGATGATCTGACGGTAGAAATTATGTTTAGTTTAGGGTTTTTTTGCCCTAGAAGGCAACTCCTCGCTTGTATGAGGGTATTGTATTGCGCCTGTGTATTGCATGTGTATTCTCAGAGCGAGAAACAGATAGGGAGACTATGAGAGAGAACATAGGATATTACAACGGACCTATTGTAGGTTGTGTCTCTTCATTTTGCTGGATAATAGAAAGGAAGGACTGGTTGTTCGGGGTGGACGTAGCCCAAACTGGGTGAACCACGTATATTTTTGTCTCTCTGGATTTATGTGTTTTGTTTGCTTGTGTTTTCCACATATTTTATGTGTTGCATTGCTCTGTAATATATAATTTTCTAACAGACACAAGTTCACAGGAAGGCTATTACAAATGGACATGCTAGGCTTGGTTGATCTCATGTGATTTATCACTGATGAAATATGGAGGAATTGTGTCAAAGGGAGCAGGTGTGGTAAAAAGAATTACATCTGGGAGAAGTCAGACAACCTCGTACTAGCTTCATAGAGAGTATATCTCTTAGTTCTAAATTATGGACTTCCATTGACATTCTCAAGCTAGATAGTTGATATGTTGAAAGGTTGTAGTGGTAGAGAGAGCAACTAGAATTACCATAGTAGGATATGTCTTAGTGTGAGAGGGAGCACTTAGTAAAGATGACAGGGAAGCAGTTGTGGTGATATACCCAGTAAAAGGGTTGGTTGGCCATCATGGTATAGTTGGTCATGAAAATTAAGTCATGTTTTGAGATTTGTCTCAAATAGTGAAGTACAATTGCGCATTTAGATTAGGCATACATTTCTAAAGACATAAAAGGTTCATCAGGATATTGTTTCAGTCTAGGCTCCATTATGACTATGATAATGAAGTAGAAATTTGTTGCATTTTGTATTCAGTGGCCAAGTATATTGTAGTTGGATGGAAACTTGTGAAGTAGTAGGGCTTCAAAAACTACGTGCAAATTTTTTTTATGAGGTGTAGGGGACAAGATGATGACAGGTAGGGGCATCTTGAGATGTAGTACCAAGACATGGTATAGAAGAGATCAGTATGGATCTAGTTCTACAGTCAGCCAAATTGATCCCATGATGAAATTTGTATACTTTGAGGACAAGCTTGAAATTATTAAGCATGTCTCTCTCAGGAAGAGGGAGTGATGAGATAACAACATCAAGGAAAAACATTCTCTCTAGATTAGGTTGACCAAGAGAATTTTCCATATTGTTGATATGATAACATCAAGGGACAAACATTCTACCTTATGATAATGTTCTAGTAGGGGAGAAACATTTTGATTCGAATTTAGACAGGAACACAACATAATATAGATATAGCTATAAATACAAATTTGCAATAGAAATAAGACTTGATTTCATTAATATCAAAGAACATAAATATGCTTACAAACAAAATGGAAATAAACTAGCTCAGGCGTCGGTAACTTATCTCTGAAAAGATATGTGGCAGCTACATGCCTTTGAACTGTATTACAATGAGGCTCCGTGTCATTTTTATCATTGAGAAACAATGAGAACCCTAACATCCAAAAATCTAACCCTAGGAGATGAAGCGCCAAAAGCTTGTGGGCCCCGTTGGGGTAAGTTGGAACATCAACTTCCCGGGGTTGTAACTTTGGCATACGATCTCCGTTTGGCTATCATAATACCTCATTTCGAATAATAAAGAGGAGGCTAAAAGAAAAATTAAAAAGTAGTTTGGGACTTTAAAAGTCTCTCCATTTTACCTAAAATAGTCTTTTAGTCCCTCAAAACGGCTCCAGAAGTTTAGGACCCGAAAAAATACCAAAAAATAGTAAATTTTGCTACAATTAAGGAAACTGAAAAAATGAAAGAAACAATGGTGCAGGTCCAAGTGGAATAGGTAGGTGGCCAACAATATCCACTTGGATCATTCCTCCTCCCTTAGGAAGAAATGGTGCCCATTACGTTGAGTGCCTCATGAGATGGGGAAACTTCTGTTGAACTTGGTCCCTAGTGAGCCACATGCCTTGGTGCAGGAGTTTGCCAACTTTGAAAACACGATACAGTTGAATCTTTTGCTAACAAGTGTTCTTGATCTGCTTGTCCATGATCCGATCAGTGGTGTTTTGTTCTATGCAGTCGGGGTTTAGCTCTATTGGTGTGAGTTGTTCTGCAATGTCAGATGTGTCCAGTAATGGTGGAAAGTATGGCCGAAGGCAGTCCATATTGAAAATTGGGTGTAGGCCAAGGAATGGTGGAATTTTGAACTCAAAATATTTGTCCCCTACATCCTTGGTGATTGTGTATGACCCATATCGGAGAAGCTGAAGCTTGCAATGGGGCCCAACGAGGCACTCCTTTTGCAAATGTATCCAAACTTTGTTGCCCACCTGGAACTTGTGTGGCACCCGATGTTGATCATGTTGTTACTTGTACTTAGCATTGGATTTTTCCAATGTGTCATGGAACTGTTGACGAATGTGTTGGATTCGCGTAATGAAGTTGTTAGCCCTTTTGATTTTGGACTGGACATGAGCCAAAGTTTCCTAAGTAGCTGCAAATGGTACGACCACATCAATGGGACATAGTGACTGGAATCCCAACCCCACCTAAAAGGGGTTGTGGCCAGTTGAGCTATGGAGAGCTGTGTTATAGCTGTGTTGGACATAGGGGAGCATTTCGTCCCATGTGCAAGGATGCTTCGAGTTGTACATGCAAAGAATATGTACAACCAACCTATTGACAACCTTTGGTCATCATTTTGGTGGTTGAAAGTCGTGGACTTAGTGAGCTTCGTATCCAACATCGACCAGAGAATTGATCAAAATGTACTTAGGAACCTATTGTCTTGATCTGAGATAATGTACTGTGGGATCCCAAAGTGTACCCACTGTTGTCCTCTAAGATAATTCTACGTCAATTAATTATGCCAGTGCATCTAAAATATTTTGTTTCTTTTAAAAAGGGGTTTTTGGATGACGAATGTATTGAGAAAATATAAACATATGTTTTCAAATTTGATAGTATTAAGTATTAAGAAAAGCGTTGTTGCTTTACTTCAAAACAATGATTTAATTTTGCATATGTGAAGGTAGAAACTGTAAGAAAATATGGTTAGCTAAATATCCAGATTGAATGTTTAGTTTATCATAAGTATGAAAGGCTGACAAAAAATTTTCACAACTTAACAAAATATATTTTACATTGTGAAGATTACTGACAATTAATGGATGTAGAGGGATTTATCCAAACAGATAGTCTAAGAAATCAATCTCTAATATGGATTATAACTTCAGAGGATTTAAGATAGACTGAAACACCATTTTCTCTTACCTACTTATATTCATAAAACTCAAATATATGCAGAAAACAAAATGAAATGAATACTGGAAAAAATTACAAGGAGACAAACTAATTGAAACAAATCCATTATCCTTTTATTAATCATCAATGATCAAAAGCTCATACAATTATGCTTACAAGTGCTCATCCAAGGGTGCAACCCTTAATAACTAGAATGGAGAGTCATTTATACTAATTTATATCACTTAGAATTATCTAAACTCATTTCAAAAATATTATCAAATAATAAGAATATAAAAACTAATGAGTGATCTGTCACTATCTTTGAGGAAGTGGTTTATGATGTGGCCCCAAAATGTGTTGCTTTGCTGGCATGTTGTTGGATATGAAATTTACTCGATAGTTTCACACAAGTTGTCCCATATTTCCTGATTTGGTATATCCAGATTTACTAATCTTCTGAAAACTTCATCTACTTTAGTGTATCTCTCAAAATTAGGCTTATTGATGAAGAGATGTTTGATTTCATGTTTAATTATTAAATCAATGTCTAAAGCTTCCAGAAAATATTTTCTTATCATATGACCTTTAATCCTCGCAAATTTAGCATTGTCAATGGAAATTGTGTAGAGCTTCCTGGAGTACTCCTCCAAGCTGATTAATTTTTCATTGGGAGCTACTAATCTAGGCAATCCTTTCTGATTTAGCAAGTTTAACTTAATGCGAAATTTTTGGACAACAATGTCCAAAGTTTGACACTTAGTCTCCAACTGATTTAACATCTTCTTCTACTACAAAACTTTCTTGATCTCTAGAATAGTTTCTGTTCTATCTATGATGTTAATATGTTCTAATTTTTCCTTGCTCTTTGAATTCAACACTTTAATCATGTATGATGCTTCTGTTTGTTTATGCTTAAGTGTTGCCTTTTCTTTCTCAATGACTGCTTTGCATTTATTGATAAGTTCTTCTTGTTCAAAAATGATCTTTATGGATGGCCATATTTCAGTCATAGCTTGACTTATTTTAGTCTAGATGCTTTCCTTGGCTTGGGCCAAAGTGTCTGCCATTAATAGTTCACTCTCCAACTTTTGAACCTTTTGTGCTAATCTATGAGTTTTTTACATCTCTTCCATGTACAGGGTGTCATTCCTTATCTTCCGAGCTTCTAGATTTCTAAATTCCTCCAGAAGATTTTCATTATCCTTCTTTTGTAGTGTCAAATCCTACACAACCTTGGTTGGATCTCCTACTGTTGATGTAGATTCTACTGATGTTGATGAAGATCTTAGCTCTATACCTGCAACTGCAATAGGTACTGCTGAAACTAGAATCATGTCAACTTGATTTGACTGCTCCTTCTCCTTGGGTAAGCCTTCAATTTGTTCCTCCATATTTTTGAACTGAATGTTCCGCTCAATGATGAGTTTGAGCATATCCTCTCTATTATGCTCACTTTCGTCTATTTCCTTGGTCTGGGGGTCTTCTATAGAAGGAAACTTTAGCTACTTTTGAAAAGCTACAATATCTTCATTCTTCTTCTTAAGAATTTCTTCTACAACTTTACAATCCTTAGGGTCATACCCAATCTTAAGTACAATATATTCTAATGACTTTAGCTTATTTTCTTTGGATAAAGAGGAAAGTTTTTCAATCTTCAACTGTGATTGTACATTTGACAAGGCGGTTCTTAATTTGGACATTTTCATGGTTGTGTTAGTCATGCTAAAGAAAAGCATCTCTCCTAATTGTCTGTGCATGTCCATCTAGCCTTTGGGATGAATCCGATTTGCATCAAATGAGAATGTGGTTTTCTTATAATCAGAAGGAGCTTTGGGAAAAGGGACTTGGGCTTGTAGGAAAGCCATCAGCATCCTTCCCTTTTCACTATCAAAAGCTATCAACAACCTATGCTGTGATGTAGAGGTCTGCTTCCAAAACTAACTATAAACATTGGCTTTTAGAGATTCATTCTTATGTTTGATCTCTATGAGCTTAGAGAAATTTTTTTGGTCACTTGATTCACTAGTTCTAACTGATTGAATAATATCCACGGGCTCTTGTAAAGATGAAGAAGATTATTGAGTATTAGGAAGACTTCCCTTTGCTACTGTATATAATTTTTCATCTCCCAAGTCAATGATATCTAGTTATTTTTTATTTTTCTCAGTAGAAATGTTAAAATATGCCTTCTGCTTCTTCTGTTGAATTATGAATTCTTTGGAAATGTTTGCAGAAGATGATGGTTATTATTTATGCTCTTTTTTCTACTTTATTTGGGAGGTATGAGTCTATAGAGTGGATGTAGAAAGAATCTGCTCCTCTGCTTCCTGCAATGTATTTTTTGCCCATTGATCTTGGTTCATGAATTTCTCAATCTCTGGCCTAGGTGTATGATTGTAGGGAGTTGTCTTCAATTCGACCCTCAAGTTTGAAATAATGTTGAAAGGATCATAGGACCAAGGGAAGTTTGGCTGGAAGTTCATCCTCTTGAGGATGGCATCTACTTCAATCCCTATTGATCTGGTATTGCATAAGAAAGAGCCTACTTTAGTTTTGATCTTGAACTGTGATTTTCTTTTACTTGAAAAAAAGTGCAATTCATCCATGTAAATCATCTGTCTAATATATTCCAAAGAGAAAAGTCTCAATGGAACATATCTGGGTAGCTTATAAGGTGTGAGTTCACAACCATACACTCGGATTTCTATGTAATTCTAGTAAAAATACCAGTCTTCAGTTTTTACTTTCTCACTTAGATGTAGTATTATTTTGATGTCTGAGCCAAACCTAGGCTCATTCTGAATGCTTAAAAGTTGGGCAACTGGATGAATGAAGGAATTAATGAAACCTGCAAATGAAAACTTAGTTGAATGGATCTAACTAACTGAGTCAAGTGAATAACTATCTGATTAACACCCTGATCATCCTGCTTATGCAATGTGATTAGTAATGAATCCCCCTTCTGAAAAAGAAACATGTGAATAAGTACAAATGTTTACTTGAAAATCCCTTGAGTTGTTAAATTCATCATTTTTAATGCATATTATCAGCCAAGAACTGGTTGTAATTTTACATGAATGCTAGCTTACTGTCTTCAGAGAAAATAGAAAACTAACCCAAGATTGACTCATCCACTATCTTGTCATTTGGATAGCCTAAAAAACATGACATTAAGAAAATTAAATGTCTGTTGACTTCAAGGAACATGGAGGATGGGTAAGGAGGGTTCTTCTTTGGAAGCTCAACATCATCTGGAAGGAATGTTTCAAAGATCTGTGCTCTCTGAGGAAAGGTGAACTTGTGGTATAACTCCATGAGATCAGCTTGGGAGAAATGGCTGAGGGAATCACTCTGTGGAATAAGAAGCATTTGGTTGATGGTATCAAGAGAGATATAATCATAATGTTACCATTCTGAGCTACCATAGTCCTTTTGAGGGGATCATACATGGTTTAACACCAAGTGACTAGGTAAGGGAATTCATGGGTCTGAGGAAATCTATATAGAGGCAATAGAGTTTCCCAGAGCCTAAATTCATATTGTTTGTCTAATTTTTTCTTCTTTAGCCACAGGTGTAATTCATAGAGCTCGAATTCACACTCTTTGTATATGATATTGAAGAATGATTGGCTAAAGGGACATGGTCAAGATCGACTGGGGCATGCACACTAGGGGTTTCTTTAAAAACTATTTTACAACCTTTTCCTTTGGGAGACATCGACCTGCAGAGGAAAAGAGAAGGGAAAATCTATCTATTAAATTGATAACATGTGAAAGAAGATCTCTGCAAGTAAGAATTCTGCTGACAAGGGTGGCAGATAGTGGAGTTGTAACTGAAATTATGTCTCTATGAACCCACAATTCGACAGAAATAACAAATGAATCAAAGGTGGTGCAAGGAATGGGATACATTTACTTATAGTACGCATGGATTGCCATTATGGGGGTGACTATTAGAGAAATGACCATGGAGTTTGTTGTAGCCCCTACAACACCCTCCAAAAATACAAGAAATAATAGCACTCACTTCAAAAATTTTGGAGCCCCTTTGAAACTAAAAGGAAAAATGCTAAGTGAAAGTCTTGAAGGACAAGTCGCTAAGTCGCGAAACCATACTCTAAAACAATTGCGACCCCTGCGACCTATGCGACCCCGCGACCCTAAGGTCGCAAGGTCGCAAGGTTCGTAATTACAGTAGTTGCGACCCATGCGACCCGTGCGACCCCGCGACCTTAAGGTCGCCAGGTCGCCAGGTCGCATGGTTCAGAATTAAAGCATTTGCGACTCATGCGACCGTTGCGACTCAGCGACCTTGCGACCCAGCGACCTTAGGGTCGCCAGGTCGCAAGGTCGCACTCTACCCATTTGCGACCTCATTAAGTGCTCGCACGTACGACCCTTTTTTAAAAGGGCAGGTCGCTAGGTCGCATTTGTCACTTGCGGCGAAATTTAAAAAGTGCTCTGACAGGTCGGCTGGCGCGTTTTGTCCCGGGTAAGTTGCTATTTCCTCTCTTTGTTTCCTTCATGAGCATTTCTTGCCCAAATCTAGCCTCCCCATTCTCTTAATTACCTGCTGGGGAGGCTGTGGGGTTTTTTCTGTGAGGTTTTCATATTGTTTTGTTCTCCTGTTATCACCATTAAACCCCAAGGCCACTTTTTCTTGTCCAGCCCCTCATGGCTTCATCCTACCCGCAGCCTGGACCCCCTTCCAGCCTTGTATGCTTCCCGTTAGGAGAGAAATGAACCCCAAGCCTCGCGCGCTCGAAACCCCCGGGCAGGCCCAAGTGCGACCTGCGACCCAGCGACCCGGTCGCAAGGTCGCAAAGTCGCGAGATCCTCTGTTAGCGACTCTGCGACCCTGCGACCTAGTCGCAAGGTCGCAAGGTCGCATGTGAGTTCTTTGGTTAATCAGCGACCCTGCGACCCCAAGAGAACTGCTAATTAAATTCTGCATGTGTAGACTGTATTTAGCCCATTATCATCATGTCTTTCTCATCCTGGGATTCTTTCCTGAATGCAACAGGTGAATTTGGAGCAGACACGATACCGGTCCTCTCTGACTCTAGCGACATGGCACCCCCGGTGTCCCGAAAGAAAGGTAAGTAGGTGGTGGAAGAAGAGTCAGACACAGACGCGCAAACATCTCCTCCACCAATATACAGAGACACCCTTTGCACCTTCGCCAAGGGGGACAGCCTTAGGTGGTATGAAGTATACCACGAGTTCGCTATACCAGAAGATGAATTTCCAGAAGATCTCCCGGACTGGGAAGTATACCTAAAGGTCAAGAGATCCAAATTACATCTAGCAGGGGCACATCCAGCCATCTTCCCGTGTCCAGAAATATTAGACTGTATCATACAGAAAACGGATCCCAGGAGGTTCTTGATCCGAGATAGCAAAGGAAAAGCTTTCGCGACGTTGGAGGGCTCAGACGCCCAGGTCTACTACTCACTGCCCCAACCAGAGGAAAACTTTACCCCGAGATGGGTTTCTACCCATGAAGTACCTGTGGTTGATACAATCAGGAAATGGTGGGCGGAACCGGACAAATTTAAAGTCAAGAAAGACCAGGAGTACCCGGTGGCCGGTCTAAGGAAAGTGTATAAGTTAGTGGCCGCCATGCTCTATAGATTGTATGGACGTCCAGACGCCACCACCTTCAACGGCGCATGGGAAACTATAATGGAATATGTAACGGTGCACGACACTCATTTCAACTGGGCTGGTATATTAATGGGCTCAGTGCAAACAAATTTGGCTTCGGCTTTAGCCCCAGATGAAGGAACGCCGTCAGAATTTTATATGGCTTCATATCTATTAGATGTTGTCAATGCCCGACTGCATTTTGAGGGATGGCCACATAACTACGACTCCGAACAAACCCAAGCAATCCATTTGCAGACCAAGGTATTCTGGGAATCCAGGTACAAGTCAGATATTGAGCAAATCTCTCAGATATTCATTCCCGCCCTTTACGGGAAGCTATTTGGGCAAGACACCCCCTGTATGTCGTGGCGAGCAATGGAGACACTAGTTCAGGTGGCGCACTGGTTTCCCTTCGCTGAATATACAATCATTCGAGTATTTGGCACACTCAAAGCACCACATGCTCTGCCTAGGTTTATTACCGACAAGGTGCTTATGCAGGAAGTATGTTTCCAGATGACCTCGGGTTTCTCCAATGTCCTTTCCAAAGGAAAGAAGAAACCTTGGCCCTCTCTACCCCTCACCATCGGTGCTTATACAGTCAAGGACTTCAGAGAAGTAGGGGCTCAAGGGGAAGAAGTAAAAGGTTATCACTTTAGAAATCTGGATTACCGAACATATGACCCGGTCAGGATAGTTCCTGAGCACTGTAAAAGGGCCAAGTTTAAATGGAGCTATCAGCATGTCGAACGCCCGGCGGAAGACGAGAAAAGAAACTGGTACAACGCAGACAGACAACTAGCTCCGAGTATTGACTCTGACCAAGAAGAAGAGGACCACCAAAATTTAGAAGACAGGAGCCATAAACTAGGAGGCTCTTCTTCTTCCAAAGATAAGAAAACACGGACCAGTACAGGGCCTGACACCTCGGATCAGCTAAAAGAAGCAGAGGCCCAGGCCAAGAAGGAAGAGGAAAAGAAAATGAAGTAGGATGAAGAGAAACGTAGAAGAGATGCAAGGATAGAACAGAAAAGGAAACAGGCCAAGAAAAAAGAAAGATAGGAAAAGGAAGCACAGGCGGCGGCAGAACAAGCACTTAAGGAAGAACTTGACAAAGCCGAACAGCAGAAGAAAACAGACCAAGCTGCCGCAGCAGAGAGAAAAAGAAAAGCTGAGAGAGAAGCAGAGGCAGAGTCAGAACGCAGGAAGAAGGAGGAACATGACAAGGCAGAAGCCGAGCGCCGGCAAAAGGAGAAAGGAAAAGGACAAATGCAGGATAAAGAGGATGAACTAATAGATGATATCGACATATCTCCCCTGGAGATTCCTCCGAGTGGCAAGAAAAGTATCCTCCCTGATGACGATTTTCCCGGGGAACAAGAGGAAGAGGTCTTCGACCTGACTAGATTGACATTTGACCAATTCTCTTTCAAAATAAGGCAAGAGAGAAGAAAATCCTTGGCGTAAAGCCATCCCGCCATATCTACGGTCGCCACTGAAAAGGACATCGTCTCGGATACCAGGACTAACCCGGTAATGATAGCATCGGCAGGCACCGCTTTTGCCGCGGCCACAGAGGAAAATGTCACTAGAATGAGCAGGGAGATTATCTCCCTACAAAACAGGCTAAAAGCAGCGGAACAGGAGAAATCAATATTGGAGAGTGAGATGCGACAGCTCCAAGGTAAGCCTTCCCAAGTCAATGAGGTCCCGCTGGCGGTCATGAAAGAGTGTGATGTGTTGGAAATGACCATGAGGCAAGTATATAGGGAAATGCTCACCCTAAAACAAACCGTGGCCCCGTTGGCAGAGGCACGAGCGGAAACCAAACAGAAGCATGAGCAGCTCAGGGAAGCCTCGGTAGCTTTAGACAAAATGATAAACTGGACAGCGCAGTACCAGCAAGCTCCTGAAAATGTGCCTAGGAAGGATTGGGGTCACACACAAGATGCCAAAGTACAAATCCGGATGAAGATGCAGTCCAAAGACAAGCTGGCCAAAGATTTGGACAAAGTGGTGTCTGCATATAATCACCTGATCAGTGGTATAGACTCCATGAACGCTCTTCATCACATTCCGTCGTTAGGGGCACTGGATGAAACTAAAGACTGGGAGCAGGTAGATCAGGAAATTCAGTCTTTTTTGCAACCCGTGAGACAAGCTGCTGCCGCACCAGAATTTGAGGCATCACAAGAGAACCTAAATCGGTTGCTTGTTGCTCCAGTACAAATCTATACCAAGCTTGCCTCCCTCTCAATCCAGATTTCCCAGAAGAAGGAGACTCTGATACCGAATGCCCTGGAATGTATGCATCAATTAAAAGAAGAATCCCCTCAAGTCTCCCCTATAGCAGCGGATTACCAGACCTGGCGAGAGTTCTTGAAGGGGAAGAAAATTGACACTCCAGACCTCTCAATCACACGACCACCTCCATAGCTAAGTTCTTTCGGTCGCAGGTCGCGACCGTCCCCAGGTCTCAGGTCGCGCATACGCCTGAGTCGCAGGTTGCACCTGCACCTGGGTCGCAGGTCGCAATTGTTTCCGCCGATCGCAGGTCGCATGATCGTCAAAGGTCGCAGGGAAGCTGAACCGTCGGGAAGTCGAAGCGTCGGAAAGCTTGAATGGGCTTCTCTTTTGCGGACTGAAGAGCAATATTGCATTGTAATTGAAGGGTAATACTCTGACTCATGTGAAATTCAGATACTTGTTAAAATCCCTTTGTTGGATGATGTATTTAGCTGTGACAAAACTGTGTGTATTCTGCGTATAGTTTCAGAATATCGTATGATTAATGAAGTTGTGTTCTTAATAGTATCATTCGTACTTCATAGCTATCTGTGATTGTGCTTTATGATGCTTAAGTTTATCGTTTGTTCTTATAATGAATGTTAATGAATTATTTTATTAGCATTTCATTGCATCTTTCGGAAAGTTAAGGGATATCCTTGCCACGAAGAACTGTTTCTTTAGTGGTCAGATTATCTTGCATGCATTACCCCATAGATGTGTTGCTAACGACATTTCCTGGGCGTATGCATTTTGTTCATTACCTTGCTACGCACAGTGTTATATATCAGTTTGATACATCAGCCATGTATTCTGTATCATGTGAATGAGTGTATGTCTGCAGATTTAATCAGGTTCTTCGAGACCGAAGAGAAATTCATTTAAGCGGTAGCCAGACCCACACCCCGGACGGGATCCCTATTCCAAACGGTTCAAAGTCTAATTGGGAATTTCTACCGGGGAGATCCCCTACTGTTGGCCGGACATATTTTCCCGTCAACAGAGTTTTTAATGGATAACGGTACAAGAGCTAGCGGCAGTGAAATCGGGTGATGGGTGTAACGAGACAATTGAATGCAAAAATAAGGGAGCATGGTGTAATGGGATAGTACAGGTGGCGAGAGGTGATTTTGCGTCGGGAAACGGTTGTTGGAGAAAATTCAAATATTCGTTGGTGGGAGTCAAAGCAACCGTTGGGAGGAAGGCAGATTTCAGAGGGGGTAGGAGACGATAAGGGAATTTCACCGGGGGGTGCGAAATGATGTGGGAGCGACATGTATGTGAGGTGCCCACCATTGGGAAACCACTTTTCAGACCACGCCCCCTCCTTTTTCGTTAATAAGAAATGGGAAAGGGGGGTGTGAAAAGTCTTCCCCACCATTAATCTGGGTGGGGAAGAGATCCACCATTCATATCTGCTCAATCATTAACACAAAACGACAAAAGCCTGTGTTGCATTGCGACTTTAGGATAAAATTAAATATGTGCTTTATTACAAATAAACAATTAACTGCTTAAGGAAGAGATTAACACTAATAAAACCTAATTTAACTCTTAATCTAATTTTTGGCGCATTTGAACAAGCTACCATTAACTTTCCTAAGTTTAATGCATAAATTAAAATATTCTTGATCATGTTTAAGTTGTATGACCCCAAAAAAATTATTTTGGTTGTGGCATCCTAATAAACTACACACAACTTTATTTTCTTTTTATTTGAAGCTAAGAAATCTTATTTCTTCTATTTCTTTCAATCTATGCCTAGCATTTTCAATCTTTTTCCTTCATTTTTTAAAGCATCTAATCCTATCATTTTCTGATATGATTATTTTATTCTGTCATGAGTCCTAACTTTTTTTATTTTTGATTTTATCATATCCAAAACTAACATTTTTTAATTTTTAATTTTCTTCTAAAATGTCTAACTTATCAAAAAAATAAATGTTACAACACCCACACTTGTTCAAATAATATCTTAGCAGTCGCTTCTACTGTGATACTCTTCTTGCAGGATTCCATAATGACCATCTTAGAGAATCTATCGACAACCGCAAAAACAGATTCATTTCCATGCTTAGTCAAAGAGAGGCCCGACATTTAATTCATGGAGATGGATTCCCAAAGTCGAATAGGATTAGGCAAAGGAGTATATAGGCCTTTCTTCTTTATGGTCATTTTGGCAATGGCATAAGCAATGGAGGATCTGATGTACTTCCCAACATCATTTTAAAGGTTTTACCAATAAAAATACTTACGTAGCATTGCCAATGTTTTCTCTACTCCGAAGTGTTCAGTGACCCGACTTTAGTGCACCTCCCAAATCATCTTGGCATGCTCGCTTGAAGTAACATAGAGGTGCCCTAGGTGACATGACAGTGTATCCTGGAGGTTGGAACTTTCTTTCCTATCAACAGTGTCTAGTATGTGTTGCCTAATTCTAGATCGCTCTTTTACAAATACTGCCACTCTGAACTCTCGTTCCCATAAGAGTCGAGCACAGTGGTAAACGCCATGAATAGCGGTTGGATGAGGAATTTTGCAACATTATTGGTGCTACCCTTCTTGTACTTAATGTTAAAGTGGAACTATTGAAAGTATGTGGACCATTTTTTATGGGGATCGTTCTGCAACTTCCCTTTTGTCTGTATGAACTTCAAGGGTCCGTGGTCTGTGTGGATGATCGTCTTATTCCCCAGAATGTAATGCTTCCATTGTCAACAGGCCTGCACAATGAAATACATATCTTTGTCATATGTGGGATACTTTCTAACTGCGTCTAACAGTGTCTCACTGTGATATGCCACTCAATGTCCCTGCTGAGTAAGAACTACACAAATAACATAGTCAGAAGCATATGTCTCAATCTCAAATGGTTGTTGCAGGTATGGTAATGTGAGCATTGATGCAGAGTAGAGGTGATGCTTCAACTCATAAAATTTCTTCTATTGGGATTCATACCAACATAATTTTCTTTCGCTCCACCCTTAGTGACTTGAATCAAAGGCCAAGTGATATGAGAGAACCCCAACATGAACCTGCGATAGAAATCGGTAAGACCCAGAAAGTTGTGGAGCTTTGTTAGAGTGGTTGGGGTTGGCTAATCCCGAATTAATTTTACCTTGGTTGGGTCCACATGTACACCTTGTTCATCAATGATGCACCCTAGATATTAAACCTGGGCCATAGCAAAAGTGCATTTCTCCAAATTGGCACACAACTTGTGTTTTCGCAGAGTTTGGAGGACTTGTCGAATATGGCGTAGGTGCTCTTCCCATATTTGGATGAAGATTAGGATTTCATCCAAATACACCACCACGAATGAGTTGAAGGGTCACAAGATGTCATCCATCAGCCTCATGAAGGTTTCAGGGGAATTCGTCAATCTGAAAGGCTTGAACAACTATTCAAACAGGCCCTCCTTGGATTTGAAGGCAGTCTTCCACATATCAGAGGGTTCGGTTGGTACTTGGTAATACCTGGACTTCAAGTCGACCTTGGTGAAATATTTTCCCCCCTTGAGCTGGTGTAAAAGGTCATCAATATGTGGGATTGGATACTTATTCTAGATAGTGATATTGCTCAGCACCCGATAGTCAATACAAAGTCTCCAGGTCATGTCCTTCTTCTTTACCAACATGATTGGGCTCCAACGGGGTCATTAACTTGGCCTAATGTTCCCTTTCTGCAACAAATCCTGAATCTTCCTTTTGATTTCATCATTATCCAGAATAGAGTGTTGATGGATCATTCTGTTGGGTAGCGACGCACTTAGGGTCATATCAATGGAGTGCTTGACCTAACAATGTAGAGGTACCCCTATGGGTGAGGTGAAGATGTCCCTGTACTCTTCCACGACCTTATCCATCTGTTATTTCCGTGCGGAGGAGCCCTGTCTCATGGTCGTGGCCATAATCTTCTTCTTTCCATGAGGGCAAACCATAAGGAAAACAAATTTCCTGGTCTGGGAAGTGAGCTTACTGCATTGCTTCGTAGTGATCAAAGAGATGGTGGTAGGGAGTGCTACCTTTGGTATCCTGTACAACTTATTTCCCAAAGTAATAATAATAGTGTGAGGCCTAGAATCATACACAACATGCCAGTTCCACAAGTATAGTTGGCTTAATAATACATCACAAACTTCAATAGGAGAAACATCACACAGTACCTCATATGTGAATGGCTTAATGTTGTTGGGAAGGCAACATTGCTGACTGACGTGAATATCTCATCCTTGGTGAATCCCCCTAATAGTGTATGACTGCGAGTGTGTTTTGGTTGATTGGCCCAGCCGCTTCACAACCTCTGCTAAAATGAGGTTCGGTTGGCTTCCGTTGTTGACAATGAACTGTAGCAGAGAACCCTTCACCCACATCTGGGAGTGGAAGAGCTGATCCCTCTCCTCTGGATCTTAGGGCTCATCCTTCTGGATATTGGTGGTGGCGATGGTGCCACTAGCCTCTGTGTCAATAACCTGCTTCCCTTTGTCATTCCCCTTGTCGATTTCTGACTCAGAGTCAGAGCATGCATCTGATTCGGAAGCCTTCAACTCGGCCACTAGTGATTTCTTGGCCTAACACTCACTTGTGTTTTGAGTGGCTCTCTTATGGAACTCACACCACTTTCTCATGTCCTTATTTGTCTTCATGATGTTTTTATTTGCTTGCAGCTTCGGTAGGTTGTCTTGGGTTGCCCCGCCTTGGCTTTGTCCTTGTTATGTGGTTTGGGGGCGCCTTTCCCTTGCTTCAAATTCGAAGATCCAAAGTCTCAATTTTTATGTTTAAATTTATGCTTCATCTTGGAAGCATATCGGTACGCTGCACCAAGCAAGGATATGTCGAGGAACTCCATTTCCTCCTGAATGTATCTATGCAAACAACCACAGTACTTAAGCACTAGATGTTTCTCTGAATCTTTGATACCCAACTTTGTGCGTAGGGTATGGAATAGATCCATTAGCTCATGCACATCTTGATCCCTTTGCTGCCACAACATAGTCCATTGTATGTACTTGTCCTCATAGCTCCCCACAGGGTAATATTTTTCCTTGATGGGATCTCATAAATAATTCCAAGTGGGTTTGACTGAAAAAAGTGAAGGTTCACTCTCATCCCTCTATTCGCAGTAGGTTTACCACCAGTCCTTGACATGGGGGCGGCTTTGAGGAGTGAAAAATTAATATATTCCCTATTGGAAAAATCATGAACTAAAGAATATCCTTCCAACAACTTTAACCATATATCTATGACGTCTTCATCTATCTGGCCTTTAAATATGGGAATGTCAAAGTTGACTTGTACCTTGAAGGGAATGACGCCTCCATAGTTACTGTCAGATGAAGATGCGTCATCTATGGGCATCTACTGAAGGATCTGGGAAAATTTTTCCATCATCGTGTTCCTTTGTCGCTCGAGGGATTCTTCGAGCAATATTTTGAAAGGATCTATTGCTCCCTCATATTTATTTTCTTCCACCATAGGAGGCCATCAGGGTTTGCAAGGCTGGTCTTGCAAACATTCAATTAGTTCGATCCCTAGCTCCTTATAACCTAACCTCGTCGGGGACATGCAAATAAAAACAAAGAAAGAGAAAACCGCTCTGATACCACTGATCCAAACTTAGACATGAACACAATAGAATACTTATATAACCATAAATACAGATATGCAATAGAAATAACACTTAATTTCATTAATATCAAAGAACTGAAATATGCTTACAAACATAATGGAAATAAACTAGCTCAGGCATCAGTTGATTATCTCTGAGAAGAGATGTCGTGGCTACATGCCTCTCAATTGTGTTACAATGAGGCCTAGTGGCCTTTTTATCATTGAGAAATAATGAGAAACTAGAAACATCCAAAAACCTAACCCTAGGAGATGAAGCGCCAAAATCTTGTGGGCCTTGTTAGGGTCAGTTTTAATGGCAACTTCCCGGGCTCGTAACTTTGGCATACGATCTTTGTTTGGCTATCATAGTACCTCGTTTCAAAGATCTCTAAGAGAAGGCTAGAAAAAAAAAATTGGGATACTAGTTAAGGACATTTAAGGTCTCTCCATTTTCGCTAAAAACATATTTTAGTCCCTCAAAATGGTTCCAAAAGTTTAGGACCCGCAAAACTACCAAAAATAGTAAATTGTTTTACAATAAAGGAAACTGAAAAAATGAAAGAAACAATGGTTGGGATCCAAGTGGAATAAGCGGGTGGCCACCAATATCCACCTGGATCACATTCTACCTTAAGGAGAATGGTCCAACATAGGACATGCATTTTTATCGATTCAAATATATTGACCAAAATGAGGAAGAATGGTCCTATAGGCCCATACACTTAGTTGAGTGGGTTCCTTTCAGCATCAAGCTCAAACTCTCCAGATAAGATGAGGAGCACACTTAACATTAGGCCATAAATCACTCATGAAGTGTGAAGCCCTTGGAGATTCACCATGAGTTAGAGATATCGACCAAGATGATGGTGACTAGTCTCTATACCATGTGTCAACGTGACCAAAATATGGTGACTAGTTAATGTTAAGATATTCCATATGTTAGGTAAAAACTAGGATATGGAAAGTAGTTTATGCTAATGATTTACCATGTGTTGTTAATTACAAGATGTTGTTTATTTACCACGTGTCACAATTTTTTACCAGATTATAGTAATTGGTTGATCGTATCAATGTATCATGCGTCATAAATTGTTGACCCAATTATGGCACTTAGATTTGTTATAACCTTTTCTTAGAATAAATATATATCAACAAGAAATTTTTCTTCAATCTCATAATTATGGAAAATTTGGAAGTATTTGTGAGCACACTATTGTTGGGTATGTGTTATATTCTTTCCACGACTAAGCACGCGCGGGGGGGTAAGAGGGAGGGCGATAGCCCCCCCTTTGTGTTGCGTGCAACGGGGGGGGTGGTAGCCCCCCCTGTCGGGGTCCGGGGCAGCGCCCCGACGAAATTTTTTGGTCCTTAATTTCTGGTGGGTAGTCTGCGTCCATGGTTTTGTGCATGGTTTTGCACATGGTATTGGGGCATGATGGTTTTCGGCCCCTGGTATTTTTGTAGATCCGGTTAAGGGAACTGCGATTATGTTCTAATCTAGGGTTTATGGATTGGGGTTTATGTATGCTTCGACATGTATATATGTGTGTTATAACACTAAAAGGAATATAATGAAAAATCAAGTTGGTCATCCCGATTTGGGATCCAGGGGAAACTCTCTGTGTTTATCTGTTTTATGTTTTATGCTCTCGCTATTGTTTATTTTCTGTTATAAGATTCGTGTGTAGATAATTTATGTTCAGGGTTAAAACCTACATTTGGTATCAGAGTTGTTTCGGCTTCAAGGGGACGCCTTTGCTGCTGAGGGTTTTTTGTTCAGGCCTGAGGTAGACCATGTTCAGTGGGAGATCTGCGGGATCGATTCTTGCGGTGAAAGAAGATGGCGAGCGGCAGAAAGATAGAGATCGAGAAATTTAATGGTCAGAGTTTTGAGTTGTGGAAGCTCAAAATGGAGGATCTGCTGGTGGATAAAGATCTGTGGATCGCGGTAGATCCAGGTACTAAACCAACGGGAGTGTCAGATGAAGACTGGAAGAAACTGGATCGGAAGGCTAAGAGCACAATACGGTTGTGTGTCTCAGATTCAGTATTGTTGAATGTATCTGGGGAAGATACGACGAAGAATTTGTGGGAAAAACTTGGGACTTTGTACCAATCTAAGTCTCTGGTGAATAAGTTGTTCCTACGGAAAAAGCTGTATAACCTGAGGATGAAGGATGGAGACTCGGTGACAGAGCATCTGAACGCCTTCAATACTGTGGTAAGTCAGTTGTCATCTGTTGATATTAAAATCTCAGATGAAGATAAGTGCATCAGTTTGTTGTGTTCTCTACCAGACTCGTGGGATAGTCTGGTTATTGCAATAGGTAGCAATACAACTACCTTGAATTTTGATGACATTGTCTCAGCCTTGCTGTCGGAGGAAATGAGATGGAGAAATATGGAGGGTTAGAATGGAGATGCCTTATCTGTACAAGGAAGGTCCCATAACAGAAACAAGAATAAGGTTTCGAGTGGGAGATCCAAATCTAGAGGGAGATCTAAATCTCCTGGAAAGTTTGTAAAGGTGTGTTGGAAATGCGGAAATGAAGGGCACTACAAAAAGGACTGTAGATCTAAAGCTCCTGAGAAAGGAAAGGGATATGATGATGCTCCTTCTGCAGAGGCAAAGACCACCTCGGATGAAGGTGGGGATGTGTATTTGGCTTCTTCTTCAAATACACATGTAGATCATGAGTCATGGTTTATTGACTCAGGTGCATCCTTTCACTTCACTCCCCATAGGGAGTGGTTCTGCGAGTATGAAAAATATGACGGTGATGTCTTCCTAGGGGATGATAGGAAGGCCAGAATCGTCGGACGTGGAAAGGTAAAGCTGAAGCTGCAAGGTGGAAGGATTAGAACACTTCCTGGTGTTCTGCATATTCCTGCATTGGCCAGAAATCTGATTTCTGTAAGCAAGATGGATGATGCAGGTGTAAAAACAGTGTTCGAGAAATATGCCTGCAAGATGGTTTGGGGAACACTGGTATTAATGCGAGGAGTATAGACTGGAACTCTGTACAAGCTACAAGGTAGCACTGTTATTGATGGGTGTAACAGTTCTATGGTTCCTGAAAGTGGAGCAGAAAGCCTAGCTGTCTCTGGAGAAAGACCATGCTATGGCATCAAAGGCTTGGACATATTGAAGAGAAGGGCCTTCGGATACTGCATAGAGATGGTATGGTAGAAGGTATGTCTAATTGTTCTCTGGATTTCGATTTCTGTGAACATTTTGTATATGGGAAGCAGAATCGGGTGAGTTTTCCTTCTAGTGCTAAGAGGGAAAACAAGATATTAGAACTTGTGCACAGTGATGTGTTTGGACCTGTGTCAGTTCCATCACTGGGAAAGTCTGTGTACTATGTTTCATTCATAGATGGCTTCTCAAGGAATACATGGATATATTTCTTGAGGAAGAAATCTGAAGTCTTTGACAAATTTAAAGAATTTAAGGCTCTGGTGGAAAACCAGACAGAGAAGAAGATAAAGGCATTGAGGACGGATAATGGTGGGGAGTTCTGCAAGAAGGAATTTGAAGATTTCTGTAAGAAGTGTGGTATAGCACGGCAGAAGACTACTCCATACACACCTCAGCAAAATGGAGTTGCAGAAAGAATGAACAGAACACTGATGGAAAAGGCAAGAAGCATGCTCAGTGGTACCAGGTTAGGACAAGAATTCTGGGCAGAGGCAGTGGAGACTGCATGTTACTTAGTTAACATATCACCTTCATCAGCGTTGGAGGATAAGACCCCACATGAGGTATGGACTGGTAAGAAACCCTCTATTTCACATCTAAGGGTATTTGGATGTGATGCGTATGTACATGTTCCAAAGGAGAAAAGGACCAAGTTGGATAATAAATCTGAAAGGTGCATCTTTATTGGGTATAAGGATGGTTTAAAGGGTTACAAGCTTTGGAACCCAGAAACAAGGAAGGTTGTGTACAGGCGAGATGTGGTGTTTAGAGAGGTGAAAGATGTTGTTACACATGAATTCCTACCAAAGGAACCTGAGAAGATAGAGTTTGAGCTAAAGGAGGATGAATCAGACTCTACAACAGAAGAAGACTCAGAAGAGGAAGAGCCACAAACTCCAGTTGTGAGAAGATTAGTTCGGGAAAGAAGACAACCAGAAAGGTATAGTCCATCTGCTTTCTGTTCAAATTTTTCTTTAACTATAACTGATGATGATCCTAGAACCATCAGGGAGGTAGTAGATTCAGAGGATGGAAAACTCTGGAAGGAGGCCATGGTTGATGAAATGGCATCCTTGCATAAAAATGAGGCATGGGATCTGGTGGAGTTGCCGGCTGGAAGGAAGCCCATCGGGAGAAAATGGGTGTTTAAGAAGAAGATGAATGTAGAAGGCAAGGTGGAGAAATACAAAGTTCGGTTGGTAGCAAAAGGTTATTCCCAAGTGCCGGGAATTGATTTTGGTGATATTTTTTCTCCTGTTGCCAAAGTTACTTCTATTAGATTACTTTTATCTATTGCTGCTGCATTTTATTTTGAGATAGAACAGATGGATGTGAAGACAACATTTCTTCACAAGGATCTAGAAGAGAAGATCTACATGAAGCAACCTTAAGGTTTTATGGTGAAGGGTAAGAAAGAAATGGTATGCAGGTTGAAGAAGTCTCTGTATGGGTTAAAACAATCACCAAGGATGTGGACTTGGCTTCACCAGAAGCAAGGAGTATCACTGTGTTTATTTTAAATTAATTGGTGACCGTGTTATTTATTTGGTCTTGTATGTGGATGATATGTTGTTGATTGGAAATGACAAAGAAATTATCCAAGATTTGAAGACCCAACTGTTCTCCAAATTCGACATGAAGGATCTGGGTGCCGCAAACTATATTTTGGGCATGGAAATTAAGAGAGATCGGGCAAAGAGGAAGCTCTGGTTAAACCAGAGGAAGTATGTCGAGACTATATTGCAGAGGTTCAATATGCAGGATAGTAAACTGGTGAATGTTCCTATTTCTGTAGGTGTAAAGCTGTCTGCTGAACAGTGTCCCAAGACACAAGAAGAAGAGGAGTATATGTCCCATGTTCCATATGCAAGTGCAGTGGGTAGCCTGATGTATGCAATGGTCTGTACTAGACCAGACATTGCACATGCAGTGGGAGTATTGAGCAGGTTTATGTCAAACCCAGGGAAGGAGCATTGGACAAAAGTGAAGCGGGTTTTCAGATATTTACGTGGCACTAGTGATTATGGCTTGTGCTACCAGGGAAGACCAGGATTGGAAAGAATGTTGGACATTCGTGGTTTTGTTGATGCAGACTGGGCTGGAGATCTGGACCAAAGAAGATCTACAAGTGGGTATGTGTTTAAACTATTTGGAGGCGCAGTCAGTTGGATGAGTAAAAGACAGTCTGTAGTGGCTCTTTCAACTACAGAGGCAGAATACATAGCAGCCACTCATGCAAGCAAGGAAGCAGTTTGGTTGCAGGGATTGTGTTCAAGTATGGGGTTGGTACAGCAAGCTATAAGGATAGACTGTGATAGCCAAAGTGCAATTTTCTTGGCTAAGAACCCTGCTTATCATTCAAAGACAAAGCACATCGATGTTCAATATCACTTTGTTAGAGATATGGTTGAGGCTAAAAGGGTGTTGCTGGTAAAGGTGGACACTTTGAAGAATGTTGCAGATGCATTGACGAAGTCTGTGAGCACTCAGAAGTTCTCTTGGTGTAGAGAAACAATGGGTGTTGAAGAATTGGGCCAATGAGTAAGCCCTCTTGTGGCCCCCTGTGGAAAGAAAACAACAAGTGGGAGAATGTTGGGTATGTGTTAACGGTATGTGTTATGTGTTATGTTGGGTATGTGTTATATATGTTGGGTCCTTAATTTTTGGTGGGTAGTCCGCGTCCATGGTTTTGTGCATGGTTTTGCACATGGTATTGGGGCATGATGGTTTTCGGCCCCTGGTATTTTTGTAGATCCGGTCAAGGGAACTATGGTTATGTTCTAATCCAGGGTTTATGGATTGGGGTTTATGTATGCTTCGGCATGTATATATATGTGTTGTAACACTAAAAGGAATATAATGAAAAATCAAGTTGGTCGTGCCGATTTGGGATCCAGGGGAAAATCTCTGTGTTTATCTGTTTTATGTTTTATGCTCTTGCTATTGTTTATTTTATATTATAAGATTCATGTGTAGATAATTTCTGTTCAGGGTTAAAACCTACAACTATAACAATGTTAAAAGTTTGAAGTCTTAAGACCTACTATAAATGTTAAGCTAAGACATCAGAGCAAATTGTTCTCAGTCCTGAGTATAAAGATTTCTATGTTCAAGGATGATGATATTGACTGTAAAGTGACCATGAGGAGGTCATAACATGAAATAACCTTAACATCATTGAAGCTATCTATAAAGGTTTTGGAGATTCATGAATACTTTCTTGTAATCAAAAGCCTAGATGCATTTGTAATGAAGTCAATCTTGATAACGATTTCCATGCATAGAATACTATAATGGGAGAACTAAGTTTAGATATCAATAACTTCTTGAATCTTTGGAATGATTTTTATGCATCATCACTAAAAAATTGTTTGAAGTATACTTAGTTGATATCTTATCATCATAAGAGAAGCTCAGTCAGAAGTCTGAAGACTTGCATCATAATATTCTAATATACCAAAGTTATATATTGAAGGTTGCTAATGGATATGGAAACGAAGGGAGAAGAAGTAGAATAAAAAAGCAAATCTTATGACAAAAAGATATGTCCTAGAATCAAGATTTGAAGGTCTGAGCTTAAGAGGAGAAAAAAGATAAGAACATTTGAAATATGCATGTTTGTGACTAGAGATGAGAGAATAAAATATTCTTAGAGTAAGATGGAGATCATGTTTTGCTCTAGTTGTCGGGAATTTGAAGAAGTCTCATAATTTAAGAAGGCATTAAGGACTCATGTGGAGCATCTCTGATATGATGTATGTTAGAAAATTATATATTATGGAGTACTGCAACACATAAAATATGCGAAAAATACAAGCACACAAAACACATAAAACCAGAGAGACACAGATATACGTGGTTCACCCAGTTTGGGCTACGTCCACCCCGAACAGCCAGTCCTTCCTTTCTATTATCAAGAAAAAATTGAAGAGACAAAACCTACAGTAGATCCGCTGTAATATCCTTTGTTCTCTCTCACAGTCTCCCTCTCTGTTTCTCGCTCTGAGAATACACACATAATCACACAGCCGCAATACAACACCCTCATATATACAAGGGGGTTGCCTTCTAGGGAAAAAAACCCTAAACCAAACATAACTTCTACTGTTAGATCATCCGCCTATGAACGGCCCAGATTGACTATAAATTACTATACTTTTACAAGGAAATTTTACATATGTTTTTAGCTTCGGGGGAAAGCGTTTCCGCCCCACCTGGACCCCCCACGGCAGTGATTAATTACGGGCGGCGTTGCCGCCCCTTTTAAGGTACAGGGGTCCAATGCTGTGATACAAAATAAACAAGATAATCAGGGTCCACACCCAACAATCTCCCACTTGGAGACTGATTGTAGCAACTCCACCGCTGCTTCATTTGCTGGAAAATGACTCCTATTTGGACCTGGCTGTTCCTCATCTTCATCGTCATCCTTGAAGACCAATTGAAACTGAGCACATTCTCAGTTTCTCCCTGGTTACAACTTTTGTTAGCATATCTGCAGGATTTTGGCTAGTGTGTATCTTTTCCAGCTTCAACTCTCCATCTTCACAATACTGACCATATGAAATGGTACTTGAGATGTATGTGTTTAGTTCTGGAATGAAATGCTGAGTTCTTTGCAAGATGAATGGTGTTAGGGTCCCGTGATTTGGCCGATTGGCTAGCCAAATGACGATGTAACATCAAACCAAGCTTTGGAGCCCAAGGACCTAGCCTTCCTGGACTCAGAGAGGGCTCTCTCTATAAGTGCAAAAGATGTCGGTGTGTTTACTTGCGATGTTCTGATATTAGGCTAGTTATGAAGTTTGTTTTTGGTTTTTTTAGTTTTTAAGTTTGTGAGGGATGAAACTGATCAAATACATAAACTGGATAACAAGATGTAGATAAATTGGGCTATGGGTTCAAACAGGTCGAGGAAGCTATGAAGTGATGATGTAAAGCTGCGATTCACAGTAGAAGGGATATCTGGGAAAAATGGATTAAATGGACAATAAGTTGGTGAAAGACAAGGGATTTCAAGTGAAAACTAGTTAATAACAGACATAAACATGTAATAGCAAGCCATTGATCATGTTAGGAATAACTATAAGCTAATCAATACATAGAAATCAAACATTCCAGCCATACATAGAGGTATAAGACCCTCTAACTTCGGGAAAAGGCTATCAGACTTTGGGGAAAACACATGAGACAAACTAACAACTCATAAACTATGCCGGAACGCCTAAACATAGTGTCTAAGTCATTGGGCACTTGGACAAATAAGTTTTCATAGTTTTAGGCAAAGGGCTAGATCGGGACTAGGCCTCCTTGGTTCAACAAAATGATCAACAAATCAGTCAAAGAGAAAGTTTTATGGACAATACTATGGGCAGCTGATAGGTAGGTAGGGAAAACCATACATCCTACTCAACATACATGGAACTGATGAATAAAACTTAGCAACAATACCTTAGATTACTAAAGAGCAGCTAAGAATTCTTTAGCATAACTAAGGGAGAAGAAAACATCAAGCTATGAAGATTCAGGGATTTTGAGGTGCCTCCATGGGCATGTCTCAAAATCAATCTTTACCGATCTATAGCAGCAAGAAAAATGAAATATGAGTGAAAACTAGAAGACAAAACACATTAAGAAGCACTATACCATTCTACCATGTCAAGGAATCCATCAACAAGCCTTCAACATTCCTCAAAAGCATCCAAGAGGCAATCCAAACATCATAACTCAGGTGTATTCTTCAAAGCTCATATGACCAATGCATTAATTCTTCTCTCAAGTTCAGCCTCTGATTTACAATGAGAACCATGGGATAAATAGGCTTGAGGGAGTAAAACCTCATGGAGCAACTAGCTATCCCATTGGCCAAGTCTAAATATCTAAACTTGTCCTTGAGGCTTTGCAAAGCCCAAGGCACAAAATATCCCATAAAATATCTAAAAAAATGCTAAAAACAGAAATTATATTGACTTTACATGATTTCCCAATGATAAAAATAGCTTAACGCACATTTGGGAAAAGCAGATTTTTGGAGTTCAAAAATTGCAAAAATACTTCATATTTATGCCTGAAAAAGGTCCCCTGACTTGCTGGATGCAAATGGAAGCCTTCCCGATGTCGAAATGAGGCTCATGATGGCTCGTTGGAAAGCTCTCTGTGTCTGCTTTCCAATGCAAGTGGAAACATCTCAATCTGATCTCTGAAAGTCCCTCAAAACTGTACCTGTGTGCAAAAACCCAGAAAATAGCAGGCTGCTGATATGGCGGGCAGAACGTGCAAAATGAGGCTGTTTTTCGCCAATTTGAGGGGGCGAATGATCTTCAAATGCCCTGAAAATCGCTGGAGAGCTGCTCATGAAATTATGGAATCCATTGGTATCACCCTCCTCTCTTGACGACTCATCAAACTGAAATGGCGCATTTATGAGTTTTTGGCCAAAAACCCAAAAAATGCCAAAAAACAAAAAGTTTTCGAAACAGGCCCAAAATTGGCATGCATGACCTTCAAAGGTCCATAGAGACATGTTCCGAAGCTGAAGCCAAAATATCGAGGGCTGATGTGCTTTTTGCTTCTTTCCGTGCTAGGCGCCTCTCCTTCAATTTCTTCAAATTTTCTTGTGCCACCTTCAATTTGCGCCTGGCAAATTGATTTAGCTTCTGAAAGTGAAGAGTTCTCTTTCTCTGTAGCTCAAGATCCCTGTTTGCCTTCTCAAGCTTTGTTTCCAAATACTGGTTGGCCCTCTCAAGCCATACTTCCTTGTTTTCCTCAATTTCCTGTTCAAAGAGGGCAGTGAGAGGAAAGGCATCGAACTGAGCTTGTTCTTCTGCTCTCTGTTTCTCCAAGGATTTTCTAAGCCCGATGGTCCTAGGCCTCTTTCGCCTAGGTTGGTCCTCTTCCTCTTCATCATCAAATTCGCCAATGAGCTCTTCAATTCTTACTTGCGCCTTTTCTGCCTCCTTTTTATACTTGATCGCCCTTGCCTCATGAATGGCCGCATGATACTTCATTTGTTTGTTTTCAACCTCCAAGAAATGGTTGAAATTCCTCGCCCTTTGAAGATCTTCTTGTAACACCTCAATTTGCCCTTCTTTGTGAATGAGGAGGTTTTCAAGGATGCGTGCCTCATTATCACTGTCATCGCTTGGGATAGGGATGACAGCTGACTTACCTCCATGCTTGGCACTTCCTCCAACTGCACTTTTGCCTTTGAAGGCCAATCTAGCGCTCTTTCTCCTTGGCAAGCTAGAAGTTGTCTTTTTGGGCAATTTCCTCTTTTTAGGAACAGTTTTGGTCACTGTCAAGGAGGCAGCTTCAGCTTGCTGTCCTCCCTCAACATCCTGTCCAGCATGTGGCTCAAAAGATGCTTCAATTGTTTGCTCAACCTGCTGTTCTTCCATCTCTGTCTGCTGCTGTTCATCAACCTCTAGCTGCTGTCCCTCTTCCTGAATTTGCTGCTGTTCATCAACCTCTAGCTGCTGTCCCTCTTCCTGAATTTGCTACTGTTCATCAACCTCTAGCTGCTGTCCACTGATTTCCAACTGCTGCTGTCCCTCAAAATCTAGCTGCTGCTGCTCATCATCCTCCTTTTCTCCCTGTGGCTCACTGCCCTCTCCTTCTCCTTGTTTACTTGGCTGCCCAGTGATCATCTTGAATTTTTTAGGGGTAGGCCTACTAGATAAAGGCACTGGGCGATGGACAGGCTGAGTAGGAGACACATGAACAGGAGGGACAGCGGCGAAATCGGCATGACTAATGAATGAATCCCATGAAACCCCTTTCTTCTCCAGCTGGTGTAAGAAGATGATTTTGATCAAGGAATGGTGAAAGAGAGAAGGGATTTGCTGAGGTGGAGCTTTCTTTTGGACAGTGGCTGCCATTTTCTCTATGCTTTTGGACAAAAAGTATGGAAGGCTTAAATGCCTGCTCCTGGTAAAATGCATCAACAAGCGAACATGATAGGCAAAAATTTGGCTAAACCTCCCTTCACAAGTGAAATATCTCATTATGGCTTTCATCAGCGGAGCATAACTGTCAAGAAGGTAGGAGAAAGGGAAAATAGCAGTGATGGTTTCTCTATGTTCCGGCTTGATGAAAGGTTTATAATCCTCCAGATCAAGATGCGCTTGTTTAAACCACTTTTCACCATGATACGGGATCTTGGTAGCCTTGGATACATACCTTGGGGAGATTTTGAAGTCAAGACCCGCTAACTGGAAGTGTTTGTCCTTGAATCTCAAAGCACACAAATGTGTAAGTGGCGAAAAACTCTTGACTTCTTCTATCCTCTGGCAGAAATCAAGACAGCCTACTTCATGGAAATTGAAAAGCACTGATGGGTGAGCATTGATTTCTTCTATGGAGATAGGCTCATATCTCTTATGTGGTCCGCCTTTGTGATCTCGTTTTGGAGGCATTCTGACTTTGAAACAAGCTTTGGAAGAGGCAAATTGCCTTCACTATATGAGAAATGCTCTGCTGGGTTGAAACAGGCCACCAGACTGTTTGGACAGATATGGACACTGTGGTTTGGATGAAATGCAACAATGCTTCCTTGAATAAGCCCCCTCTACACTTCCTAAGAACAGTTCTTCAATTCTGGATACACTTCAGCTATGTAACCCTTTTAACAATGGGACCATGTGTAAGAAACTGTTTTGTAGATTCTCTGTGCACAGTCTTGAATAATCACCCCTCTTGTGACTTTGTTAGAGGCCAGCTTACACTTGTATTTGTGTCTTCAAAACCAAACTTCAAAAATTAAAACCCTGCTCTTCAGATCATTCACCTTGAAAATGCTTTTGTCAACAGGTTTCTATGGCTTCAATGTAAAATTGATTATCAACAAATGCCCAATCACCAACAACCCTGCCTTCTAGAAAATGTCCCTGTTTTACCTTCAGAAAAAATCTGTTTCAACAATCTTCAGAATGATACAATGTAGTGCAATGAAAAAGCAGGCTTAGTTTAGGTGTAAAATCAGTGCAACAGTGGTTTAGAAAACACACTCTGTGCTATGTGAGTTTTAAAAAGTCCACCAACACCTCTATACCCCTGCCTTTGATGTCAAAATCCACCATCAACAACCTCTGTCTTTTACTATGCTGTTTTACTTTTGAAAATCTCTGTCAATAAGTCTTCAACATGATACAATATGGCTTCGGTACAAACAGACCTAAGTTAGATGTATAACCAATGCACAGTGGTTTTTAGAAAAACACCCTCTTTTGCTTGTGAGTTTAAGAGAGCCACCCAAATACTTGTACCCCTGTTTTAATATCAAATTTCAAACACTAACAACTCTGTTCTTCAGAAAAAGGCCCCTTTCTTTGTGAAGTTTTAAGAGAACAAGAAAAACTGCCTTTGTACCTCCGCCTCCAGAGTTAGAAACACATCAATGAAATCTGTCCTTCAATGCAACATTTACTTCTTAGAGTCTCTTTGTCAATCAGTTTTTTAACATGATAATGAGGTGAGAAAAGAGGGCAAACCTAGGTTAATAATACACAGTGCTTTATGAGGGACACTTTTCTTGTGAAGTTTTTAAGAAATCACTTGTATACCTCTGCCTTCAAAGTTCAGATTTGACCACCAACAAACCTGGCCCTCTAGAAAAATGGCCCTATCCATCCTTAGAAATTCTCTGTCAATAAACTTACAACAGTGAAATCTAGTGAAATAGGAGGGGCAGTTTGTTACAAAGGAGTGCTTGTAAGATAGGCAACAGTCACTCTGCTCTGGATAACCTCTGCTGTCAATAAATACAATGATTTGAAAACGATACAAACTGGTTCTCAGCCACAAAACCTCGTATTTCAATCACCTCATCTCACTGTGTAGGAAAACTGCTTTTGTTTTTAGCAAAAATAACAAGGTCCGGGATTTTCAAACAGTTTTGTCACTTATCAACACCTTGCACACGATGGGAGTTCATAAAAATACCTCGAATTTGATGGATGCTCGCTTGAGAGGATGCAAGAAACCCTGGATAGCTTGGAAAAGACGCGCGGCAACCTCTGGAGAAAACCCGTCGCGCAAAAAAGGAATGTGTCGGGTCGGCCTGTCGTGTGGTCGGGCGGCCACCTACAGGCACGTCGCGCCCACCTACAGGCACGTCGCGCCGGCGTTGAAAACCTTTATAAAATGATGCCCAGGCACGTCGCGCCGCTGTTGAATGCAAATTTGTGAATTTTCGCCCGGTTTTTCTCGCTTGTTTGATGCTGTGGATGCACGGGGGTTTTAGTTTTGAATTTGACAATACTCTCCCTTAACTTCATTCCTTTATATCAATTCAAAACAAGCCTTTAACGGTCCGCAAACTTTGGGAAATGAAATTTTGGTTTGTTTTGACCCTGTTTTGTCTTAAAACAGTGGGTTCGTCATTTTAACATATAAATCCAAATATTTACTCTGACCCGAGCGGAAACTCTGACAAACAATTCAACCAACATCACTACTTCTGCTACGTTGTCTCAATAACACAGGTGATTTGTCATTTTGCTTTGACAACTCCTTCATTTTTTACCTATAGTGGGTTTTCAAATCTCTGTTTGTAGGTGTAGTATACAGTACTCTTTTTTCCCTCAAAATAAAGGTTGCGCTTTCTTCCTTTTAAACCATCCAACAGTGATCACAGGCTGAAAGACCTTTGGAACACAGTGAATAATAACTTTAAAGGGGAAATCTTCTTGGTGACAAAGTTTTTTAAAAGGTCTTGTCTGCAGGTCCTTTTTCCATGCAGTTCTGTGCTACATCTGCCCTCTGGAATGGTAACAAGTGTGTTTGTTATAAGACATATAAACAGTGATAATTCATCAAAACAAATTCCTTCTGCCTAATCATAAGATCATATACCCATTTGCCTCCCCATCTGAAAAGACAAGCTTGTAAAATATGAAAATAGGGCTTTATTGATACACAGTCCTTATTTTGTTCTGATCAGTGTGTTAAACCCTTTTTTGTCAATAGAACCATTTCATGACTGAACTATGTTCACTGTTTCCCTCTCTTGGTGATTGTTAGCAAGGAAGGGCTATTCATAATGCACCAAAAACATTTGAAAAGCTGTAAACACCATTTCTTGAAGGGCGCTTCTTTGGACCTTAGGTATATGATATTGTTTTGTTGCTTGACCTTTTCCTCAAGGAGAAAGTCTTCTTTTGGTATCAGTGGCACTTAGATTTTGCCTTTGATGATTTCCAGAACCGGAAACACTGTGCCAAAACTCTTTTTGTACTTGATGAGCTTGTGTACCTGTTTGTAAGAGGAAAACTAGATCAAACACATTTCTGCTCTGGGTATTATGCCAAAATCTTGCCTGCAATGCAAATCTAATTAGGTGACAGGTTTTGCTTGACTGTAGATGCAAGTGCTAGGTCTCTTTGAGCTTTCTTCTTTGACTGTGGGTAAAAGAAAAAACAGGGGATGATGCATGAGAGTGAAACAAGGAGAGCCGCTCTTTATGTTTCTTGTGAAGGAGCTCTTCACTGCCTTATTGCACTGCTTTTTCTGAGGAGAACTGAAATGTCACCATCTTCCTTGGTCAACTTATGACAAGTTATTTGAAAGATAATCTCTGTGAGTATGGAGGTTAGCACCCTTTGAAAAACAATCACCTTTTCTTCTGCCTGGACTTTTGCAATCCTTTAAGTCAATATTGGCCAGCGCCCTCTGCTTGTAGATGAAGGAGGCACCCTAACCCTCTGCTTGTAAATGAAGGAGGTTCTTGGCCATGACAAATTACCAGTTTGCTGTGACAGTGGTATCCCTTTTTCCTGTGATTTTCATGCTGGAAAGAGCTGTAAAGTCCAGATGAGTAGCTTTCTGTTTTGCAGACATATCTAAAGGCTCAAGTTACATTTAGAAGCAACTGTTCCTCTAACTGTAAACTCAAACATTTACTCCATGAGATGAAATATATTTCCTGCCTTTGTAGAACCATAGAACACTGTGACAAACCTAATAGTCAGCTTGAGGTTGGGTTTTATACAGTGCTGAGATCTAGGGGATATAAGTGGCGCGACTTAGGGCTGCTTGTCAATTTCATTTGCAAAGTAAGAGGTCAGTCATGGTAGGCCTGTAGCAGATGGAGGATTTTGGCTTTTTGATGATTGCCAAGGGTGAAATGTCTTAAAGCGCCACTTCCTAACATAGGGGAGACTTTTGAAACAGATGTGGATTGGCCTTTTAAAGGTGATGGGAAGATCAAGAAGGCTGAAGCTAGGTAGGCTTGTGACCATGAGGTTTTGACTTCGCCAGAGGTGGACTGAATAGATAGAAGGGCAAAAAAAAAGTTTTGGGAGGGTTTTCTGGATGACATATTGACATAAGGAAATCAGTTTCTAGAAAACTCAGCTGTAGATATAGTCATCACTAATATGTAAAAAAATATTGATGGCTAACAGTGGCTCCATTTGGGGAGGGCAGCTCCTCGTCAGGAGGTGTCCAGAATTCAGATTTTTGGCTTATGAAGACCAGTGCCTTATCCATTGGCGCAAAATTTACCCTTCTCTTGATGTTATTTCTGGAAAGTGACAGCATGGTTAACATTAATGATACTTCTACCTACCCCACTATCTTTCCTAACATTTTTCTTCTCTTTGGCGCATTTGAACTAGCAGCCTTTAGACAATGCATATTTTTCTTTTTGCAAAATGAAACTATCTATTTCTACTCTTATATCTGCCGGGAGTTCAGATTAAGCTGATGAACTCCTTCATTTCTCTACCTAAAACTAGATCGACTATCAAGATTAAGCAGTTTGACAGGATTTCATTCTCTAATCTACAACATGAAATTCAAAAATGATCAAATCAGGATTAGGCAGTCTGATTTGTCATGCATTTGCGGCATAAAAGACAAGCTGCACACAAATGTTATTCTGCAACAAAGGAAATTAGACAAGCGGGGTTAAGATGTACAATGTGTTTTTCATCCCTCGCTTCTCTCTTTGGTTCTGTTTTAGGCATGTGGAACCAGAATCTCTCCCTAATCTAAGCTCTGTGATAAGTCAATCTTACACAATGTTGACTATCTTGGCACTCACTAACTTATCAGCGAATAAATTTAAACATGCTCAGCTATGATTAGGCTAGATAGCTGAACAAGACATTGAAGTACTAGTAGCGGCTTTTAGACTTGCTCGCTTTCCGACAGACTATTTTTTGGAACATGGGACCTTTGTTCTATCTTTACCTGCCCTCTTTTCTGCTTTTTACTGTTTTTTGACTTTCCTATCAAACAAACTACAACTGAAAAGGTGCTCACAAGGCTGAGCTTATTTTCCACAGCTATCTATCTATCCTAGCCTAAACTATACACAACATACATTTTTTGGTGAACTCTTATTTCCAATGTAACCAGTCAAGTAGATGATTACATGGGTAACTCTGGTTTAGTTCTTTCATGATGCAGAAATAATGAAAAGGCCACTCCCATTTGGTTTGTTTTTGGACAGCAGTGCTTAAGCTTTTTCTCATTCTTGGTAGCAACTTGTCTATGATAGAACCCACTATTCTTTCAGACTTTTCAAGGAAAACAACCAATGGATCATGGAATGATACTTGATCTAGAGGATTTGAGATATAGGCTTCATTCAAGACTACTTTTTCAGACTTCTCAAGGAAAACAACAAATGGATCTTGGAATAATACCTAATCTAGAGGATCTGATATATAGGCTTCATTTAGGACTATTCTTTCTTCCACTTGACTATATTTGGAACTCTCCTGGTAAAGCAACTCTCCCCCTTGCTCATGATCACTTGAACTATCAGACTCATCATATATTGCAGTGTAGTTCTCTTGCCAAGCTGATGTGTTCTGATTAAGTGGACTGGGAACTGTGTGAAGGTCTTCAGGTTGATGAGCAAAGATACACTTTGACAGTAAATCATCTTGAAAGGGCAGTGAGACAACTCTTATGTGTTTATCAGCCTGTTTTTCTTCATCTGCAATTTGTAACTCAATGGAAATTGGTGGCTGCAAATTTGGATTTAAGGAAGATTCCATGTCCAAAATGATTTCTTCGACCATTTCAAGAAAAGGCTTCTCATTTACAACATGCTCAAGAATTTCACCATCTTCCTCAACCTCATCATCAAAGCTAAAGAACTGCTGATTTCCAATTATGTGACTGTTATCTCTAATGGACTGAAATGAAGTGGAGCAAAGAGTCTGAGACTCTTCACTTACTTCTAAACTCTCAATGCTCTCCTCATCAGTGTCATAGATGACCTGTAATGGCTGCTCACTTTTCTCAAGTTTGTGAAACTGAGCTTCCTCCCAAAAATCAAAAGTTGAGTGTTCTGCAAAGTTAGTTTCTGTTTGGAAATCACAATCATCAACATATTGATCAAACCTTGGAGAATCATTAACATAAGAAATGTCATCAACCATGCACATTGGACTATCAGATTGCATTTCTTCAAATTGATCTACACATCTATTTTCTGATTTATGACATGCAAGATTAATAGGAGAAAGATCAGAAATTTTTTGGTTATATGAAGTTTCAGAGGTTGTTTGTATGTTTATAAGTTGATCTATTTCCTCTTCAGTTAAAAAGGGAGGTATTTTCATTTCTCTATTGTAAACCTCTTTCTCTTGGGAAATCTGATTTGAAAGATGAATGTCTTGCGGGGCTTCACCTATGAGAGATGATGAATCATCACTCATGTCCTTAAAGAGATCCCGTGGGTTCTCTTTCATTTCTTGCTTGTTTTCATCTTCAACCAATTCTTTGTGATGTTGAGGATAGTTATCATGTAATTCATGAGTTTTTTCTGATATATGTTCAGGGGCCAATTTTCTTTTATGAACTCAAATGACTCCCAGCATAAAGGTAGAGATCCTACAGGTTTTGCCTCTTCTTCCATTTCAGAATCTGTGATTTCAAAATGGCTGATAGTGTCTTTAGAGCATTCCTCTAGGTTCTTTATTAGGCCTAATCATTTGACCTGACTTGAGTCAAAGGAATACAGGTTTTTGTAGGGTTGAGTTACTTCTAGTCTTAGGTTTTCCATGACTGCTTTAGTTACCAGAGGTTTAGTTACTTCTAGTCCCAGGTTTTCCATGACTGTTTTAGGCATGAGGTTATGGGAGGTACCAGAATCTAACATGGCATTATGTAATATCCTGTCCCGTATGTTCAAGCTCACATAGGAAGGAGAAACAAATCCTTCTTGGTATTGACCTTCTATTTCCGGGCCCAATAAGAGCTCGGGTTTGTTTTCAATTAGATTTAAAGTATCTACCTCGCTCCCTATGTCAAAAACTTTGAAAATTTGAGATCTATACCTACCTACAGTTATTAGCTCAGTAAGGGGTATGGTAATTTTTATTTCGGAAACTTCCCCTTCAAAACTAAAAGGAGTTTGTAGTTTGGGCAAATTTGTTTCAGCTTTTTCGGACATGACCTTTTCTATGCTCTTAATTTGCTGACTCTGATTCGGGACTTTGTTTGACACCGTTACTTCGGGGGTTTTTGTAGAGGTGCTAAGAGTATCTGAACTAAGACTTGTTTGAATAGCTTTATCCTTGTTTTGGTCAATTTTCTTGGCCACAATTTTGTTGCTATCCATGGCTTTTTTAGGGATGGTGTCAGAGCTTTTAGCAGTGTCAGGGCTACCCTTCTTGGAGTGGTCTTGGTTTTTTCTGCTTCTAAGGTTATACTTCCTATGAGCTTCTATAATGGCATTCTGAAAATCTATGGCAGGATCTTCGAGATCTTCATAGTCGGTTTCGTCCTGACTTGGGGAGCACAACTCTTGCTCTTCTGCTGTGAGGTAAACCTTACTCTTGTTATCAGAACCTATGAGTTTCCAATGATTTTCATCAATGGGTGCGGTATCCTTATTCTCTTCATCAACATAATTCTCACTGAAGGATGGTCTGATCTGCTGATCATTTCCTCTTGGTTTATTTTGAGACTGATCTTTTCTAAAGCCTTGTTTCCAGTTTTGAGGGTTTGGCTGGTTGTCCCTAGGAGGCACTTTTTCACTCATTTTTTCCCACATCTTTGTCATGGATTTTATCAGGCCATCTATTCTAGGATCTAGGGAAGGAGATGAAGTGGAGACCTTATCTCTATATGGGACTTTTCCTTCTAATCTAGTCCTGGCTCTTTTTTCTGCTAAGTTGTCTTCTGTTTTTATGGCTATTTGTTGCATTTCCTCTAGGGTAGGGGGATCCTTGTCTCTCAGATGATATGTCATGTCTGGATCAAAACCCTCGGGGAATTTTGCCAAGATTAAACCGAGTGGGGGTTTGAAGTGAGGTGGGAGGGCGTTATACACATTGTTGAATCTAGTGCAGTATGCCTGGACACTTTCCCCATTTTCCCGTTTTAGGTTGTTATATTCTGACAGGATTTGAATAGGGTTCCTTCGGACTTCCCACTTGTTCGTGAAGACTTGGCAGAGTTCTAGGATGTTGTGGATGTTGTTTGGAGGCAAGCTTTTAAACCATGTTTTGGGTTCTCCACCCAGGCTTTGGGCGAATATTCTCATTCTGACGGTTTCGTCGTGTACTTCCATGTATTCAAAAGCATCGCTAATCCTACTTACATGCTGTTGGGTTGTGGTGGTGTCTTCTCCGGTAAAGTGTGGGATTTTGTCTTGATATTTATTTGGGAGAGGAGCCAAGGGCGGTGGCAACACCAAAGGTGCGTACCAGGCTGCTATGACGGGAGCTAATGGATGATGTACAAGATGAGGACTAGTGGGATGAGCGGAGGTGGTTTGAATAGGGGTTCAAGATCGTCAAAGTTTATCTTACTATATGATTTGCTCCTGGGAAGAGTTTGTGATGACTCTAGTTCCTAAGGTGAATCTAGTAGGATAGTGCGATGTTTAGGTACAGATCTTGTTCTACGGATGGATATACCAGTAGCTAGATGATCAGTTTCGGAAGCTTGCAACAGAATCTTCTCTGGGTCATCTACTATGATAGGGGGATTTGGGTCTGGATGAACTCTGGTATTGATTCTTCGTGAAGCCAGATTTTAGATCCAGAGTTTTAGAGAGAATGGTATTGGTGAATGTTTTGGATGAGTGATTTCTCTAAAGTTATACTAAGGCGAAGGATGGTCAAAAATAGAAGGGACGGATTAGTGGAGTCGCCAGGTGGAAATGGGTTGTTTTTGTGAAGATAGCTATGGTCCACCACCAGTAACTAATCTAAGAATGTTTTTTGGATTTTCTGAGTTTTATGTGCAGCCTATGGTTTGTTAAAGTATCCTAGACTTGTTTCAACACTTTGCTAGGGTGATGAGAACAAAAAGAGTTTACTCTAAAAAATGAGTCTATGGACTGCTTGCTTGTTTATGGTACCTAAAGGACCAAAGAGTCTATAAGAGTTTGCTGGACTATTATGTAATCAGTGTCTTACCATCTCTCGCTATGTTAGTGAGTGATGGGAAAGGTCTATCGGAAAGTAGCCTAGAGTTTTGAAAAGTAGTAAGGCTTACTAGAAGTTTAGTGGAGTCGCCAGGTGGATTGTCAGTTGTTTGAGATAAACTTGTATGGCCCACCACCAGTAATGTTAAAAACCAATCTAAAGGAATGTTTTGGGGTTTTTTGATTTTTATGTGCCTACAAGGTTTGGAAGAGTTTTCTATAACTGACTCATCATTTTGCTAAGATGGTGAAAGAGCTATTTTCTACTCTTCAAACAATCTCTAAGTTTACTAAGCTTGATTGAGACTTCGGGAGTTACTAAGTTGTACTTAGATTGTCACTAAATCGGAAGGTCCTACTGTGAGTGTCACTATGTTAGTGAGCAGCGGGATAAGTCAATCAGATAGTATTCTTAAAGGCTTCTAAAGATGAGGGAAACTAAGCTTTTTAATCACTCAGGGTCCCACCGTGATCGCCATTATGTTAGGGTCCCGTGATTTGGCCGATTGGCTAGCCAAATGACGATGTAACATCAAACCAAGCTTTGGAGCCCAAGGACCTAGCCTTCCCGGACTCAGAGAGGGCTCTCTCTATAAGTGCAAAAGATGTCGGTGTGTTTACTTGCGATGTTATGATATTAGGCTAGTTATGAAGTGTGTTTTTGGTTTTTTTAGTTTTTAAGTTTGTGAGGGATGAAACTGATCAAATACATAAACTGGATAACAAGATGTAGATAAATTGGGCTATGGGGTCAAACAAGTCAAGGAAGCTATGAAGTGATGATGTAAAGCTGCTGTAGGGCCGATTTGATTCACAGTAGAAGGGATCTCTGGGCAAAATGGATTAAATGGACAGTAAGTTGGTGAAAAACAAGGGATTTCAAGTGCAAACTAGTTAATAGCAGACATAAACATGTAATAGCAAGCCACTGATCATGTTAGGAATAACTATAAGCTAATCAATACATAGAAATCAAACATTCCAGCCATACATAGAGGTATAAGACCCTCTAACTTCGGGAAAAGGCTATCAGACTTTGGGGAAAACACATGAGACAAACTAACAACTCATAAACTATGCCGGAACGCCTAAACATAGCCTCTAAGTCATTGAGCACTTGGACAAATAAGTTTTCATATTTTTAGGCAAAGGGCTAGATCGGGACTAGGCCTCCTTGGTTCAACAAAATGATCAACAAATCAGTCAAAGAGAAAGTTTTATGGACAGAACTATGGGCAGCTGATAGGTAGGTAGGGAAAACCATACATCCTACTCAACATACATGGAACTGATGAATAAAACTTAGCAACAATACCTTAGATTACTAAAGAGCAGCTAAGAATTTTTTAGCATAACTAAGGGAGAAGAAAACATCAAGCTATGAAGATTCAGGGATTTTGAGGTGCCTCCACGGGCATGTCTCAAAATCAATCTTTACTGATCTATAGCAGCAAGAAAAATGAAATATGAGTGAAAACTAGAAGACAAAACAAAATTAAGAAGCACTATACCATTCTACCATGTCAAGGAATCCATCAACAAGCCTTCAACATTCCTCAAAAGCATCCAAGAGGCAATCCAAACATCATAACTCAAGTGTATTCTTCAAAGCTCATATGACCAATGCATTAATTCTTCTCTCAAGTTCAGCCTCTGATTTACAATGCGAACCATGGGATAAATAGGCTAGAAGGAGGAAAACCTCATGGAGCAACTAGCTATCCCATTGGCCAAGTCAAAATATCTAAACTTGTCCTTGAGGCTTTGCAAAGCCCAAGGCACAAAATATCCCATAAAATATCTAAAAAACTACTAAAAACGGAAATTATATTGACTTTACATGATTTTCCCATGATAAAAATAGCCTAACGCACATTTGGGAAAAGCAAATTTTTGGAGTTCAAAAATTGCAAAAATACTTCATATTTATGCCTGAAAAAGGTCCCCTGATTTGCTGGATGCAAATGGAAGCCTTCCCGATGTCGAAATGAGGTTCATGATGGCTCGTTGGAAAGCTCTCTGTGTCTGCTTTCCAATGCAAGTGGAAGCATCTCAATCTGATCTCTGAAAGTCCCTCAAAACTGTACCTGTGTGCAAAAACCCAGAAAATAGCAGGCTGCTGATATGGCGGGCAGAACGTGCAAAATGAGGCTGTTTTTCGCCAATTTGAGGGGGCGAATGATCTTCAAATGCCTTGAAAATCGCTGGAGAGCTGCTCATGAAATTATGGAATCCATTGGTATCACCCTCCTCCCTTGACGACTCATCAAACTGAAATGGCGCATTTATGAGTTTTTGGCCAAAAACCCAAAAAATGCCAAAAAACAAAAAGTTTTCGAAACAGGCCCAAAATTGGCATGCATGACCTTCAAAGGTCCATAGAGACATGCTCCGAAGCTGAAGCCAAAATATCGAGGGCTGATGTGTTTTTTTCTTCTTTCCGTGCTAGGCGCCTCTCCTTCAATTTCTTCAATTTTTCTTGTGCCACCTTCAATTTGCGCCTGGCAAATTGATTTAGCTTCTGAAAGTGAAGAGTTCTCTTTCTCTGTAGCTCAAGCTCCCTGTTTTCCTTCTCAAGCTTTGTTTCCAAATGCTGGTTGGCCCTCTCAAGCCATACTTCCTTGTTTTCCTCAATTTCCTGTTCAAAGAGGGCAGTGAGAGGAAAAGCATCGAACTGAGCTTGTTCTTCTGATCTCTGTTTCTCCAAGGCTTTTCTAAGCCCGATGGTCCTAGGCCTCTTTCGCCTAGGTTGGTCCTCTTCCTCTTCATCATCAAATTTTCCAATGAGCTCTTCAATTCTTACTTGCGCCTTTTCTGCCTCCTTTTTATACTTGATCGCCCTTGCCTCATGAATGGCTGCATGATACTTCATTTGTTTGTTTTCAACCTCCAAGAATTGGTTGAAATTCCTCGCCCTTTGAATATCTTCTTGTAACACCTCAATTTTCCCTTCTTTGTGAATGAGGAGGTTTTCAAGGATGCGTGCCTCATTGTCACTGTCATCGCTTGGGATAGGGATGATAGCTGACTTACCTCCATGCTTGGCACTTCCTCCAACTGCACCTTTGCCTTTGAAGG